>JACEIK010000335.1:382795-500336 GCA_018107945.1 Datura stramonium
CTAATTCAATTTTCCTTTAATTCATTTAAAATCTATCCTCTTATATATAATCTATGCCAATTTTAGCCATTGTGATTAAATTTTGGACACATTTTAATTTTCAATCTAACTCAATTTAATTCTTAACTCATGACCAGTCTGCAACCCATTTAAATAACTCGAAATCCGGCCCATGAGACCTAAACTAATCCTAACCCTCCATTCCATCTGATCAATGATCTAGATTAAACCCTACTCTGTTCCTATTTTAATTACCCTCATATACTCAAACCTTAGAGAACACTCGTTTTCTCCTCTTTGGGAAGCCACACCTCCTCCTCTTTGTTCTCCGTTAACGCCGGCCAGCCACCAACCCTCATCCAATTCTTCCTCTTTGTCATCCTCCTTTTCTCTAGTAACAGGCTTTGGTCGGCCGCACAACTCTTTATCTTCTTTCTCTTCTTTATCTCTCTTTCACCGATGGACTACCACCGCACAACCGTCACATACCTTTCCTCTCCTATTGTCTTCCTACTCTTCGCAGTCTCTGTCTCTCTATTCGCTAAGGCCAAGGAATAACAGAAGGCCACCATCAATCATCTCTAACCCCAAGCTTTCTCTTTCCCGTTCCTCCACGTGATATAGAGAAGCTACTGAGGTACAAATACAAATACATCAATGACTCTTCGCCGGTCAAATCTGCGCCGACATGTCACTCCCAAGGCGAAAGACCTTACTCGGTCTTGTTTATGTCAGATTTTAGAACGTCACTGATATGATTTCTTTATATTTGACTTGGCAGATTCTGACGTTGGGTTGTTTTTGTCTTTGTGTATATTTACATTATGTTTTGTTCATATTTTTTTTCATTCTAGTTCTTTTAGGCTTAAGCCTCGACAACTTCTTGACCAATCCTCAATCTGCATGGTCTGTTCGATTTTAAATTTGTGAAAGTTGGTTCTACACTTATGTTTTATATGCTTCAAATTTTATATGCTTACATTAGTTTCTTAAATATGTTTAGTATAAATACTATTTCTTAATGTATGCTCGTGTACTACTGCTAATTGGCTTCTTTAAAGTCAAATTACATGGTTGCTTTATATCATTTGATTTCCTCTCCCATTTCAAGTCGTTTTTCATGACAAAAATCAAATTGATTATTATTGAGGAAAATCTTATGACTTTATACTCTCTCTGTGTTTCCGTTAGTGGTTTATGAGACAAATTTTATTACTGGATTATTCTTGGTAAGTTGTATGTTAGTTATGATAACATTACAATCTTATATAGTATAGTATAGTCTTGAACAACTTGTAACACTTGATCTTTTATGGTAAATTTTGACTAATGTTATTGAATTGATTCTATCATTGCAAGTTAAAGGAAAATCTCTTTATTTATATTTTTGTTAATGATTATTTATGGTAAGCTTACCACTGAATAATTATTTTCTTATTTGATTAGTTTGTATTTGGAACAACCTTGGGCATGACAATAAGAGAGCTGGAACATATATGTAACAATTTCGGTGTTTGCATCTTTTTGGTAAACTAAAACATATATTAATATTATTCTAATTGACATATCCTAATATTCACTTCCATTTCTTTCTCTAAACCTGAATACATGTCTGTCTATGTTAAATTTGGATTGGTCTTACACTTGATTGTTTCTTTTCCTTAAACTGATTGAGATAAACTTTATTTTGGTAAACCTTGATTGTTCAATTCGACCATGCTATTGAAAAAAACATATTTTCCTAATCTTACTCTTCTCAGTATCTTCTTCTTTTCCTTAGTTAATTAGGACTGTTTTAATACTAAGTTCTTTTAGGTAAATTTCTTAATGATTTCTTGATTTTGTGTGACAACTTTAGTATTTGAATATATTTGATAAAATAGGATTGACTTTACATGCTAGTTGCTTTGTTCGTCTCAAACGTGATTCATGAAAACTTTATATATATCATTTATGATCCTTTTCTTTTTGAAAATTTGAATTAGGACAGCTTTATATGCTAGATATGGTAACTTTTGTATCTCTTTTTCAATGTAATTAACATTAGCTCATGTTTAAATATTTTTGGTAAGATTTTGATTTCATGAGATCTGGCTTAATTTAAGAAGATTATATGAATGATTCTTGCTTTGTTTAATTGGTTTATTATTTGTTAATTATGGTAAAGTAGGATTACTCCTTAAGTATATTGATCTAATTTTATCCTTTGATTGATTTTCCGATTATTTACTTCCTTTACTTTCTTATTAGATTATGTGGCTTGATTGACATTATTTTCTACTCATGCTAACTAACGATTTATCTAGTATATAAGCATATCATTTTCCTTCTCCTAAGGACATTAAGATATCACTTATTTTTAATAATACAACTTTGCTCTCTTTAACACTGGAACACTACTATTCCTCCACCAACATAACATCCGAATATCTCTTGATTTTTTAGCAATACATCTTTACTTTATCTTCTTTTTAGCATCCAAACATCATTGGAATGATATTTTTCTTCTTTTCTTTAGCACTCAAAGAGACTACTTTATATTTGAGATTCTTCTTTAGTTTCTCTACTATTTGTTATTGAGATTCATTGGTTTCTACTATATTTCTTATTCTTAATTCACCCCCAACTGATTAATCAACCAACTATGCAACTTTCATTTGTTTTTGTTAGTTTAATCATTGGTTAGCGAATATGACGTGACTCATGCTTTAATACTAATGTTTATTTGATTTGTTGTTTATCAGTTTTCTTTATGTGTCTATTGAAACTACCAATCTTTGAGTTTTATTCATAGTCGTGATATTATTGTTCTTATCTATACATGCTACCCGTATTTTATATATACATATACATGTGATCGTATTTGTGTAGTCTTTTAAAACAGGTATCCATTGACTCTGTTCAGAGTGAGTCATAGAGTCACTTGAGATATGAAGAACAAGATTTGTTAGGATGAATTGTAATTTTATATTTAGATTTCCCTTTTTATTCTCTATTTTAATTAATTATGTCTGCATAATATTGTATAACGTCATATATAGTGGAACAAGAGATGTGAAAGGGAGGCAGAGAACATGTGTTGTTTTATTCCTTCTCCTATCCCCGTATAACTCGTTTAATTTACTTCATGTTCATTAGATATCATGCCTATAGGAATATACCATTAGTGTTTAGAAAGTATGCCTACAACTTATGTTTAAATTTCGCTTAAAATTACACTTGTAGGAACAATGCAAATACGATTATTTCTAAGAATCTGTTCTCTTAGAAATAAGATAAATACTAGAAACCATGCTTATAGGATATTCATCTGTAACACCCCAAACATTCCCTAGGCCAGACCCAAGGCTTACAATAGAAAATAACAAGAAAACAATACCAGAACCAAACAACGAACATCAGTATGGCTCGTTGTAGGGTCCAATGGTTCGTTGGAAGTGCTTGTTGTTTCATTACCATAGAGTTGTCAGAAATTTTCCCAGAACACACGAGGGGATTGTACAGACCGTGGCTTGATTGAACCGGTTGTTATTTGTAGTCGTTGAAGCAGATTAAGAGAATTTTGAAGGAAGAATGGGGGAAACCAATGGTCCGTTGTTTTTTACCACGGCCCATTGGATGGGTCGTTGTTTCTTCTAGTTTGTTGAAAATCTCAAGCTAAGTTCGAAATCATTCTAGGTATATGGATGGATTCGAGCTGGTGAATTTATGGAAGAAAGGTGTTAAGATCAATTTCAAGTATAAGAAGTTCATTACATGCAAATTATGGTCATAAAGAATCTCTAGCACAAAGTTGAGTTGAGAGCCCTTTTACTGATTGAGTGTTCGTATAAGTTCTCACAAGGGTCAATTTAAAAAAATCATAACTTTCATTTAACAAAATATTTTTGGATGATTCATCACCTAAAATTGAAGTCCTTGAAGTCTTCTTTCCAGCGCATCCGACCTTGCATCAATCGGAGTTTGGAGTAAAAATTTATAAACAGTTTAATGAAGCAACACCAAGTAACAACGACCTCAGAACGGGCCGTTGTAGCAACCAACGACCCGTCCTGTTGGTTGTTGGAACTACTAGTTCCAGGTCTTTTTTTGTCGGTTTGGGGGTATTTTGGTAAATTCTTATGCTTCTAACTCCTAAATGACATTATTTTGGGCTTCCTTAAGGTCAGATTAAAGGGATTAACCTAGCCTAAATCCTCACCCTCTCCAAGAGATCAATAGTTGGATTTTCTCTCAATAAAGGAGCTAGGGTTCTTCTTCAACCTCTTCAAATCTTCTTGGACTCTTCAAAAAAAGTCAAGGGATCATCAACCCAGGTATGTGAGGCTATGAGTGAGAGTTCCTTTCACTCTCCTGCTCAAAACTCTTCTCAATTTCCATGAATTTTAATTCTAGATTCAAGTTTCATGATCTATGGGGTTTATTCCAATTCTTGTGAAATTCTCTATGATCTATCTATGAGTCAATTTCTTTCATTTATTAAATCATGTTTTATGATCTATAGGCATATTTTATGACTATTTTTAATATAAATTATAGATTTGAATTTAAATCCAATTATGCCCAATTATGTATGTTTTTATGAAAAGTCAAGTTATGATTNTGTTTTTATGAAAAGTCAAGTTATGATTTCATTATGATCTTGATCTAAATTAGCCCAATGACTATTTATGCTTTATGATATGATTTATCTCAAGTACTTATCATGGGCAAGTTTTACATTATTTTCCATTAAAATCATGTTTCAAGTTTTTTTTTAAAAATAAAAATGTCCATTTATGAAAAGTTCATGAAAGTTAAGATTTATGATGAATGTTCATGTATGATGAAGTATTGATGATGAAAGGCTCATTTTCAAGTCACCCGTGTTTATAATCATATTTTCAAGTGAATTAAGTATTTTCAAGCATGTTAAAGTATTGGGCAATGCTCACATGTTCAAGAATGATTTATGATGTATGAAATGGATCTCATAATTTATCGATTTATGACGTTGACCGACTAAATGAATTTGATTCTTGGCTAATCATGTTATAATTGGGATAAATAAATTATAAATGTTTATTTAGCCATGAATCTTAATAAATGATATTATTGATTTACATATGAGCCTAATGTGCATGTTTTTGGGATCCATGTCTAGCACCGAGAAGCCTGGCATTCGAAGGACTACGCTAGTGTCTAATAACCACATGCCACCGTGGGTTTATAATGATACATTACAATGATAATGATCCCCTCTTTCGTGATATCACATAATGCACGTCCCTCGCATGACGAGCCAAGGGCGACTCTGCCCACTTGAGTAAGATAGTTGGGGCATCATGTAAGACTCTATCATGATGGTGTCGGTTATGACGAGTCCTCCCATTGTTCTTCATGATTTATTCTTGGTTATGTTGATGTTACTTTGGCTCAAGTTATGTTTTATAAAGTTTTCATATACGATTATGATTATGATTGGTTTACGAATGTTTTGAAAACCTTGAGCCTTATTTTACATTATGATATTTATGATATAATCATGATGTGATACTCTTATGATCTTTTATGCATTTAAAATGTCTGTTTTACTTACCTTATATACTCAGTACATTTCACGTACTGACCGCATACTCTATGCTGTATCGTTTCATGATACAGGCTCCGATATTCAGATCCAGCACTGTTAATAGCTCATTCTCGGAGTTAACATCCATCTCATTAGTGAGTTCTCATTCTCCAAGGACCAGTTGATATCAGTTATCTCTTTATGTTCAGTTTTCTAGACTTGTTGAGTTAGTTGGGGTGTTGTCCTTTCAATCCATCAGATATGGTAGAGGCTTTCAGACTATGTATAGTATTCAACTGTCATGTATGAAGTGCATTTCGTTTACTATGTTATGTCATGATTTCATTTCTTATATGATATTATGCTAAGTATTCCGCTTTATTTATTGAGTTAGATGTATGTTCATGCCATGGATCGACTTGGACTCTCTCAGGGCTCCTTGTCCCATGTCTCAATACGGGTCTACGTTCGGATCATGACAAATATGGTATCAGAGCAATAGATTTGAAGTGTCCTTGGGTTTCTAAAAGTTGCGTTAAGTAGAGTCTTTTTTCATGGGTATGAAGCACGGCACACTTATGAAGAAGAGGCTACAAGACATTTAGTAAATGTTCCCTTCTTTCATGATCTATGTCGTGCGATGAAATATCTTTCTATCCTTCTAACTTGTGTATTCACACTCCAAAGAATAACGCCAGTCATTGGAATAAGAGGCGCTCTCGAGTCATTTCTCCCTGCAGGAATTAAGAAAAACTAAGGCAGAAGAATTCGTGAACTTTAAGTATGGAACCAAAAGAGTGGGGGAGTACGGTTGGAGAAGTATGAAGCCTTTCGTGATAGCTTTAGAGGTAAATGGGAAGTCAAGAGATAGTGATTTTACCTAGCCTTAAGAAGGGGACCAATCCTCAGAATGATGACCTTTAAGCTAAGGTAGAGATCATAAAGTGAAGGACCAGGTCAAGCCTTGAGTTTCAATTGTGAAGATCTAAGATCAGTAACAATGGGATATCGATCCACACTTATTCAGGTGTCCTTCCGTACTTCAGTCTATGTGATACTCTACTTATGTCGTACGTGAACATTTTATGCCCATCTCTATGTTCCAAGTACTCCTTACGTGTATTCGTACTCAAATTCATAGAATGAGAAGCAACTACTTCAGATGGTGATTCCAGTCTTCTTCCATGATTCCATAAATCCAAGCCTTGAGTTTCAATTGTGAAGATCTAAGATCAGTAATGGGATATCGATCCACACTTATTCAGGTGTCCTTCCGTACTTCAGTCTATGTGATACTCTACTTATGTCGCAGACGGTGAACATTTGCCCATCTCTATGTTCCAAGTACCCCTTACGTGTATTCGTACTCAACCATAGAATGAGGCCAACTACTTCAGATGGTGATTCAGTCTTCTTCCATGATTCCATAAATCTCAGCTTCATGTTATGTCCCTTGTTATGCATGTAAACTCTGCGTTCCCCAGCATGTTTCAATGCATGTATTCCATCCTAAGATTTACTAATTGGTCATAAGATTGTGTTATATCAAGTATATGCCTAGCTTTAGATCTCTTGAATGATTCGGGCTCATAATTTCATTACTCTAAGACTATGAATGTTCCCCCACGATGGAAATGATGGTTAAATGTGTATGTTCAGATAACTCCTGTCCTCATAAGTGTCGTATGTAGAACTTCGTGAATACAAATATTAGCCAAGCCTTGGAAGTGTAACAACCCATGTGGTCATTTTATGACTTTGACCCGTTTCCTAGTTTGAACCTTTTGTAGCTTTATTTTGTTATTTATAATCCTCGGAGATGGATGACACAATTTCAAGATGATCTACTGAAGATTGGATAAGATTTTCGATTTTGAAGGTTTGAAGTTTGAGAGGTTTCACCAAAGTCAACATTTCAGGTTAACGAGCTCGAATTTTGGGTTCTGAAGTTCTTTAGTTTCGATGGTGATTTATGACTAGTTTGGTAGTTTGCATGGATTCCCGAGGTGTTTCGAGTGAATTTCAACCTTTGGTTGGATTTAAGAGCTTTAAGGAGGCTAAGTTTGACCACGGTCAACTTTAGATCAAAATGACCTCATGTCGGTGATTTGATAATTTCAACAGGTCTGAAATGTGTTTTATGATTAAAGCATGTTTGGTTTGTGACTGGAGGATTTTGAATGAGTTTCTCGAGTGGATTTGAAATGTTTTGTGTGTTTAGCATGATTTTAAGCATAAAATGTGACAACTCGCCGGTTCATTTTTTAGTTTTTGAGATTGAAAATTATTCTGAGGCTTTCAAAATTCTTAGCATGAATTTATAGGAGTTATCTGAAAGTTTGTGAAATTCTGATAAGTCAAGAATGGATTTGTATTACAAAAGACGAGATAATTCTTGAACGAGCAAAATGATGTCCTGACTGGGCAAACAAGTACCAAATAGAGTTTCGATTGAACAAGTAGATCCTTATCATTATTTGGGAACTATAAGGAAAAAGAATTGCATTTCAACTTCGTAAGGATGGTGTTATGGCCATTTTAGTAAAAATTAAAGTTGTTGTCATGAGCCCTCTATATAAATACCTCGAATCAGGTATTTTTGCAATACACTGTGTTTATTTTGTATTTGAGTATATTTGGAGTTTTAGAGCTCGGAATTGGAGTGATTTTTGCGGCATTCTTCTCTATTTAACAAGGGTAAATATCTAAACCTTAATTTGGTATTTCTCTATGATTTTGTTAGTTGGTTTTTATTTGTATCTGGGAATTTATTGCAGAAAATTGAGGATTTTGGATCTAGAGTTAAGAAACTGCATTTTCACGCACCAACGTACACCCGGATCGTATACACGGGACGAGGAGCCTCGAGGGACCCTGGCAGACCCATGACATAAGAATATAAATCAAACCATTCACATAAGGCTAAGACCATTAATAATACGAATTAAATAAAACCGTGAAATGAAATATAAGAAACAACAATACATGATCCAAGTGTAAATAGATGAATGCGTCAACAGTCTGAAAGTCTCTAATCATAATAGACGGGTTGAAGTGACAAGACCCCAACTAACCCTGACATTCTAAAAACTAAAAGATGCATAAAACATAATCCAAACATAAAGCCCCGAATCATGAGGACTCACCATCAAGTGAACCGAGAGCAAGCTAAGAGCGATGCTGAACCTACGAACCAGATCCTGTATCATAAAATGATACAGCATAGAAAATATGCGGTCAGTACTTTTAAAATTTACTGAGTATGCAAGTATGCAAGACAATACTTAAACATAAAAGTTATAAGAGTGGGGACTCAAGTGAATAATCTAGCACCATTATCTTTCCTCGTTTGGAGATTAACAAACTCAGTTGCTTTCAATTCCCTCATCTCCTGAGAGAAGAACCTGTCGAGAAAGGCCATGTGGAACTCTTCCTAGCTGATAGGGCCTGCTTCCGCTGTCCTGCTATCCTTTCATTGCTTATACCAAATATAAGCGACCCGCTTTGGCCGACATAAGAGGCCAATCAACACACTCCTCATTTTCCACCCCATAACTTGGGTGACCTTCAAGATCCCCTCACGAACTCGTGTGGATCCTAGTCCACCTTTGATCCCCTGGAACTCGGGAGGTTCATCTTCAAAAGTCTCTAATCCGAGTTGTCGCCATGCTATCATTCCGTGGAAGGGCAACACTCTACCGGTTGACCCGAGCGCTCAAGGCATGCGCTAACATCCGACACCCCAAAACTCAAAGATGGGCGGTCGGTCATGTCGCAGGGCTCCTGAATGTGGGGGCTTGCTAACGTTCATGATCATTGCCAATTTCCGTGGCTCTTATATTTTCCTTTTCCTTTCATTTATTCTTCCTGGGGCCATAATTCTTCGAAATGTTAATAGCACAAATTAGAAGGATGGAGAGACTTTTCATCGCACGACATGAATCATGAAAGAAGGAACATTTCCTAAACGGTTAGTAGTCTCTTCGTCATAAGTGTATGCTACACCCATGAAAAAGACTCTACCTAACGCAAGCCAGACTCCCTAGGACACATCCGAACCAACGCTTCGAGCACAAGTTTGTCACGACCGAACGTGACACCTGATCGTAGACACGGGACAGGAGCCCCAAGGGACCCAAGTCGACCCATGGCATGAGCATATAACTAGACTATTCATATAAGGCGAAAGAATTAGCTTAATAGTCATGAATTAAATAAAACCGTGAAATGAAATATAAGTGAAACAACAAGACATGATCCAAGCGTAAATAGATGAATACTACAATTAGGTCTGAAATCCTCTAATCATAATAGACAAAGTTGAAGGGACAAGACCCCAACTAATCCCAACATTCTGAAAACTAAAAGACAGACAAAAATCCGAAACATGAAGCCTCGAATCATGAGGACTCACCACTGAGAACTAAGAGCAGAACTGGGAGGAGCAAGCTATGAGCGAAGTCAACTCGCAACTGATCCTATATCATAAAATGATACAATATAGAAAATACAAATGTAAGACTTGGAATAAACAGTATGCGAGGTATACAAGACAATACTTAAACATAAAAGTTATAAGAGTGGGGACATCATGATCATAAAAACTGAAATCATAAGTATATCGTAGGGCTCAAGATTTCGAAAATATCCTAAACTGTTATAGTCATAATGTCACGCCCGCCTTGGGGGTAAGGGAGGACTGCATATGGTGCCTACTAGACTCGAACTGGCTGACTACCTGTTGTGCCGCTACTGGTGCCTGGCTGACTCTAACTCTGATTCACGGAATCAACGGGTTAAGCAGCGGCTGTAAATACAGCCCCCGACCGGCTAGGCCTATAGCCACCCGTACAACAACAAACAAACAACGAATCACATCAATATAAGGGAGCCTATGGCCAACAAGGCCACCATGCCGACTAGTTACTTCCGAATCAAACAACAGATGCTAAACAGCTACGTGACCGACAAGGTCACCACTACTAACTGGATAGGGCCCCACGCGGCCAACATAAACAACTAAACATGTCCATGGCCCCACACGACCGGCACAAGCTAACCACGGAGAGATATATATACACAATCGCAAGCCTCTAAGAATACTAATAAGATGGTCGGGACAAATGGCCCACACCTACCCGTATTGTACAATAAAAGAAAAATGGTATAAAACTCCTCTTAGTATCAAGCCCGATGACAGGAGCTTATGAGTCTGCGCTGGCTAGGATCGAGAGGATCGGCTCTCGTCTATAGGTACCTCAGTGGGGCAATGCAAACACTAACGGGCGTCGCACACGTGGCACGAGCATGTGGAAGCAAACCGAACATAACCGAATATAAGCAACAATACTAGTAATTCTGAATGGCAGAAAGTATCTGAAACTCGTTCAATCGGCGGAATCTGAAATAAGCTTATCTGTACCGAAGGTAAGGTAGAAGCATACCGTCTTCACATGGCGACCTCTCTCGCCTATCAGCTATCAGATATCATGCATATACATATATATAACATACAAGGACCTATACCAGCCCCCATAAGCCGGGAAGGCAATCCAACACACAATCTATACCCCTACCCGGTTCAAAACCACATCCAAAAGTAAATCACTCCACTCACCTACTAACCACGAGAAAGCACCTTTACCTACTGGTGCATGCAGCCTTGGGCCTTCCGCCTGACTATAATTGTATCCGAGTCCGAGACTCTTGTAACCGTAAATGTAATCTGTACTGTATTTGTAACCGCCGGGGCGCAAGTGCTCGACAGGTGTTTATAATGCTAAGGCCGATCACTGATATGGGGAATGCCGCATCCCATCTTCGTCCTACTACATGCACGGGGCATGCCACCCTTGGAGACACCTCACCCCTCCCCGGCGGTGAGTCGACACGCCTATTAACCCCTGGGCGGCAAGGAAGCTCTAAGGGTGCCCTCATAGCACAAACAAGTCTCAACAAACAATAATCACATATAGCAAGCATGTTTGATCTGAAAATACCATCCATGTCTTGATATTCTGGCCCTGGAATCTCTTCTGCATTAAACTACCCTCATACCGAGCTATACCGTATCTGGAATATTATCCGACTGTCCGACATTGCTTTACTAACTTTATTCTGAATATATCATAATATTATAAAAACACGCTTGCTAGATTCACACTGACCCAATACTCGGCTTCTGAATTCTTTCTTCTATAGTTCACACTATTTGCTATAATCGGGATTACTAACTTGCTGAGGAACTAGCTTTACATACCTTCGCTTCGGATTTCCCTTGAATTAACCGGCATAGCCCCGGGCCGCACTTCTGCTATTTCTCCCAACTGCATTCATATACATGTCAATTAGAACTAAATACGTTAACACTTGAAAGAAAATACCACTTTTAATATATATATAGTCTAAACTTTGACTTATCAAAACCGTCGAAAACTCGCTATTTCTTAAAAGTCCTAAGGGAGAAATACTCACTTTAGGGCTAGAGTATGTTGACACTAATTTGAGCAATTCCACTTACCTTAACTCGGTAGCACGATGATTCGCTGGCCGAATTTCACGAAACTAAATCCGTAGGAATGCTCCTTGCTGCTTAATACCTCGTATCCTGGAGTTAATTTGAGTTTGGAAACGTTGATTGGCGTAATTGGATGAATATTGGTAAGGAATCTCGTCTCTTTATTTTCCTCAGTTTCTCTGGAAATTATATGGATTATATCATTAAAAACCGAAGTGAGGGTTTATATACTTAATACCTGGACAGGGCCTCCGTGACAC
Source organism: Datura stramonium (assembly GCA_018107945.1). NCBI lineage: Eukaryota > Viridiplantae > Streptophyta > Magnoliopsida > Solanales > Solanaceae > Datura > Datura stramonium. The sequence continues at coordinate 395,124 of JACEIK010000335.1, forward strand.
GCCGCCATCGCGGGAGGCCCTCCCTCCTCGTGGAACGCAAGCTACCGCCGGGAGGCCCGCCTGGCTCCTCCCGTGATGGTCTGGATGAGTCTCTTATCTGGTCTTTCCCCGGGCCTTTTCCAGCATGTATGGCATTCAAAACTCTTAACCAACATGCGAATATGCTATCTACATGTCGAGAGCTACGGGTGTAACACATAACATGAGAGAAAAAAACATTTCATAAGGCATAATTCTGAGCCAAAGAACATAATCATACATGCATTAAAATAATGAGGAACATTGGGCATTTCTATAACCGACATACTCTACTTGAGCACACATGGAGCCCGGAATTGCAAGCCTAAGCCGGGAGGCCGTTCATACCTTGCCAAGGGTATGAACCATGAAAGGCGTGATATAACTCATGAAGGCCCCATAGGTCACCGGGGAGGAGGTCCCAACATAACTGCTATGGTGGCACATAGTTCCTAGGGTTCAGCAGAACTGGCCGAACCTACTTGATGTTAAGTACTACCCCAAAACATGAAACATGCTCATAGAAATTCATACATGACATGCATGACTAGTTAAATCGCGATAATAATAACATGCTTGAAAATTCATAGTACTAGCCATGGAATTGGGCTCGTGGATCGGCCAAAATCATAGTTCATGAATCATAAGCGACATGTGGGCATTGCCTATACCTCAATCATATACTTGAAATGCTTAAATTTATGGGAAACATGACCATAATAACATGAGTAATTTAAAACATGCTTAAAATTCAAAAGTTCATATCATGTTTGAAAAATTACCATAACCATGAATTTCACTAAAACCCCATGATTTGGGCACATGTGATTTTAAGGATTAAACTATCAAATATTGAATGTAAAATAAGAAAACAACACAACAATTTGACAATTCCATGATTTTAGACATACTACAACATCCTCATATCACTCCTTGAGGGAACATACATTTGAGTTATGACCCATGTTTGGAAAGGTTTAACATAGAATTATGGAGAAATTGGGCAAGGGGGGACTAAACTACCCATTTGACACCCCACATACCTAGAACTTCTCGATTCTTAACTCCCTTGAAAAGCCCTAGATGGAAGCTTGAAGAACTTGAAAAAGAACACTTGAATCCCTACCTCTTACCTTTACTTTTACATGCATCAAATGAGGTTTATCATGAACGGTTTCCCAAAAGACCCCGTCCCGACCTCAAACGATGTAGCTTAGGTCTTAGGAGCATGGAAACTACGAGAAGGCCCTTACTAACTCGCAGAAAATAACTGCCAGGTGACCCTAAGGGTGACTTGACGACTACAGATGGGCAACCCACTGCCGAGTCGCCCATCAAGTACACTGATACAAAGTTGATCGGGCTCGTAGAACAGTGACTCAACGACTGTCATGGGTGACCCTGAGTCGTGGTCACCTTCTGCCGGGCACAATGCTTCATCCTCAGTAAAATTCCCCGCTTGCTCACGATCCACCTAAAGAGTCATTGGGACAGTAATTCACGACTGTAAAGGTCCCATCCGTTAGGTGCACTCGGTCGACCTCCCAGAAACCTCAATCTCACCCCACGGGAGACCCGACGACTCGTGGTAGCTAACCACGAGTCGCTCCCACGCCCGTGGGACCTCAGCCCTCAAAACCCATTCTAGCCTTCCTATGAGCCACTTGATGACTCGTGGGGTCTCCTCACAGGTCGTCTAATGACTCGTCCCGCACTGCTACAACATTTTACATTTTTCCCATTTCTGACCTTGCCCAACTTGGGTTACCGTAGTATGAAGACATCTGCCCTTGGGAACATTCATCCTCGAATGTTAGGAACATGCAGAAAATTAGGAACAAACAATCACCTTGTATGCAAATACCGATCATTTAAGACGAAAACTCGACGGAACAACTACCCTGAAAAGAACTACATAGCTGGACCAATTTCAGACATCACACACACATATCATATCACAAAACAAACCTGCACGCATGAATAGAACATGAAAACTAAATGGGATCATAGGGTAGAACCGATACCTTAAGTCTAACTCCAACCGCAGAGAGAACAAATATGGATATCTAGCCACCATGTCCACTTCGGCTTCCCACATAGCTCCTCAATATGCTGATTTCTGCATAAAACCCAACTGAAGCTACTTTGTTTCTAACTTTCAAACCTCCGACGATCCAAGATTTTAACGGGAATTTCTTCATAATGTTGTCTTTCACCCCAATGCCGTCTCTACTGGAACTACCAAGGTTGATCACCCAAACACTTTTTCAAAAGAGACACATGGAAGACAGGATGAACTAAATATAACTCCAATGGCAAGTCCAACACATATGCAACCTTACCAACTTCCCTACAACCCCGTAGTGACCAACATAGCATGGACCGAGTTTTCCCCTTCTTTTCCGAACTACATGAATCCCTTCATGGGATACACCAAATGTTCCAGTCGTCCACATCAAACTCCAAATCTCTTCTCCTCACATCAGCATATGATTTCTGATGACTCTAAGCGGTTTTTAATCGGTCCCTTATCAACTCAACTCTTGCCTAATGCCTCGTGAATCAATCTGGTCTTATCGTAGCTGCCTCTGCCAACCTCAAATCATCCAATGGGAGATGTACACCTTGCCCATAAAGAGCCTCGAACGGTGTCATCCTGATACTAAAGTGATAACCATTATTATAGGCAAACTCGGGATCAAGGGGCAATGACTGTCCCATCCATCTTTGAAACTATAAAACATACCCTGAAGACATTTTGAGGTCTGGTATGCATTTTGCCTAGCGCCTACTTGGTTAGTAGTTAATGATCTTAACTATCCAGTCTTTGTGTAATTGCAAATGAGGAAATTTGTTTTAATTGAAATGAGGCGTGTACTCTATGAAGTCAACTAACTGAATATAATACCGGTATAGCATCTGTTGAACCCATAACTGACTTAAGAGGTTATGTAATTTAGTTACGATCATCCACCCACCTTAAATGTGAAAAAAATAAAATGCTGCAGACTGGTGGTCTATGGACAAAACCCTATATTATTTTCTCTCATCTAGTGAGGATTTGAGCGTCCAGTAAAGGCCTTGATCTTGATGTTTGACTTCACTGTTGCGTTGACATTGGCACTAATCATGAATATCCTTCTGTTATAATATCCGATGCCCGAATAGATTTTCTGCAAGTCCTGATACATCCTTTATGGATCCTAGATGAATAGAATATTTGTTACCATGTGCCTCATGCAACATCTGAACTCTCAAATCATCAACATCCGGGACACGTAGACGACCGAGACGTGAGCACACCATCTCCCTTGGAGAAAACCTCCACCTATTGACTCCGCACTGCCTCCAGCCTCAAAATTGGATCCTCATCTTGCCTGGATTTAACATCAACCACTAAGGACAATTCTGACTCGTTATGTACAACAACATCGCCATCAGTCGAGTTGATCAATCTAACTCCCAGTCTTGCAAGTCGGTGGACACCCTTCCTAACTCCTTCTTTCCCTCATCCATGTGGGACACACTCTCCATAAGTCTACTAAGTGCGCCCGCAACTACATTGACCTTGCCCAGATGGTAGAGGACACCCATGTCGTAGTCCTTTAGTAACTCCAACCCACTTCCTTTGGCCAAGATTTAGATCCTTCGTGTGAACACATATTGCAAGCTCAGATCCGTAAATACATCCAGATGGACCCCATACAAGTAATGCCACCATATTTTCAATGCAACAACACCGCGGCCAACTCAAGATCATGGGTCGGGTAATTCTTTTGTGAACTTTCAACTCGTCTCGAGGTATATGCTATTACCTTCCCATGCCGCATCAACAAACATCCCAAACCCGACTCCCGGGCATCACAATACACTACAAAGCCATTAGTGCCCTCGGGTAAAGTCAACACTCGGTGCTGAAGTGAGTCGGTTCTTCAACCTTGGAAGCTTTTCTCAGAAGCATCGTACCATTGGAACTTCACCTTTTTCCTGGTCAACCTCGGCCTGTCGGGCTGCAATTGATGAAAAGCCCTCAACAAATCTTCGATAGTAGCGCCTAAGCCCAAGAAACTCCGAATTTCTGAAGGATTCACCGGTCTAGGCCAATTCTTCACCGCCTCGATCTTCTTGTAATTCACTTTATGCCCTGCTTGATACCATGACCCAGAAATGCTATCTAGTTTAGCCAAAATTCACACTTTTCTTACTAAACTTTGCATACAAATGACGATCCTTGAGAGTTTGGCAAGACTATTCTCAAATGAGCGGAATGATCCTCCTCGCTCTGGAGTATATAAGAATGTCATTGATGAACACTGACTAGCGAACATAACCGCATAGGCCTTGAAAACCCCTGTTCATTAAATTCATAAAGATGCAAATGGTTAGTCCAAAAGACATAAAAATGAATTCATAATGGTCGTACCAGGTCCTGAAAGCTGTCTTTGGACTGTCGCCTTCGAACCGAGCTGGTGATACCCGGACCTCAGGTCTATCTTTGAGAAATATTTGGCACCTAAGCCGATCAAATAGGTCATCAACTCGGGTAAAGGGTACGATTCTGCCAGCTGAGACTTGTCTAACGCCTATAGTCAATACACATCCGAAGGGAACCATCTATCTTTCGGACGAACAACACCGACACCCCATGGAGACTTACTGGCCTAATGAAAACCTTTTATCTAGCAAATCCTTCAACTGCTTCTTTAACTCTTTAGCTCGGCCGTTGCCATTCGATAAGGAGGAATTGATATGGGATGCGTGCCGAGTAAAAGGTCAATTCAAATCACCCCCCTATCGGGAGAGGAGCACTTGGTAGGTCATCTAGGAATATCTCGGGATACCTACATACCACGGGGACTGACTGAATGGTCGGGGTCTCGGAGGTGGTATCCTTAACCCTAACCAAATGGTAAATACAACCCTTAGCAATCATTTTCAAAGCCTTAGATAGAGATAAAGTAGCCTATAGGTACCACCGAACAACCCCTCCATTCTAAAAAATAGCTCACCCGAAATCGAAACTCCACCACTCGGTTTCTACAGTTAACAGAAGCATAACATGCAAACAACCAATCCATGCCCAAAATATGTCAAAATCAGTCATAGACAATTCTAATAAGTCTCAAGAAGGTATCCTTATGCAATACCGTAATGGGGAAACCTCCATATAGCCGCCTCGCTACGATTGAATCCTCAACCGGAGTAAACAAAAAAAAAGGTTCTGGAAAAATTTCAGGATCGACTCCAAAGCTACTAGCAATGTGGGGTGTCACAAAAGATAATGTAGCTCTCTGACTAACAAAGTATAATCATCAATACATGGAAGACTCACAACATACCAAGAATCCACATCCGGAGAAGTCTCCTCGCTTCCTGCCGGAGCGCAGCATAAACCGGCTCGAGTCAAGCTGCCACTGACTAAATAAAGTACCCTACCGAAGGATGTGCCCTGGATGTTGAACTAGCTGCTGGGGTGCGGGCTCCACCATCCCTTGACTTGGCTAAAGTGGGAAATTCCCCAGCCTGTGTCCGATTTGCCACACCAAACAAGCATCTCGAGCCCACCAAACACCTCCTCGGGGTGGTTCCTACCACAACTAGCACAAGATGGGAAATGTGCACTCTATGCGCATGATATTCTGACCCTCGGGAACTTGAGGTGCCCGCTCCTGATCATCTCTGTAATGGAAGGGGTATACTAGTCAAGATGGGGCCGTTGTAATAGACTTGTGCTGTGGACCGCCAGGAGGCCCACCTCGTCTCGACTCAAAACCTATAGCTACTCGCCTCCGGCCCTCTTGGCTCTCTCCGCCTACATGAGCTGCCTCCATCTGCTGGTTATAAAGGACTATCCGTGGGTAATCCATATCCTGATGAAGCCATGACTGTCTCTACAGTCCCTTGTCCGATACTCGGCTACCCCCTCACGAATCTATCCCAAATGGGCCCTGCCCATCACTAACTCCGGCATACATTTACGTGCGAGTGAACCCAAGTGAATATTCTAGCACCATTATCTTCCCCGATTACTTTCAAAAAATCAGCTGCTTTCAATTCCTTCATCTCCTGAGAGGGAAGAACCTATCAAGTAAAGGTTATGTGGAACTCTTCTTAGCTGATAGGCCCGCTTCCGCTGCCCGTCCTTTCATTGCTTATACCAAATATAAGAAACCTCCTTTAGCCGACATAAGAGGCCAAATCAACACACTTCACTTGCCACTCCCTATAACTTGGGTGACTTCAAGATCCCCCTCAATAAACTCGTGTGTGGATCCTCGTCCACCTTGATCCCATGAACTCGGGAGGTTCATCCTCAAAAAGTCTCCAACTGAGACGCCTCGGCCATAAGGTACCATTCTCAGGGACATGGGCAATCACTGCTGACCTGAAGCGGTCATGGCTCGCGCTAACATCTGAATAGCTTCCGAACTCAAGCATGTGGGCGGTTAGCTCTAGTGCATAGCTCTGAACAGTGGGGTTTGCTGACGTTTCCTATGATCATTGCCCACCTCTCAGGCCTTCATCATTCCTATTCCTCCTTCCATTTATCGTTCCTGGGGGGCCATAATTTTCCTCAAATCAAGAATAACACGAATTAGGGAAGGATGGAGAGACTTTTCATCGCACAACATGGATCATGAAATAAGGGAACATTTCCTAAAACGTTTAGTAGCCTCTTCTAAGCCATAAGTGTGGCGCACCACATCCATGAAAAAGACTCCACCTAACACGTCTCGACTCCCTAGGACACATCCGAACCTATCGGGCTCGATCCAAATTGTCACGACCCGAACGTACACCCGGATCGTAGACACGGGATGAGGAGACCCCGAGGGACCCTAAGTCGACCCATGGAATGAGCATATAACTCAAAACCATTCACATAAGGCGGAGTAATTAATCAATAGTCATGAATAAAACAAACCATATATACGAAATATAAGAAACAACAGTACATGATCCAAGCGTAAATAGATGAATACAAGCAATTAGGTCTGAAAGCCTCTAATCATTAAAAGACGGTTGAAGGGACAAGACCCCACCAACCCAACATTCTGAAAATAAAATACGTACAAAAAAATCCTCGAACATGAAGCCCCTAATCATGTCGACTCACCACCGAGAACCGAGTGCAACTGGTGAGCAAGCTAAGAGCAATGCTGAACTCCGTGAACTGGATTCTATATCATAAAATGATACAACATAGAAAATATGCGGGTCAGTACTTGGAATACCGATTATGCAAGGTGTGCAATACAATACTTACACATAAAAGTTATAAGAGTGGGGACATCATTATCATAAAGACCGAAATCATAAGAATATAAGGCTCAAGATTTCAAAATATCCTAACCTGTTATAGCCATAAAATAAGAGAAAATTTCATAAGGCATAACTTGTGCCAAAGAACATAATCATACATGCATTAAAATAATGAGGAACAGTGGGAGATTTCTATAACCGACATACCCCACATTAGGACACATGGAGCCCGACCTGTAAACCTAGTGGGGAGGTTGTTCATACCTTGCCAAGGGTATGAACCATGAAAGATGTGATATCACTCATGAAGGCCCCGTAGGGCAAAAAGGGACATTCACTGAGGAGGTCCCAACATAACCTATGTTGGCACGTATTCTGAGGTTCGGGCGAACTCGGTCAACTACTCGATGTTAAGTATTATTCCCAAAACATACAACGTGCTCATAGAAATTCATGGTAACATATGCATGGCTAGTTAAATCGCAATAATCATAAACATGCTTGAGAATTCATAGTACTAGCCATGAAATTCGGTCGTGGATCGGCCAAAATCATAGTTCATGAATCATACTTGGCTATGGGCATTGCCCATAATTTCAATCATACTTGAAATGCTTTCTAAATTTATGGAAAACATGACCATAATAATATGAGTAATTGAAAACATGCTTAAAATTTAAAAGTTCATAACATGCTTGAGAAATCACCATAACCATGAATTTCACTAAAACCCTATGACTTGGGCACATGTGCTATTAAGGATTTAAATCATCAAATATTGAACAAAAATAAGTGAAAACAACCCAACAATTTGACACCCATGATTTTAGACATACTACAACATGCTCATATCAATTTTTGAGGAGCATACATTTGGTTATGAATCTATAGAGGTTTGGAAAAGGTTAAACATAATGAGAGAAATTGGGCATGGGTAGGGACTAACTACCCATTCAAAACCCCACATACCCGGAACTTCTCGATTCTTAACTCCCTTGAAAAGCCCTAGACGGAAGCTTGAAGAACTTGAAGAAGAACACTTGAATCCTTTCCTCTTACCTCTCTACTATTACATGCATCAAATGAGGTTTATCATGAAATCTATTTCCTTAAAGACCCTCTGACCTCAAAACGAATGAGTTTAGGTCTTAGGAGCGTGGGAAATTACGAGAAGGCCCTTACTAACTCATAGGAAATAACTGCCAAGTGACCCTAAGGGTGACTTGATGACTCGTCAGGACGGGAAACGACTCGTCGGGTCACCCGTCAAGTACACTAGATACCAGGTCGACTGGGCCTGGGTAACGGTGACTCAACGGACTATCACAAGTGACCACAAGTCGTGGTCACCTTCCGTCAAGTACATACTTCATCCTCGCAAAAATTCCCGGGCTTGCTCAAGAGATACACCTCACGAGTCATTGGGAAATACCATGAATCGTGGGGTCCCAAACATTAGGTGCACTAGTCAGACCTCCCAGAAAGTTTCACCTTACCCCATCGGGAGACCTGACGACCTCGTGGTAGTTGACCATGAGTCGTTTCCACGCCCCGGGACCTCATCTCCTCAAATTCATTTTAGCCTTCCCACGAGCCACCCGACGACTCGTGGGTCTCCTCACGAGTCGCCTAACGACTCGTCCTGCACTATATTTTCTAGGTTTTTATCTATTTCAACTCCTGGTCTGATCCTTGGGTTCTGGTATAATAATATTTTGATAAATTCAAAGTCGATTTGAGCTCCATTTTGGATGAAATTTCATATTTGAGATCTTTACATTATGGGTAACATGATTTTTAAATAAAATTCTAGTTTCTCCCTTACGAGCTCGGGGTTGACTTTTGAACTGACTCTTTGGGCCAGGATATAAGTATATCAATATAAGTTCTATGATTTTTTTTATGTAGAATACGTATTTGGACTGCATTTTGATCAATCATAAGGGTTATGGAGGGCAAATTCATAATTTGATGCTTGAGCTTTGCTTTGAGGCAAGTAGAGATTTTTGTTTCTTGAGGATTGGAAGGAAGGGGAAGCTTAGTCCCTAGTATGTTGGGCCATATAAGATTTTTGAGACGTATATAAAGGTGGCTTATGAGTTGGAGCTACCGAGTTAGCTTGGTGTGCTTTTGTTTCATGTGTCCTTGTTGAAGAAATGCACTGAGATCCATGATTAGTGATTCCGGTATAGGACATTGGGGTGAAGGAAAGTTCTTACCCAGGAGGAGGTACTGGCCGAGGTCCTTGATCATCGTGTTCTAGTTGATAAATAAGGAATTAGCCTAGATGAAGGTTCCTCTGGAGGAAACCATTCATTGGAGGGAGCTACGTGGGAGACCGAAGTGAGACAGGAATGGCTGAGAACCATATCTTTCTCAGACTGGGTTCCATCATGAGTTATCAGTTTCCTCCTTAGTTCTCATTCGCCTTATGTCAAGTTCATGTCTCTAGTTCCTTTCATGTCTTAACATGCACGTATGTTTCATGAATTCAGTTCAGTCAAGAATCTTATTTCAGCCGTCACTCCATCAGTTTTCAACTTCACTGTTTGTTTTGAGATTGCAGCTCCTTTCCCTAGCTTTCAAGATAGTGCTGGATCTACATTCGAGGACTAATGCTTTCAAGGCGTGAGATAATGTAACACCCCAAATGCTTCAGGTCAGACCCGAGGCTTACAACAGAAAATAATAAGAAAATAATACTATTAGAACCAAAAACAACAAACATCATTACAGTTTGTTGTAGGTTAAATGGGACACAGAAAAAAAGTGCTCGTTGTTCATACCAGAGTTGTTAGAAATTTTCCGTAACACACGAGGGGGATTGTAGGGACTGTGTGATTCTGATTGAACCGGTCGTTATTTGTTGTCATTGGAAGAAGATGAAGACCGAAGAAGAATAGGGGAAACCAATGAGCAATGAATATCCAAAGAGTTGCCACTAATGTAATCTCGCTGATGGGTCGCTGGTTCACAGTTTGTTGAAAACTCAAGCTAAGCTGCGAAACCGTTCTAGGTATATGGATGGACCCGAGATGGTGAATTTAAGGAAGAAAGGTGTTAAGATCAATTTCTAAGTATAATAAGTGCATTACATGCAAATTATGGTCATAAAAATCTCTAGCACAGTTCAAATGAGTCTTACCAATTGAGTGTTCGTATGTTCTCACAAGGGTCAACTCAAACAATAATAGCTCATTTAACAAAATATTTTTGGATGATTCAACACCTAAAATTGAATCCCTTGAAGTCTTCTTTCCAATGCATCCGACCTTGCATCAATCGAAATTCAGAATAAAAAGTGTTAAGGAGCAGTTTACTGAATCAGCGAAGAGGTAACAACGAACCTCGGAACGGCCAGTTGTAGCAACCAACGGCCTGCCCTGTTGGTCGTTGGAACCGCCAGTTCCACGCCTTTTATTGGCAGTATGGGGGTATTTTTGTGGTAAAGTCCGCGTTTCTAACCTCCTTAACTACGTCGTTTTGGGCTTCCTTAAGGTCAGATTAAAAGGATTAACCTAGCCTAAATCCTCACCCCTTCCAAGAGATCAATAGTTGATTTTCTCAAGAAAGGAGCTAGGTTCTTCTTCAACCTCTTCAAATATTCTTGGACTCTCTTTTAAAAGAAAGTCAAGGGATCATTAACCCAAGTATGTGAGGAAGGAATGAGAGTTCCTTTCACTCTCACGCTCAAAACTCTTCTTAATTTCATGGATTTCAATTCTAGATTCAAGCTTCACATCTATGGGGTTTATTTCTACTTGGCAAAATTTTCTATGATCTATCTACGGGTCAATTTCTTCATGTATTAAATCATGTTTTATGACTATGGGCAGATTTATGACTATTTTGAATATGAAACTTATAGATTTGAATTTAACCCAATTATGCCCAATTATTAATGTTTATGAAAAGTCAGTTATGATTTCATTATGATCTTGATCTAAATTATCCCAATTACTATTTATGCTTTATGATATGATTTCTATAAAGTACTTATCATGGGCAAGTTTTACATTGTTTCTCTATTAAAACATGTTTCTAGTTTTTAAACAAAAATGTCCATTTATGAAAGCCCATGAAAGTTAAGATTTATGATTAATGTTCATGTATGATGAAGTATTGATGATGAAAGGCATGTTTTCAAGTCACCCATGTTTATAATCATATTTTCAAGTGAATTAATTATTTTCAAGCATATTAAAATATTGGGAAATGCCCACATGTTCAAGAATGATTTATGATGTATGAAATGGATCTCGCGATTTATCGATTTATGACGTTGGTCGATAAAGGCTTTTTGATTCTTGGCTAATCATGTTATAATGGGGATCAATAAATGATAAATATTTATTTATCCAAGGAATCTTAATGAATGATGTTAGTGATTTGCATTAAGGAGCCTAATGCATGTTTTTGGGAGTGCTATGTCTAGCACCGAGCAGCCTAGAGTTCAAAGGACTATGCCGGTGTCTAATAACCATGTTCCACCATGGGTTTATAATGATACATTACAATGATAATGATCCCCTCTTTTGTGATATCACATAATACACGGTCCTCGCCCTACAGCCAGGCAACTCTCCGCCCACTTTAGTGAGATAGTTAGGCCATCATGTAAGGCTCTACCATGATGGTGTCGGTTATGATGAGTCCTTCTATCGTTCTTCATGATTTATGCTTGGTTATGTTGATGTTACTTCTTGTTCAAGTTATGTTTTATAAAGTTTACATTTACGATTATGATTATGATTTGTTTACGAATATTTTGAAAACCTTGAGCCTTATGTTACATTATTATATTTATGATAAGGAGCATGATGTCCTACTCTTATGACCTTTATGCATTTAAAATGCTTGTTTTACTTACCTTAAATACTCAGTACATTCCACGTACTGGACCACATACTTCATGTTGTAATGTTTTATACAAGTCTGGTTATTCGCATCTAACATCATCAATAGCTCATTCTCGAGTTAGCATCCAACTTCGTGGTGATTCTCATTCTCCAAGGACCGCTTGATACCGCTATCTCTTTATGTTCAATTTTCTAGACTAATCGGGTTAGTTGGGGTGTTATCCCTTCAACCTATCAAATATGGTAGAGGCTTGTGACTATGTGCATTCAACCGCTGCGTATGAAGTGCATTTCGCTTATTATGTTATGTCATGATTAAGTGCTTTCCGCTTATGACATATTATGCTAAGTATTCCACTTTATTGATTGAGTTAGATGTATGTTCATTTCATGGGTCGACTTGGAGTCTCTCGGGGCTCCTTGTCCCGTGTTTCGATCTGGGTCTACGTTTGCCAGACATCATCCTAACTCCAAAATCTACATATATAAACCGTGAGATCCATATAAGTTTGTCACTACTTGTATTTCTATAATAATGTGATCTGTTCATTTCTATTTATACCTTATTCCAAGAATATTTATCTAACACAATGGGAAATAGATGCAACTATTCATTTATAGCATTGTTTAATCCAATAATGTTATCTCCAGAATCAGTCCGTGTTTGTTAGAAGACAATTAGGAACTGATTATATTGTTCTAACATACTCAATTATTTCTCATTAAAATCTGCTCAAGGATTTATCCATGATTTGCTTGTTTGACCATTCTTGGAGTAGAAATGATGAATGTAGGATCATATATTGACTTATTTAAATTATATATTTCTATTCTATCCATGTAGCGTCACATAATGTGTTATTGTTTAGAGTTTGAGACGATACATTTAGGAATTCATGTTCATTGGAATTTTTAGAAATCATGCCAATAGGAATCAACATAGAGGCTTATGTGGAAAACCTTTGCATGTTAATTGTGTTTTGAATTTTTATTTGTTTGTTTGACATTTATCACCTTTAACAATTCTAAGAATTCTAGATTCCAAAACTAAAATAATAGTCCAATGCCTCTTGACATTAGGTTTGAGACGGTAGGCACATTTTGAGTTAGTATTTTTCTTTGTTAAGAATGATTTCTATGATTAGTAAATAATTAATTAGGTGGGTATTAGGACATGATAGTCTGTCGTTGTGGAATAATAATATAATCTTTTTTAACGGTTACAAAGTGGTATTTTAGTTGCACGAGGTGATCCCTTTAGGTTAAAATAACCCTCCAACTCCTCATATGTAGGCGTCTCTTTGAGGCTCGGTCTAATCCTTAAAGTTTTTACTTGTTTGGTTTCCATGTTATTCCTTCCATTTCATTTTGTCAATTATGTTATTTCTTGCATAAAATTATAGAATTATAAATTTTTTTGTATATATACATCACTAACTTCTTTAAACTTGCTTGTAAAAATTGTCTCTATCTTATTTCCTTCTTTAATTCATGATGTAAGTCCTTTGTAATTTATTTCTTGTTTGTTATTTTTTCATTTATCAATCATTTATCTGTTATATAATTAATAGAACATAGCATTCCTTCATCTATATTGGCTCCAATTTCTTTCTTCTAGCTTTTCCGAGAATTTGTTATTTTAATTATGTAGTCTTTACATATATTAGTCCATTTTATTCAAATCATCTAGTTTATTTAGTTTAATTCCTAAATAAAATAGGTTAACATCAATCTACTTTTCTCACTAGTTAACTCCCCACATAATTAATGAATCCGAAGGGACCCACATTTTGTGGACCTCGAAAGGTGTCACACTTTCCTTTCGAGGCAACTCCCTTATCCAATTCTGGCGATCTAGGCTAGTTAAACAAGCTTTTAGGATAAAATGGTGCCCTAACGCACCATAATTTTTTTAGGCGAGTTACCATTCTAATTAATCCTAAAAGAGTTGTCACATGTCGAGTTTCATTTTACGCGAGAAAAATGGAACGCACACTTATACTTTCCATAGACCATTATCAAAGAGGTTTGTAGCCTCAAAGAGAACTCACTCATGATAAATAAAGCACTTTTTGAAATATTAGATCATCCAATACCGTAAATCTTAAAAGATTGCCTAATTTGAATAGAAGAAATTAATACTGAATAATAGCTTGATGGAACCTTTTCAAGATTCATCAAGCATAGAAAACTACAAACACATTTTGGGTCATCAAACAACCATGGAAAATATCACAGAAAATATGGATCTTTACTAAATAAGAATTGTAATATTATAATAGAAAATACCAATTAACATAATACTATTAGTATAAACCATCAACAGTTGCAAGAAGGAATAATAGTATACGTGATATATGCAACCTGTAATGGAAACACTAGGAAGGCATTATGGGAAAGTTTTGGGAACATAGCTAGACAACACAATAAGCCTTGGTTGGTAGGAGGGGATTTTAATGTTATCTTATCAAGTGAAGAGAAAAGAGGAGGTCTGCCTGTTTACTACCAAGAAACTCAAGATTTTGCAACCGCGAATGTAATGTGAACTAAATGATATGGGATACAGTGGAAGTAGCCTTTACATGGTGTAATTTTGTGAACAAATGATGCATGCATATTCAAGAGATTAGACAGGATATTGGGCAAATCAGAAACTACAGTGGATCTATACCCCAATATCAGTGTCAAAAACATCTCATAAAAAAAGAATCTAATCACTCTTCCCCTTTAGAGGTACAGATTGGCACAAAAACAAAACACATCATTAGACCTTTCAAATTTTAACTTTTTGACAAATCATGAATCATTCAAAGACATTGTTAAAGAATATTGGAAAACAAATATAGAAGGAAACCCCATGATACTATTACATCAAAAATAAAAAGAATCTAAAGAAAAATGTTGACAAAATAGAGCAAAGAAGTACATATGGAGACATATTGTGAAAGTTGCCACACTGGAAGAGATAATACAAGCACAGGGAAACATAGTTTGAAAATGGAACTAAATCAACAGAATAGAGAAAAACTTCACAGAGAACTGGTAGAATTAACTAGATACCTTCACCTAGGTGCTGTATTGGAGACAAAAATCGCTCTAATTTGGTTTGAGGATGGAGAAAGAAACACAAAAATTTTTCACTCATATGTAAAAGGGAAAAGGAAAAGCTACATCACATAGAACTCAAGGCCAAGAAGGAGAATGGATAGAAAACAAAGAAGGACTAGCTAACACGCAATCTGTTCCAAAACAAGCTACAGAGATAGTTTTCCAAATCCTTGATATTCTTCAAATATATCCCTAAACCAATATCTGAAGAACAAAATGAAATGTTGAAGAAAGATTCAGGAGAGAAAGAAATTAAGTTGGCAATTTTTCCTTTAAGGGTGATAGCTCCAAAGGGTGTTGATGGCCCCATGGGAGTTTCTATCAATCATGTTGGGATATTGTCAAAAAAGATGATTGCAGTAGTATAGATATTCTTGAGGGGAAACACTACAAAAATTTATCACACATACTAACCTACTGCCAAAGAAGGACAATATCAAATACGATACTGGCAAGGCCAATAATCCTAAGAAACTTTATAAGCAAGGTCATTTCTAGAGTACTGCATGAAAGACTAGCAAAGATGCTTCCTCTTTTGATTTCAAAAACAACCGTGATTTATGCAAGGAAGAAGCATTAGAAAATATTCTACTAGCCCAGAAAATCATCGAGATATAAGTATATCAACCAAAAGCAATGTGGTTATCAAATTAGACATGTCAAAGGTATATGGCAGGCTCTCATGGCTCTTCATTGCCAAAGTAATGAGAAAGCTCGATTCAGTGAAGAGATGATACTATCAAACAACTGGTACTCCTATTCTTATAAATGGTCAAATGTATGATTTTTTTAAAATCAACTAGAGGTGTGAAGCAAAGAGATCCTTTATCACCCACTCTATTTATTATAGCAAAGAAG
This sequence comes from Datura stramonium, assembly GCA_018107945.1. Taxonomy (NCBI): domain Eukaryota; kingdom Viridiplantae; phylum Streptophyta; class Magnoliopsida; order Solanales; family Solanaceae; genus Datura; species Datura stramonium. The sequence goes on from JACEIK010000335.1 coordinate 411,230, forward strand.
AGGCTCTATCCAGGAGCCTAAATGCTACAAATAAAAGGGAGGACTTCAAAGAATTTAGGGTACCAGTGGAGTCCAATAATAAATCACTTAGCATATGCAGATGACACAATCTTATTTACATCAACAGACAAAAAATCAATGAGACTCATGATAAATACCTGGGCGAATTATATGCATCGTGATAATTGATCAATAAAAAAAGTGTATTCATTTTACATGAAAAGACACCAAAGAAGAATAATCAACCTTAACAAAAAAGTGACAAAGATCGCATAAGGATCATTCCTCTTTATATACTTAGGTTGTCCTATATTCTATAGTAGGAATAAAATATGCTACTAAGGAGTACAAGGTAGAAAAGATAGGACAGAAAATTCAGGGATGGAAAGACAAATTATTATCATATGGTGGAAGAGCGATGCTAATTAGTCATGTACTACAAGAAATGCCTATACATTTACTATCTACTATTAGTCCACCATTAAAAAGTTTAAAGTATACACAGAATACTTGCTAGATTCTTCTGAACAACCATGTTGATAAAAGACAAGACATTGGAAAAATGTCTGCCTAAAGAAGGAGAGTAACATCAGATCTCTTAGTAGACATATCAACTCATTTAATGTGCAAGCTATAGTGGAATATGAGAACCATCTCTTGGGAGATTTTATGATCAACAAATATTGCAATAAAGTGCATCCTATAATTGCAATATAGTATAGCCTCAACCATTTGGAAGAAGATAATCATAGTAAGAGAGAAGGTTGAACACCGCATTCAAAAAGATTATACAAGAAAATGCCGCCTTGGTTTGATAACGGGACAACACTTGAGCCTCTATACTATGTGTCTTGCAAAGCAAGGGACAAGAGGCAGTTGTTGTTTAGTTCTAGTACAAGTTGGGATATCCAAAAACTAAGAAACTCATACCAAGGAGTATGTGCATCACATTCTTAAGACCATACCAGCCTAATGAAAACAAACTTCTAAATACAACAAAATGGATGCTAGAACTCACTGGAAAGTTCTTTATTAAGAGTACTTGGAGATATATAAGACAAAGGAAGAGGAAGATGACATTTGATAAATTTATTTGGACAAAGAGAATCCCATTCAAGATTAATTTCTTTCTATTGAGGGCCTGGAAATTCGTAACTCTAGTAGATGAGATACAGATATGTAATAAATATGGTATCTAAATGATGGTGTTGTCAATCTTCAAATGAGGAAAGCATAGAACATGTTTTTATAACCTCCTCAAGCAGCCGTAAAGATTGAGGTTGTTTTCTAATGGAGCAGAGTAACATGTAGGGAAGTCATGAATTATCACAAACTATAGCTAAAGTGCTGATAACAAGATGCTATTCAAAATTACAGCCAATCATAAAGCTACCTTATTTTTATATGTGGCATTTATGGAAGAGAGAAGGAACATGTTAAGGAATGGAAAAAAGACCTCTTACAACAACACTATTTTTAAAATAAACACCGATATTTGAGACCAAAGAAGATAAGTTATCCCTAGATGAATATTCCAAATGGATAGATATAATTGAGTACCTAGAAAGCTACAAACCAGGGATCTATCATATGGCAGTCACACTTGACAAACACTAAAGGAAGGAATGCGAAATGCAATGTTGATGGCATTCTAGAGGTAATCCAGAAGAAGTTCCTATGGTTATTATAGGGAATTATGTGCGAGACCTAATATATGCACAAGGAGAGATATATGAATTAACAAATATGGAAGCAGAGGTAATAGCTATTAGAGAAATAATATACCGCTATGCTTTTAATGCATATAACAAAATGTGATGGAGACACCATTAGCAATGATCAAATTGATATCGGGAATGATAGATACCATGGAATATAGACAATATAATAGAAGATATAATAAATCTATCGCAAGTATGTATGGTAAGAACTAGAGTACGCTGATACGGGGAAGGAAATAGCTGCAATTCATTTGTACAAAAGATAGCACTTGATCAACAAGGAAAAGTAAGTTTCAAATTTTACAAAATTACCGAAGTGTTAGCTAAGAAGATGGTAAACATGGATAAAGCACAAACAAATAAACCTCGTGGCTTGTACCAAATCAATAAACAAAATAAATAGAAAGATGATAGATAATCACAGGAGATAGGAGAAGAATAATATGTAAAGCACAACAAGAAAAGGGAAGCATAATAGAGGAGAGGCAATCACAAATGCTCATGGATCAAACAGTAAAACACACAATTTATTACAAAGAATCATACCAAAAGACTAAAGTTAGGAGATGAGACCAACAAATACACAAATCTGAAGTCAACAAAATTCAAAAAAATAAGAAGAAGAAAAATTGAGTCAAATAGACTGAAAGGAAATGAAGAAAACTTATCGAACAATAACAAGCGTAGAAGAAGCCAATGTTTAAGGAATATTGAGAAACAACAATGGAGCTACACAAACAGAAAAGGAAAAGGCTGGAGGAATATTGAGAAATAATATATAACAATAGACAATATAACATAAATGAATACAACAAAAGAAATACAACATTCAAGAAGAAGATTATAAAGAAGTTAAGAAAGAAGGAGGGCTTCATGCAAGACATCAAGATCCTGCAAGCAGCAGCTGAAAACTCTCCGTTTCCATTTTCAATCCAGAACACTGAGTAGCTAATGACCAAAATTAGGTACCATAGTCAAATACATAGCTTTTAATATATTGTGCTTTTAATATATCGGGTCGCTTGAGCTGCCCATATATTATATTTAATTTATTTGTGTTTTTAATTTTTTATTTTTTAATTCAATTAAACTTAATTTTAAGTGATAATTTTTTTTTGAAAAAGATTGGAGCAGGAAACCAAATTGGTTAGGATTTAATATTTTAATTCATGTCTAAATTGGATTTACAGCCAGAATTATATAGGAATAGATTTTTCAGTTTTTAATCAAAGGATTTCATACTATTATAAATCGAGGTATAGCTAGCTATTTCCTATAATAGAGGAAAATTGTGGAGAATTATAGAACACATTCAAAGATTTATTAATTCTATTGTAATGCCTCAGGAACTCAAAATCTAATTCTGAGACTTAAATCGAAACTTAAAAAAGCCGTAAAATGCTTCAGATGAACCACCTAACAAATCGCTATGGAGACCCAACAACTCGTAGGGTCAGTCATGAATAGGTGAGCATTGAAAATGAGAAGCAGTGTACCCAACGAGGAGCATCAAGGAGCTGGGTCACAGACCATGCACTGCTAAGTCACCCGTGGTTAGGCCTCCGAGTTGGGAATATTTTTAGTTTACTAGTGTCCTCGATGAGTGGGTGAAATGAGTCGTCACTTGGGTGGCAACGACTCGTTAAATGACTCGTTACCTAGCATAGAGTTAAATTTTCAACAGTGAACCAGTGTGGTCCACTTCCACGGGTGACCACAGTTGTGGTCTAAGACCACCACTGTGGTGACCTACCGAGGATCCTGCAGTGTACTGACGGAGTGACCACGAGTCGTGGTTAGTCACCACGACCAAGTTAGGTTACCTGTTAGGGCACCTGACAGTTTTTTTCAGTAATTTTCTAAGGCTATTCAGTAATTTCCTATTCACCTAAGCTTTAAATTGGCGATGTTTTGTACATAAAATCAGACTTATTAGAGGGTTGGGACGGTTCCTCCCCCATTTCACGTTTATTCTCAGAAAACTATCGAAGAGTTCCTCAATAAACTCTCAAGCTTAGGGTTGTCCTCATTGCAGCAGTCCAAGTTCTCTTCTCCGGGAGAATATTGACAGGTATGTGGGAATTCAACAAGGAAATCATTCTTCCTTATGTCCCAAATATCCTCCCTTAATTTCCACATCAGTTTTAGCCCTGAGTTTTCGAATACGAATGAATTCCATGTTATTTTCGTTAATTTCGCCCAGAATAATATCCATGTTGATTGTCCATATTATCTATATCAAATCCTAATTAAATTGTCAATGTTTGAAAAATTAATTTTAAGACCTAACTTTCGAGTAATGATTTTTGCTTATTAAATTCCATCTAGTGAATGAAGAATGCTTGCATTGAATTTTTCCTAGAAATTTTTACTATAGAAATATTGAGAAATTATCTCATTGACAAGAATGATTTTAGCCTTGCTCTGACATGAGATTTCTTTAATTCTTAATTCTTGTCATTATGAAATTCCCATGTTGTTGGAATGAGTTGATTTCTCTATTAGCTGCTTAGTAGTTCAGTTCAATTAGAACGCAGAATCTTTTCGTAATCTTTCGTAAAAGTGTCAACTAATCGCTTGACTTCTGGTCTTTCCTGAGGTGTCAAGGATGCCTAATTACTTGAATTAGACTCATAGATTTAGTTATTTGGTCCATTAGGCGGGCATGAAATTCTAGCTATATATATCTGACCGTCCCCAGGACCTGGGCTTCACATAACTTGCTCCCGACGTACACGACGCTTCCGCATAAGCGGCTCCGATCGCCCAGAACCCAGCTTTCGTAATCTGGTCTCGATAAGACTCTGGTGGGATACATGTAGTTAATACGTCCCTAAATAGCCTTGGACCCCCAGTTTCGAGCTATCATCTTAGTAGTTCAGTTTATATTTCAGCCGAGTAGAACTTAAGACCGAAAGTGGGCAGGGGGTTCTAGTGGCACCTTAAAAGTTCCCGTAATCATATTTGCCAGCGTAGGTCATAGTATTACTTGGCCCGATTGGCTCCAGATTTTTTTGATCACCCAGTTCATGCCTTTAAACCCTAGAAAGGCATATAGGGTCCTACCGTGCAAAGGTGGTTAAGACTGGACTCACTGCCTAGCTCACGGTTAAATGTCGGGCGATAGACTCTCCCACTAGCCGGGCCTCGCTTACTCCCAGATTTCTCAGCTCCAGATCAGTTCAGTGAAGTATCATCTCAGACTTAGTATATGCTTACACCACTGCTGGGGTCATTTTTAATCTTATAAGTTCTACACCATTTTTACGCCAGCATTTTAGTTGGTCATTTCATGTCGACGCTTAAGTTACTAGTTCTGTCATATTATTCATGTTTCTCTCATTTACTCCATACATTACATTAAAAGTACTGACTCATACTTTTATGTTGTATCATTTTCATGATAAAACCGCAGGTTCTCGCACTCAAGACCCCTAGCCGCCGACAATTCCGTGATTCCTCAACCTCAAATAGTTATGTGAGTCCCGTCATCCGAGGACATTATTTCTTCTTTCAGTCTTTTATTAGTTTCAGTTAGACTTAGAGTTAGCTGGGGCCATCCCAGCAACTCCTCTATTAGATGGCTTTCAAACCATAATTTTCAGATTTATCAAGATTATCCAAGTGTTTTGAACTTTATGTTCTCACTTGTTTTTCATAAATGCTTTATGGTAATGGGTTTCAAAGTTCCGTTGTGCATTTTTACTGGGATGCTAGTGAATGATAGATCAAGGTTGACTTGGGGTCACTTGTGACTTCAAGTACGGGTTATGTCCATGGTGTTGGCTCAAAGTCATGACATCCCCCCAACCGTTAGATTTAATGAAAATTGTAGTGGAGGGGTTGTTCAGCTAGAAACCGCATATGGAGGTTCATTTTTTTTAGTTTCTTCTATTTTGATATCTTATATAGTTATTTGAGGTGCAACTTTTACTATTTTGGAGGTCTGCTTTCTAGTGTCTAATGCGGGTTTTAGTGTTGTATTTTCGTGATTTGACATAACTTTTCAAATTCTTTGCTAAATCTTTTTACATGATTTTTGTTAAATACAATTATCAAAGTATATTAAATATTTGATGGAGTCCATAAATATAATTTCAAATAATCCTGAAAGATAAAATTTGTTAAAAAGCATATTTAAGATATCATTTTTGTAAGTTTGTTCATTATATGAATGAGATTCCGATTTTCTTAATATTAGAATTGATCTTGGTTGTGTGTGGGGTAAAATCAATGTAGGGGAAAGCGCCTAACTTAATTCATGCGAAAATACCTGTAGAATTAAAATTGGAGACATGATGACCTTTGTATCAACACGGGAAAATCCTGAAACCACTGCCCTCAATATGACATGGACTGGTGTTTTCCCAATACAACCGAAACTACTATGTGACCCGTGGATGTCTCCTCTATAGGATATTTTTTCAAAAAATAATAGTTTTCAGCTGGGAGCACACTCACAATGGCTCTCGGTTTGACACCAATTAGCCTCGAGCCTAGTGCTAAAGTTCAGTCATGTGATGGTACTCAAGTGTTATTAAATAATCTTTTTAGACTAGTGTAAAGTGTGCTTTTCATACTATAATGTAGGACTTGGATTTTTTGCCTATAAGGGAGCTCTCTCACAATATAGAAAGAATCAAGACCCTCTCATTTTCCTTTACTTTGAGTAATTAACATTATTGTTTTCATTCACTACATTGTTGGTTGAGCCGAAAGATAAGGAGTTTGATCGACCGTGAATTTCTTTGCCTTTCAAATTTAACTATTGGTTCAGGAATGACGATCACCGTCTATGGAGATATACAATTGTGATATTATTTTGATATATTATTCTAACCCTTTGTTGAACCATAAAAGGTTACCCACTAAAAAATTACTACTATAAACTGACTCAACATGATGGTCCACATGTTGGAATCCAATGGCTGTACTTTCTCGCCTATATCTATTATAATAAGTTATATATTTAGGCTTCTTAGGTCCGAAGCACCAAGGAGTATGGAGCGAGAATGAGAACCGAAGGAAAATTGGGCCTCTTCACATGAAGTCAAGTTACTGTAAATATGGATGAGAAGATGAGCACCGCTTTCTTCTGAGGGGCAAAGAAGTCTAAGAAAATATTAGTGTTACATATTGAGAGAGAGTCCCATCTTCACTTCTCAACAAACTTGAAGAAAAAAATGGAAATATTGGAATTTCCTTAGAAGATGAACTACGATAATTTATTGACAGATGATGAGTATCAAGTAATTAAAAAATTAAAGGCATATTGAAGTTTCATGTTAATGGCACCACTGAAATTGAAGGCAAAGATTGAAACTCTCGAGCCCCTGGAATTGAGGTAGCCAAGAATATCGCCTGGTCGAAGTACAGTTATACCAAAGTCTTACCACGTATTCATTGGTTCCACTTTCCGAGAAAAGAGAAATCAACTACAAGATGAGAGGTACGTAAAGGTAGTTGCAATGGCCATCCCATGCTCAAGCCGCTAGTACAAAAACTGATAAGTACTGAAACCACTGGCCCAAGATTGGTTCCTCGATCCATCGAACCCTTCTTTTGTTTATTTCACTATGATCGATCAACTTGAATTTACTTAACACAATGACCAAGGGAGAAGAACTCACACTCGAGGACCGCATTCTCTAGTTGAAAGGGGCCTTATCAAGTCACCAGAATAACAAAGAAAGACAATACCGGCCCCACAACAGAAACAACGCTAAATGATTCAATCATTTTAATGGTGACCACCATAAGTAATATTATTGCCCAAAAATAGGAAAAGTTTCACCTATGAGGTTCCTTTTTTGAATAACTTATAGTTGCAGGTACGATGTACCCGATATTGAGACTACCACACCAGACTAGGACTCGCCAAATAGCATACATACAATATCAGACTGATCCACCAAACTGGGACTGCCTGACCGAAGTTTTATAATTAGATCATTTGCCCTCTCATGTATCATTAGTGGTTGTTTGGCCCTTCTCGTAATCATTAGGTCATTTTTCCTTTCTTGTGTATTATTATAAATTTTTTCTCCTCTTCGTGTATCAATGAGTCGTTTGGACCTCTCCTTATGTATTATTAAGGTCATTTTCCCTCCTCGTGTATCATTAGACCATTTTTTTATGAATGAAATAAATGCATGCATTCTTCACACCGTAAGATGTTAGTGACTAGCACATGTAATGCAGTGTTTGCGATGAGCGGTTAGAGCATGGTACGTATGGGAGAAGTCTCGGCAGCAGGATGCATGAGTGCATCATCGAGTGGATCGGCAGTACTAAGCAAGGCTGGACCGCGTGGCCTGCGTGATGCGGCAGCCCACTGACATGCTGAGTCAGGCGGCGCGGTAGCCCTGGCAGCGTGATGGCCCACGCAACGTCTCAACCTCCACCACCCCTACATATATATATAAGTTGGGTAAGTTGGATTCATTTTATAATTTTACCAATTGAGCAGCTCGACCTTGGCAACTTAGCTCTTGGAGGTTTCATCGATTTTTCGCCATATTTTCTACACCATTAAAACTCCATTCAAATGAAAATTCATCTTGGTTAATGGGTTATATACCTGGCTTAGGAAACGTCCTGTGGTTATTTCTTGAAAATCTCGCTCGGAGTATCGGAACCCCACCACAAGTAAACGTTGTTGGGTCACTTCTAATTGAGTCCCAAGCGGCTACAAGTGATAGGTAAACATTTCTACCTTCTAAACTCTCGAAAATTTGTAAGTTTTCAAACGAATTGGATGAAGTTTGAGTTTTAGTTAATGTTTTTGAAAGATATAGTTATTAGCCATTTCCTATTATTGAAACTAGTTGTATTCGCTCAACATAAGGGCTGCAAATTGGAGGAATTACCGACTTCAGGTTGGAACTGCTGAGTGAATGAAAATTGACATTTGAGGTGCAAGCTCCAACCTCTTCAGTAAGTTATTCCTATCGTATAGTGATACAACATAGGTGCTCTTTGAAAGTAGATAATGGTCTTATATGCTAGATCAATTATTGTACTAGATGATGCATTATATATGTCGTGTTAGCCGTTTATGAGCCGTATTCAGGTTATGCCATAGCATCCCTCATGGTGTGCATAATAGGTGTGACTAATGTTGAAGAATCGTAGAGACCTCTCATTCTTTGTTCACAACATTAGTAACTTCTGATGTCATGTCTTCCCAAGGTTTGGGAAGCTTATGGTTAGCCTGTTGGCCTGACTTTTGTCGGTTGAAAACATAGGGGTGTAGCCAATATATAACTTAGTTTGACACTTAAATTTTCAGCAAAGCTTCCGTCTAGAGGCCGATGGAGTACTTTGACACCTCCCAAGGGAGGAAGCTAGATAGGGATTGGGCTTATCTCTTGTTGATGGCACTAGGGTTGCCTAACGAACTAAGTACGCTTGCCATATGATTGGTCATGTTAGTAATCGCTAATTTTCAGCTGACTTAATGCTTGTCATACGTTCACTAAAAACTATCCTAGTTGTTACAAGACTGATAGATTAGTGTGGATACCCGAAGGAGGGAACCTTATTAGTAGTTAGACGTGGGGCCAACGCCCAAGCCTATTCTTATAGATGCCCATGTTCGTGTTGTCACGCAGTGGCTAGTCCGTATATACCTACCTACGAGGCTATGAATCGCTCATATTGGGGCCATATGAAATCTGTACAAACCAAGTTAATGTCTAAGGGGACTAGAACCATAGTATCACAGCATTACCTTCAGGCTAAGGATTATAGTGAGCGGCCCGTGGAAGTTAGGTCCGCTCGCAGAAGCATGTCCAATTAGTAGCAGCCCTACAATCGTTCTAAGCGAAGGAAACTAACTAGTTGGTCCCATGTGACCTTACTGTTCGCTTATGAGCTATCACACATTTTATTCTAGCATGATCTTTAGGCTATCGCTTAGGCCAATGGACCAAGCTCTTTCTGTCTAGGTCGACGGAGGTCGTAATCATTGCCAAGACCTCTGGTCATGTAGGCACACGGGTGTGCCTGTTGACAAACTATATAGACTATTCTAGGGGCGAGTAGCGATCGCGTTAATCCTAAAGGGCCAGATATGCCCTTTGAATAACTAGATTTGTAGATTGTAATATAGTGTCCGTTTGGGGTAGACCGTATTTCGTACTACCTCTCTCCATGAATAGCTAAGAGGCTTCTAGATGGCAGAAATCACTTTTGGAGTTATAAACTTACGGAGCTATGATGCTTCAGCAGATTGCTATGGTTGTGATCGCATTAAGGAGCTACGATACAGTATTGTTTGCGGTTACCTGGAATTCCCTACGGAGCTACATATTGTTTGTAAGAATAAATTAGAGCTCATGTGGCCATATTGAAATCTATTCACTTATGGACTTCTTCTATGCCGTAGCAGCATTGGCTGCACTTTCACAGCCTCGTGTTCCTGGAAGAACATAGGGAATGAAAGGTCTGAATTCAATTACCGGAGCCCATAAAGCTCCAGTATATTCTCAAGTAGACTAGGTATGTCTACACATATACTTGTGGCTTCGTGAGGTGCCATGCTACTAGGGGTATATAGACCGATCAAGTGTCCGTCGAGGCTTATGGGGGCCCAAGAAGTTATTTCATGTTTCTTGCACTCAGCTTATGGGGCCAGGTTGTTCTTGTTTGTATACGGGGCTATAGCTTATGAATGTATTAGGTCGCATGCCTTCCATCTCATAATTCGTAGTGATTTACTAGATGCAGTGTTACAGGTAACAGAGAGCTTATAGCTTAATGTAATGTCTCAAAAGTTCCCAAGATTTAAACCAGGAATTTGAAATGAGCTCAGCAGAAAATATGCAGTGTCGAATGACCCATCTAACGAGTCGAAAGGAACTAACGGGTCATTGGATTAATCGTGGAAAGTACTTTGGGAAGTTCATTTCACGATATGACCACGAGTCGGTCGTGCCCCAATGCACTCGTTAGGTACGTAATGTGGAAGGGGGTGATTGGGAAATGGAAGGAAGGAGTCAGTGTACCTAATAGAAGGACCCATTAGTCATGGCCAGTCACCACGATTCGTGGGATTAGTCATGGTCGCCTAGAAAAAATTAATAGGAGTTGAGGCATTGTACATGATGAGTGCGACCATGAGTCGCGTGGTCACCATGTCACAAATCGTCGAGGTCTCCGCCACGAGCCCCGCATAACCTCACAAAGGAACCTGACGGATGATGCCACGAGTTTCCTACCCATGGTAACGAGTCGTTAGGTCCCTCATGGTGACCAGTGAGCTTACAGGTGAATTTCACGGAAGTGGTGACTACGAGTCATGTTCACGGACTCCCACCCATTAGGGTCACCCGTGGAGACCTGTTTCCATCGCTTTCCCCCTCGCGAGTTTTCAAGGGACTTGTAATTTCCTATCCTCCTAAATCCCAGCCGCGTCTTTTAAATATATTTTCAGACCCTATTAGGGATTAAATGGTTCCTTTTCCTCATTCCCCACTCATATCTTCATAAAATAGATCGTAGAACTTCCGAAGTTTTTCAAAGCAAGAGCTAGGGAAACATTTTCCTCACTCAAGGAATTTTTCGGGTCTTTCACCAGGTATGTGGGGAATTCAGTGCAAGGGAATAGTTCTTCCTTGTGTCCCCAAATACTTCTATCTTCTCATCAGTCCTAGCCCTAAAACTTTAGAATGTGAATAAATGGCACTTCTCAATTTCATATATAGTATATGGAATATTGACTGCAGATTTTTTGTTCACTTTTCACTATCTAATTATCATGTTAATATTCGTTATGATAAGAATAGTTTATTCCTAGCTTTGAATTCAGCAAACCAGATTTTTCCTGTTGGACTAGTTATTCCTTGAGGTTTTATTTATCGCCTGGTCTCTATATTACTAGAAAAAGTTGAAAATTAAGTCAAATCATGTTAGTTCATTAGTTAGGATTCTACAAACCCTGTTGCCTGTAAATGTCAACTGATTAGTTTGACCACGCTCACTTTTTGAGGAATCATGATGCCTCCCAATATCGTAATTTAGATTCGTGTATCGCTATTAGGATTTTGTGGTTCTCAGACATCGACGCTTTCTGATATAACACCGGTCTTAGAATCACCAGCTCTTCACTTTCCGCTTGTTCTTTTTAGAAGGCTATGACGCTCCTTGGTGAGTGGTGCCGCCTTAACCAACTGGAACAATTGGGCCTAAATCGGGTCCTATAAGACGCTCAGGGTGCTCTCGCATTTATCCCTGGTCAGTTATAGTCTTGGGCCCCAACAGATTTAGCCATCCTGCGTGGCTAGTCATGGTAAGATTATCCAGCGTGGTGCAAGACTTAGCACCGAAAGAGTTGGGGTTCCGGGGCACCTAGGTTCCAGAACTACGTTTTCATCGTAGGCTATATATTTATTGGCCTCATGCACTGCATTAATCGATCTCACAGTCCATGCCTTTATACCAAGGTATATTGATCCTACCGATGGGGTGTGTACCTCCACCCACCGGCCTAGCTCACATGGTTATATGTCACTTATAGGCTCTCCCACTAGTCAGCAGACTCTCAGTCCAGACAGTCCCAGATCAGTTCAGCACAGTATTTAAGATTAGTATCATAGATTTAGGGCATGTCCTTGACCATCAAACGGGTCTTTTTAAACTATCACGCTTATTACAGCTTATTTAGTTTTGTGCTAGCCTACTGTCAATGCATGTCTATTTAGTTCAACATATTTATTCCTTGGTACACGGTGTCTCTCACTTATCAGTATATCCAAAGTGCCTATCACATACTTTTATGTTTTTTATCATTTTATGATAAATGCAGGATCTCAAACTCAACCTCGTTTAGTTGATCGCCTCTCAAAAGACTTCACCGCCCTATTTGCAGAGTCCTCATCTTTCGAGGAAGAGGATTATTTTATTCAGTTTTGCTTTCTTCTATTAGAGTTGGAGTGAGCTGGGGCTTGTCCCAGCAACTCAGCAGTTGTAGTGGTTTTCAGATTACCGTATATGGATTATTTAGACTTGTAGTTTTGCTCATATGTTTTTTTAAAATCTTTACTTATCCAAATTTTTTATTTCATAAATGTTTTATAGTTTACTATAAGGCTTCCGCTATATTTTATGTTTAATCGTGAATGCCAGTGAAGCGATAGACCAGGGGCTGACTTGGGTTACGAGACTCCAAGTACCATGTTCCGTCCAAAGGTGTAAGCTCAACGTGACAAACTTGATATCGAGCACTAGCTAGAGTATCCTGATGTCCAAAGCGACATCGAGTAGAGTCCTTTTCATGGGTGCGAAGCGTGCCACATCACGAGGAGGCTACAAGATGCTTTAGGAAAATTCCATTCTTTCACTATTCTTATCGTGTGATAGTGTAAACTCTATGGTTTCTCTTCTAATTTGTGCTTTACGTGTTCGGGCAGACAATGTCTCCTGCATGTACTGGGAGAGGGTAATAATGGAACCACCAATCCCACCAACCTCAGAAACTCACTAGTGGGCAAGGAAGAATTGGGAGCTTGGGGCTGCCCTTAGAGTGCTAATACAAAGTCGCGACCACTCGTATTAACCATGCAATACACGTCTGCAAATCCTACTAAAGAGATAATAGCCACCGTGGTTCAAAACTTCATAAAAAAAGGAATCCATCTGAGTTTTATGGTCCGAAAGTGGATGGAAGACAAAAAGGAGAAGAAAAGAGAGCAAGAGAGCAAGAGACAAGGGATAGGCATTCTAAATAGAGGAGAGCAGAGACATCATTTCCAGTCTACTGAGATCATTAGCACTAGTACCATCACAGCTGCTCCTAACAAACCTAGAGTAAGGAGATTACATACCCAACTTGCAAGAACTGTGGGAAGAACCATTTGGAGAATGCATGGCTGGCTCAGCCGGTTGCTTTTGGTGTGGCAAGTCAGGCCATAGCAACCTACAGATTTGGCAAAGAGCCAAACGGGGCGAAGGTAGAGCCTCAGCCTATCTCTTCCGCAGCCTTATAAAGTCGCCCGCCTTGCAATAAATGTAGAAGGAGTCGCCCTGGAAAGTGTTTGTTTGGTAGGGAAGGAGTTTGAATGTGGCCAGTCGGGCCATAGAATAAATAATTTCCCTATAGCTGAACATGGGAAAACTCAATCCACCATCCCAAAGAACTCCGGCAACTTGCCCATCTCAAAGTAGGGCACAACATCCAAGATAGATGGCCGACAACCCCGGATATAGTAGCAGGTATGTTATGAATTTCATGTTGATCCTTTTCATGTTGTTAGGACTAGACGGCGATATAAAGTATGAAATACATTTATAATGCTAGTACAAGAGTTATCTTATGGTCGTTGTGAAATGGTTATATATGAAGCCTCAGAGGATAGCTTTCGCGATGAATGAGAACTCAAGAATTAGTGATGTTAACCTAGACTTAAGAAAGGATCTAAGAGCTTGAGAATGGTGACTTTTAGCTAAGGGGGAGATAATAAGTTAAGAAGGCCAGGTCAATCCCTAAGTTTTGCGGTAGAGGGCTCCGTAAATAACAACTATGGGATGTCAATCTTTCCTATTCACTCGCTTTCTCTTGTATTTCAGTTTACTCTATGTTCTACTTTTGCTTGTGTTCAGACTCCTAGAATCATAGATAACCGATTCAGACAGCGATCCCGGTCTTAGTTCATGATTCCAAAAGTTCCAGCTTCATGTTATGAAGATTAGTTATGTATAGACTCATATCTCCTATTATGCTCACCAAGAACCTAGTCCCTCGTACTCTCCTTAATGGTTTAGCAGATCATGCCATCATGCTGAAGCCCCAGACTAGGCCCTTGAGTGATTCGTGAATTTGATTTCTTACCTAATACATGTGTATGTGCACCTATATCGAGAGTGATCAGCGTAGCAGAGCACACTGTGGATAACCCTCATTTATACCTTGGATGTTTCATATATGCAAAATTCATGAGATGCAATTGTTTGTCTTACTAGGGAGGCAGGGAAATTCTTGGATGGTATATACTGCAGAGGAGTCGTAAGATGATTAAATGATAGGCTTGAATGATAGAAAGTTGGCAGGATGGCTAGTTTCCTTTTAAAACGAGGCTCCTATTGAGATTGTTGACCATCAAGATTGTAAGTAAGTGGAAATAAAGAGGTTATTATAGTGAAGGTTATAAAGAACGCTTAGCTAGTAGGAGGAACTACTGGGAAATCGAATCTTAAAAGGCCCACCTACTCAAATATCAGAAAGTGCTGGGGATTTAGATTCAAAACGTCGTCCCAAATCACTCGCCTAATCAAGAGGGTAGCTTATTCTTAGTACTCTACTTAGTTCCGTGCCTACTTCCATGTCCTTTAAAGGCTTTACTTAGGTCTTAGCATGCATATTCGATTCAAAACCCCATTTAGGTATATAGATCATGAATGGACATCATTATCATTCAACCCATAGATCATTTTCGAGAATTCACTTTCTTTCCTTAGCCATCACCGCCCACACCCGCCAGTCCGTCAGCACTGGGATGGCAGGTTCCTCATGTCACAGAAAGGGATGCAGATCCTACACTACTTAAAATTCAGGAAGTGGCTCTCTAAGAGAGGTGGAGGTTTTCCAAAGGGGGAGAGGCAGGCTGCTACTCGGCGCATTGTGTGCACTGGGATTACTGGGTGAATTGAGACAGTAGATACTCGGCCAAAGCACATAGCCGAGGTACTCCATCCACCCTGGTGCACAAATGTACTCACGATTTGTGGATATTTATCGGTGGAACGGCATGAAGAGAGACATCAGCCAATTCGTGGCTAAGTGCTCAAACTCACAACAAGTCAAGGTAGAAACACGCAAAGACCGGGAGGTGCGACCCAGATATCAGATCACCACGGAAGTGGAAAGAAGTAAACAACTTTATTGCTAGTCTACCTCGAACTCGTCGGGCAACATAATTCCATTTGGGTAGTAGTAGACCGAAGGACTAAGTCAGCACATTTCCTCCCGCCATAAAACTATAGATTTGGCTTAGGACGCTAGATGTTATATCCGGGAGTTTCTTTCAGACTTCATGGGGTGCCATCCATCATTCCCACAGAGAAAACTGTGGTTCGACTTCAGCATTTAGAAGTCTTTTCGGTGGACTCGGGTACCTGTGTCAAGGTCATGCCTTCACCATAGAAGATGGGCAAGCCGAAAGCAACTATTCAAACCCTAGAAGATATGTTGAGAGGCGGTAAAAGTGATCAATTTCATGGGCCGTTGGGATGACCACTGCCTCTTATCGAAGTTTGCGTACAACAATAGTTAACACTCTAGTAATCAGATGACCCCATTTGAGGCATTGTATGGTAGGAGGTTGAGGTCTCCTATTGGGCGATTTGAGGTTGATGAAGTTGTTATAATCGGGCCAGAATTTGCCCATAAAGCCATGCATAAGGTACAACCTATCAGGGAAAGATTAGAAAACAGCTCAGAATTATCAAAATCTTATGTTGATGGAGAAATAGAATGACTTCGTTGTAAGGAATGGGTCTATCATGAAAATCACCCATGAAAGGGGGATGAGGTTTGGGAAGAAGGGAATCTCAGTCCTAGATATGGGACCCTACATAATTTTAAGGCGAATAGAAAGTAGATTATGAGCTGGAATTACCTTCAGAGTTAACTTTGGCACCTAGTATTCCATGTGTCACTATTGAAGAAATGCATTGGTGATCCAACTTCAATTGTGCCATTGGATATTGTGGAAGTAAAAGATAGTCTCTCATACGAGAAGGTCCCAGTGCAGATCCTTGACCGTCAGGTTCATAAGCTGAGGAACAAGGAGGTAGCTTTAGTCAAGGTCTTATGGGGTGATCAGGATGTAGAAAGATACGCGGGAAGCTGTGCCAGGGAAGAGGGCCGATACTCACACTGTTCTCCAGTTCAGTTTTGCATAGGTACAAAATTCCTCCCTAGTACTCTATTCAATCCCATATTCACCACTTATCTAGATTTTCTAGCGTGCATTCTAGTTGCATCGCCCCCCGCTAGTACGGTGAAGCGCCCGTAGTTAGTTACCTTTCGTAAAACCACCATGTCTCAGTCTAGGAATCTGGGTTCTTTCCTAATTTATCTAGCAGTTTTAGTCCTCATTCGAGTATGAATGATCCTAAGGGGAAGATATTGTAACACTCAAAGTTTCCAAGATAAACCAGAATTTGAAATGAGTTCATGAAAAATCTACAAAGTGCCTCAGAATGACCATCTAACGAGTCATCATAGGAACTAACGAGTCGTTGGATAAGTCGTGGGAAGTGCTTTCGGAAGTTGATTCTCCAGATAGTGACCACGAGTCAGTGGTCAGCCCCAGGACTCATTAGGTCAGTCATGGAGGGGCGATTGAGAAATGGAATAAGGGGCGCCGCGTACCTAATGGAAGGACCCCACACGTGATCAGTCACCATGATTCGTGGGATTAGTCATGCCTCAGCTAGATAAAAATTATTTGGGAGTTGAAGTAGTGTACTTCCGACGAAAGGGTGACCACGCAGTCTTGGTCACCATGTCACGAATCATTGAGTCTCGCCTTTGACGAGCCCCTGATGATTGCTAAAGAACTCCATGGATGATGCCACAGTCATGGTCACGACCACAACCCGTTAGGTCACCCGCGTGAGGACTGACGTTCAATTTTCCCCGCGAGTTTTCAAGGGTATTTCAGTAATTTTCTACCCTCCTAAACTTTAAACTACGTCGTGTTAAGCATATATTCATACTTATTAAGGGAATTAAATGGTTTCTTTCCTCATTCCCCACTCAAATCTTCAGAAAATAGATCGTAGAACTTCAGAGTTTTTCAGAGCAAGAGCTGGCAACCTTTTCTCCTCAGTTCTCAAGGAATTTTCAGAGTTTTCACTGTGTATGTGGGAATTCAGCTATGAATATTCTTCCTTTGTGTCCCCAAATTCTTCCTCATCACCCCAGCCCCGAAACTTAGAATGTGAATAAATGATATGTCAGACTTCGTACATAGCATATGGAATATTGTTTGTGTGATTGTTGTCCTATTTTCACTATCTAATTACCATGTTAATATAAATGATATGTCAGACTTTGTACATAGCAGATGGAATATTGCTCAGGTGATTGTTGTCCTATTTTCACTATCTAATTATCATGTTAATATTAGTTCTGATAAGAATGGTTTTAGCCTAGCTTTCTAATCTGTGCAACCAGATTTTTCCTGTTGGACTAGTTATTCCTTAAGGCTTGATTTTATCGCTTGGGTTTCCCATTACTAGAAAACGTTGAGATTTCATTTAATCATGTTAGTCTGGGCCTCAGGTCAGGGACTTGGCAACCCCAAAGGTTGCCTTAAAATATCACTGATCGGGCTTGACCAAAAGTTACTTTTTGAGGAACTGGTGATGCCTCTCAATTATCAGAATTTAGACTCGTGTATCAGTTATCAGATTTTGTGGTTCTGTGGACATTACGACGTTTCGTATAAAAATGTACTTCCGACCGGTCTTAGAATCACTGCTTCAAACTTTAGTTTTTCTTTAGACGGCTACGACGCTTCTTGGTGAACAGCCTGACCAGTCTTGGAACACCAATTTCCAAATTCGGTCCTATAAGACGCTCAGGGAGCGTTCAGACAGTATCCCTGGGTTAGTTATAGTCTTGGACCCCACACGAGCCATCTCCGCTGCGTAGTAGTCATGGTGGGATTATCTAAAAGAGAGGGTAGGAATTAGAACCTAGAGGGCTGGGCTCAAAACTACTGCCACCGTAGGTTGTATTTTATTGCCTCATGGCCCCAGACAAGGATTCACACATTCCATGCTTTTATACCGGCAAGGTATATTGGTTTCTACCGATGGAGTGTGTGTACATCGGACTCCACGTCTAGTTCAAGTGGTTATATGTCGGTTATAGACTTCTCTAATTAGTCAGCACAATATTTCATATTAGTACTGTAGATTTAGGGCATGTCCTTGACCATCAGACAATGTCTTTTAGACCATCACAAAGCTATTACAATATTCAGTTTCAGTAGCTTCCAGTTTAGTTAATTCATGTCTATTCAATTCAACATATTTATTCCTTGTGCATGGTGCCTCTCATTTACTCAGAACATTCAAAGTACTGACGCATACTTTTATGATATATCTTTTTATGATACAACTGCAGGATCTCAGTCTCAGCCTCGTTAGCCGATTATTCTCAAAAGATTTTAATGCTCTATTTGGTGAATCCTCATCTTCGAGGACGAAGATTATTTTATTCAAGCTTTTGCTTTCTATAAGAGTTGGAGTGAGCCGAGGCTTGTCCCAACCGTTGAAAACCCAATTTTTCCCTACCCTATGCCCCATCTAAGCTGCGTATCGATATATATGTGTATTTTAAAAATTATATTTAACAAAATTATTTAAATTCACATTCGTAATGTTCTAGCATTAATTAGCATACCTACTTGAATTTTTTGCATAATTATTTTAAATACTTCTAAATTATTTTAATTTTTTTAATTTATGATTTAAAAAATTATTTGAATTTCAATAAAGAATCTTTTGGGCTGAATTTCCTATAAATTTCTTGTTTTTTAATTTTCAAATTTCAAATAAGATTTATTTTACAAAATATAATTTACTCTAATTTAAAATCTATTTACATTGAACTCGTAATAATACTATTTATATTATTTCCATCGTGTAATTAAACTATTATATTACTTATTTATTAAATCATTCGCAAGTGTAGTGTTTTTATTAATTTAATAGCAGTTAATTTCAATTTCACTTAATTTATTTAAAATCTAGCTAATTTTCATTTAATTCATGACAATTTTAGCCACTCTTGTCAAAATCGTCACTTTTTTTAACTAATTAATTTCCTATCCATCTACCAATTCACTTGATCTGTTGCCTGCTTATGACCCATAATCCGACCCAACTATCCAAAATTAATCTCATCCCTTCATTTCATTTAATCCAACAATTTAAAATAACTCATTTTCTTTCCTATTCCAAATACCCCAAAACCCTAATTTTCCTCATTTTTCTCCCCAAGATAGCGCCGCAGCCCTCCCCTTTTCCTATTCTCTTCTTCAAATCACTGTCTCCCGCGAATCTCCACACGTCTCATGAAACGGAAACCACCCGTACGCTAGACCCCCTCCATTTCCTCGATGAACACCACCAAACCACCACAAAACCGCGCCTTCGCTCCTCTCTCGTTTGGTGAGCACTGAACAGTCAGAGCTACTCACAAGTCAGCAGCCCTCCGTCTCCTCCAGAATCCGCCAAAAATACCGAAAAATCACCATCTCCAGCAAATGAAAAACTCTACTAGTAGCCGCCTCGTCCTCCCTCCTCCATTTTATTTCCTTCTTCTGCCCACCACCAGTGCCCGTATTAATTCCTCATCATTTTTTTTCATTATTTCTCGACCCATCAGCTTTTTGTCGAAAACAACCAAACGCCACCCCTGTTCTAGCAAACACCCTTCACTTCCTTCATCGCTCCCCCTCCTCTGCTCCGGCCACCATGGATAGGTAAACTACTTCACATACACGATAAGATTCGGAGATTCAAGCACGGATCTTCACGAGGTTTAACAAAGTTCACACCCACATACAATTAAAGTTTACTTTCATGTATTAGTGATTTTTACTCGTTTATTTGTCTCCTTGTGTTTATATATATGTGTGTTTAATTCAATTTCGAAGTGCCTGTATTGTTTGATTTACTTCCTATGTTTTGCAAAGGTCACGTCGTCCCTTTGTTTATTAGTTGTTTTTGTGTGCACCGAAGCTAGATCCAATATCAGTATTGATGATTGTCTAAACGGACTCAATCATTTTTTAATATATACTATGTTAGCCCAATCCTCTATTATGATTCATTTTTTGTTATCGATTTTGTGCTCTTTTCTCTTCACTTTATAAAGATTACTCTGCATTGTCGATTGAATTCCCAAAGTTTTTATTTATCTATGGGTAATTCTTATTGTTTTCTCCTCAATTTGATTATGAACAACTTGATATTGGTTAAGAAAATAGATACAGACATGTTAATTCAATATATTGGCATGACTACTTTGGTGTTTGAATATCTTGAGTTTACAGTTTTCTTTCCTTCTAGTGTTTTGACAACTCTTGTATTGTATTATCTGGACATATAAATATGCTATGTCAATTTTATTTGTCCCTTTGGTTTTCCGTTGATTGATATTCCCTAATTAGTCATGACGAGATATGTTAAAGCTTCTTTATTTTGGCTCGCATGATTAGTTTACTAGTATTTGAGTAATTTGTTTTGTTGTCTTCCTTTTGTTTAGCTCAATAATAGCCTTAAGTGCTAAATATGTTAAACTTGTGATTCCTAAAATCGTAGACACATTAATTGATTGATTTTTGATTCATTATGTTAATGGTAAGTTCTATATTTATTTGAGTAATTATTTTTCTGATTTTCCGACTAAAGTGTGACTGTTAATATATTTGATTATGGTTCTTATTTTATATAATACAGACAATCATGGAAATCAACTATAATTTGGGTCCTTTAAATGACTTTACCATATCAAGTGGATCATTTTACCAAGAAAAATATCTCATGATTCACTCTTTCTTTTTCTCTTATTTTAACATTAAACTATTTGTGGTAAAATCTATTAAATGAACTTTCATGATTATGTGTGACAACTTTATTATCATTTCTATATATATTAAATATGTTTGGTAACTTTTAATATTCTAATCATTTATGGTAATCCAAACGTTTAGTATTATTTTTATTTTATTTGGTAAACTTTGGATTGTTTCACAATAATTGATTCGCCATATTAAGTAAGGTAAATGTCCCGTGATTGATTTTCTTAATTACTTTCCTTTCCCCTTATATTTTCAATTTATTCTTATGACTGTAGAGGATTTTTCAACAAGATTCATGAATACCCTTTAGTATATAAGTATGCACTTCCTCCATTTTTTAAGGGGACACGAACCTCTCTTAGTCTAAGGGCAATGATTCCAACATTACTAATTTTTAAATAAAATAAAAACATTTTTGCTCTTTTAATACTAAAAATTCAGTCCTTATTACCCTGAAAGCTCCACTAAGTTCATAGTCTTCAAGCTTAAGTCAGAGTTTTCTTTGATCGTTGGGGTTATCCAACTATGTGTGACTTCTTATTTATTTTGCTAGTTCAACTATCATCTAATAATGTGTTCACTAGCCTCTTTTATGTCTCCATAACATGTATTAATATTCGAGTTCAATTCATAACTGTGATATTATTATTTTATCTACATGTTTTCGCAAACTCCGTGCTTGTATTTGTTTAGTCTATTTGAAATAAAAATTTCTTTTACTTTTATTCGGAATGAGACAGAAGAGTTTGCCTGGGTTTACTTCAAAAAGGGGTGAAAGGGCTTAGATGATACTGTTTTATTTATGTATTTGTTTTCATTATTTCATTAGTTGTTGAATGTAATAAACATTAATAATAGTGAGAAGGGGTTTATGGGACTGCTCGAGGTTTGTGTGTTTTTTATCTTGTAATCGTCCGATTAGAAACCATGTCCATAGAGTTTAATTGATTGCAATAATATTTAGATATCATGCCATAGGATTCATACGATATAAATCACTCGCCACACTAATTTATAGGTTTATAATATTTTCATTCATGATTAGACACTAAAAATACGTAAGAATTACTTGTTTATAAATTTAGGTTATATTTGTTGTTTGAAATTCACCAAAAACCCTATTAAATTCCGGTGATAATAGAAGTTCGTTTTTTTTTGTTCATAAGTTCTCTCTTAATTTGTGCTACATGTCTCCGTGACATTAGTTTATTTGGAAATCCTGTTTATAGGACTTACTCTTTTTAATTATAGAAACCATGTCTATAGTATAATAATATGTTTTTTTTAGAAATCATGTTCATAGGGACTCGGTGGCCATGTGAAACCTTTCATACTAATTGCTTTTAAGTTATTATTTGTTTTGTTTGACATTAATCGCCTTGGGCTTTAGAATTCTAGATCCCAAAATCAATTTTAGTAGTCCATTGCCTCTGGACATTAAGATTGGGATGGGCAGGCACCCATCAGGGCGTTAGTATTTTTCTTTGTTTAGAATGATTTAGGTTACCAACCAAATTAATTAGGCGGGTAGTGGGAAATGATAGTCTCCAGGCTCCGATGAATAATACGAGTAACCAAATAGGTTTCAAAATATTATTTTAGTCGCTACAAGTGATTCCAAGAAGTTAAAATAACCCCTTTCTAAATGGAGAACCACATTTGATCCATTTCCTTATTATATTAGGCGCCTCTTGAGGTTCGGTCCAACTCTTAATATTATTATTTATTTGTTTTATAGTTTATTATTTTGTTTTGTTTCTTTTTAAAATTATCTAATTGTTGCATTAATTATTCCAAGATTCTTTCTTTATTTTGTTTCTCCTTTTTCTTATACTAAATTTGGGGTTTTCCAATTATAATAATTAGAGCGATTAGTTTATTTGCATGATCTTGTATTTAAATAATTTTTAGAGATGTTTGAAGTTACAATTAATAAATCTTTATGATCACTTAGTAATTCCCCACATAATTAATGAATCCGGCCGGAACCACATTTGTGGGACCTTGAAAGGTGTCCCGACTCTAATGACCTAGACTGTTGGATTATGTAATTAGTTCAAGATGGTGCCGTAATGCACCTCAAATCGTTAGGTGGCGACTCTTGTATAAATAATCCTTCAAGAGTTGTCACATGTTGAATATCACTTTCGAGAAAATGGGGAATAGCGTAATGGCTTTCAAACACAATTTGATTTTCAAACTTGTAGTTCTTCTCAGATGTTTTAAACTTTAAGGATCCACTTATTTCATAAATGTTTTATAGTTTACTATAAGGCTTCCGCTATATTTTATATTTGCTCAGAAATGCCAATGTATGATAGACCAAGGCTGACTTGGGATTTCTAGACTCAAAGTACCGTGTCTGGCTCAGCAAGCTCGGGCGTGATACAAATTCGCCTTCTTGGTATTTACTTTCAATTCTTTTATCACTTCTTATTTAGCTTCTATTACTGCCTTACATATCTGGTACATATTGTACTGATGCCCATGGATGAGCCGCATACTTGCTTGTAGGTTTAGACAGACAGTTTTAGGACCTCCTAGCAAAGCAATCTCGTAGTCACCGCATTGTCTCAAATTCTCATTCGGAGTCACAGTAGTAGAGGTGGCTTTATCTTTTGTTTTGCAGTTTGGGTAGGCCGGGGTTCTGTCCCACCAATACTCACCAGAGGCTTGCAGACTATAGTTTTCACTTAGTTGGTTGTCGTTGGTCATGTGGGGCTTAGTTTAGCTAGTTAAGCAGTATCTACTGCAATAGTATAAATATGATCGTCTCGTTTCCTTCAGTTATAACTAGACAAATATAGTGGTTCCTATCTGGCCCGCATAGGATCCCTTTATTGTTGTGTTTGTTGGGTTAGTTATTTTTTTAAAGGTTGCCATGTACTTATCAAAGGAGGCCGTGTTTACAACCGAGATAGGTCAGCTTTGTTTTCTTGATTTTGAGTTGCCGACAAAAATTAGAGGTGCATATGCTCAACCAGGTCAACTCAGGTCCCAGTGTGACATTAGGTGTCAGTCATGCCCCCAAGGTGGGGCACATGCATTTTTCACCATCTTTTCTTTCAAACCTCGATCTCTGCACTTAAATGTGTATGTTTCACAAAATAAAATGATATAATATCCAAGACTTAAATCATAAAAGTTCCCTTGCCTAGATGCTCAGACTCAAACTGGCAAAAGCTCCCCAATGATGCATTCTAGGCTCAAATTACAAAGCTACCACCATCATTTACACGATTCAGCCTGTGATTCAACTTGTAAAGGTTCAAAAGGGTAGAACCTTGTGCTTTAAAACGAGGTCAAGACGCCATCCTCATACACCCAATGTAATAAAGAGCCTCTTTTATAAAGAATCATATAATCATCCTCGTTTCTTCTTTATGAATCGGATGATAAATTCTTGACTGCAACACGCGACTGTAGAAGTTAAAATTCTGCATATAGTTAAGAACCTGAATCTGTAGAAGGATTCAGAAACAAAATGCTTAAACACCAACCAAAGTTTTTTCTCGATCCAGGTGTATTTTCCTCGATCACCATTATAGAACATAGTTCCGAATTAAATGTTGTAACGGCTAACCCTTATAGTGAAGTGTTCTTTTTTAGTGTAGCTGGAAGCTTATATCCGATTCCTTTCGTATGAATCGGATGAGAACTTTTTGGTTATGACACACAATTGAAGATCATACATCTAGGGTTGCTATGAGCTTGGCTTTGGTAAAAGGATTATAAACACTAAATAATCCTCAAAATCCAGTTAACGCTCTCAAGTGATCTAAGAATGCTTCCCTAGTAGCCTAATACATAATATAGTTTTGAACAAGAGTTAAGGCGCTTAACCCTTACGGTGAAGTGTCTTTTACAAAGAGTTGATGCTTATTTCAGACTTCTTCCTCATTAGTCGGTCAGTAATCCTCGATCATAACGCGCAACCAGAAGTCACACATCAAGCCAAGAGCTTGAACTCCATAAGATCATAAATATAAAAATAACTTTAAAAGACCAATTAAATGCCCCAAACTGACTTGGGGGACTCTTCCCGGTCACTCGAAAGGTGCACAATTTCAAAAAAGTAGTAAAGACTCAAGAAAACTTTAAGAAAAAGCACGAATTACCATTAGTAGCATATGAGAACACTGAGAATGCAAAATGGTCAACTCTATGTGGAAATACATAATTTGTAGATTCAAAGTCCCAAAGAAAATAACACGTGATAACGGGCCACAACTCATCGTTCAAAAGCAAGAAAGTCTTAGAAAAAGAAAACACTTGTTGCACTCTTTTCCTTGACCAGGGTTTTTTATCCTAATTGATTTTTTCCTCGTAAGGTTTAATGAGACAACAAGCGTAAAATGGCTACCATAAGCATTCATAACGATGCGCCCCCCGCGGCTTGGCAAATGACCCAATTGGTAATCAACACATGACTAAAATATCAAATGAAAGGAATCACACATCGCTTGAGTTTGACAACAACTGGTCTTATCATTGCCCCGACGTAAAATCGAAAACTTTTCCACTTTTTGGACATTTCATTGATATCCGGATAAGAGAGAGACCATTCAGGTGAGGTAAAGTCTGTACTAATCGACCCACGAATTAGAATCCTACACGAAAACATCAAGTGAAATTGAAGCTGAAGATACGATGGTCTTTCTTGTCTCAAATTTCGAAAATCCTCAAACCATTGTCTCTCATATGAATTGGACTAGTGTTGGCTCGATACAATTGGAACTACTATGTGATCGGGTGTCCCACGGTTTCTACTCCAGGATCTTTCTGGAACAACTTATTTTCTAGCTAGAGCACACCACAACGACTCACTCTGAAATCAATCAGCCTCGAGTCCAAACCCGAAGCTGAGTGGCGTGATGGTACTTAAGTACTATAAATAGCCTCTACAGCCTAGTTTGTAGGCTTCTGCTACCACAACGACTTTGGTTTTGGCCTATAAGAGAGCCCTCTCATAATAGAGAAAGGCATCGAGACCCTCCCCGTAACAGAGGCACCAATTTTGGGAAAGCTAATGAAAGAGGGCACTCCATCTTTCTTTTCTTTTACTTTGAGCAATGTGTGTGTGTTCGCTCACTACTTTATTGATTTAGCCAAAAAATAAAGAGTTTGATCCATCTTAATTTACTTGTCTTTTGATGCTTTTTCACAAATTCTAGTGTTGTCTAGAATGCCGATTTTCCTGATAAACAGGTATTATACCTATAGTATTCGTGATATCTCTTACCCTTATCACAAAAATAATAATCTAAAGCCCACATTTGAATTAACACCAAATTTAATGAAGTTCATAGTAGTATGGAGCTTCAAATGTACCTTAAAATCTTTAAAAGGGGATTGTGAAGAGGGAGGACACATTAAAATATCTTGACCAATTTGAAAGAGAATTTAATGAGTTATCCATATATGATAATATAACGAATGTTTACTTTCACGTGAGACTTTCACTCTTTCACACTCACAAGGCTAGATGATACGAAATGAGTTTGTTTTGCTCCTTTCATCTTTAGGTGATAATGGTAAAAGTTAAAAATCATCACGCCAGAAAACATATGGCTAAAACTGACAAACTTACTCAGAAAGTCACTGTAACACCATAGAATATGGCAAAGCATAAAGAGTTCTTAGATCAAAAACAGCCAAGCACACAGCATTATATCATTGCAGTGACCCAAGAAAACAAAATACAGAAGAGTAACAGGAACTGAGTTTTGAAAAAAGTTTAATACTATACAGATATTCACTACAATATTTAATTCGAACATTATAGACAAGGAAAAAGGTTAAGAAAATACTTTTTACTATATGTAAGTATCTGAACTTTGTCCTTTGTATATTAAATGTTGAGAATATTGATAAGAAAGACTTTATATTTGTCCTTAAAGACTATAATGTGATATCATCTAAAGGCATATATGAGTATATGACTATAAAGTAAATTTTGGCACTTTCCGCAGAAGGAAATAGCAAAGCAAATCTAAAGCAAAATTTCACATAATAAGGCATCAGAAAAGAGAAGCACAGTCTCTCCCTTTGTCTGATTACATTATTGACCCCACTAGTCTGCTTTGCTTTAATAATTTTTCCAAAATCTTCCATATGATATGCCCAGGCAAACCTAGAGTTCAGTCCACATCCACTCTCCTGGGCCAAAGTTTCCTTCTTACACTTCCAAAAAAGCATGCTCAATTACAAACTGAGAATTTTCAAAACAAAAAACACCAACTCATTTCCTTTTCAAACCTAGACATTTTGTTCAAAAAGTGTTTACCCACTGACCCACTTCTGCAAAACAAGACCACACACTGACCCTCATCAGCAAAGTGAGAAGACAACACTTCATAAAATCTCTACAATCAAGTGGAAGGTAATCCATATATTAGCAAAGTTAATGTGCTTTTCACTTCATATTAGCACTGACAGCAATATATATCACCACCATTTATACATTCATTCATAACGCACTAATACTTCAAGAATATTACTACTAACTTGCCCAAACATTCATCAACAAAATGAAAAAAACAACTTCCTAGATAAATGAGTGAACAAAAACAGCTTTTTTTTTTTCCTCATTTAGCCTGAACTTGTTGCAGATTTGCGACTTGCATATATCGATAGTTAAACTTTTCTATGAGAGAGTTGTCTACAGAAAGCACCATTTTTCCAGCTTCTCTTGAAGTGAATGAGTTGTGAATTGCCTCTTCACTGGCTGCAATTTTCCTTGGCTTCTCCACAGCAATGGTGTAACTGCCTTCAGCATTTGGTACAAATTCTGCACTGTACCCAAATTCCCATCCTCCTTACTACAATGTCCCATGTTATTTTTGCACCAGCCTGTTTGATTATTCAAATATTCAAGTCACACTCAATAACATTCATGGTCAAAGACCTAATGACATGTACTTCTATTAGTATTTATAGCCACAAAAGCAGTGGCATTTTTGGGACCATAAAGTTTAACTAAGTGTACTTTTGGTGTATTGTAAGACATTTTGTTTCTTAAACTCCTTGGGAGGAGTATCTTTGATCCTTGTTCAACCATATATATCATAGCATGGTCAAACACCAAGACAACCATAATGTTACATAATTAAATGGCCCCATCTGGTGAATTCACAATCAGAAGTTTGAAAAAGTTTTGTAATGGATATTTGACAGCAAAATTATTGAGTATCCTATGTACAGCTAGGATGGAAATGTAGAATTTCTTAAAATTTGACATGAATTATTGAGTCTTGTATTCAAAAATTAACCAATGATAGGAAGAAATGGGAAAAGCAATAATGCACCTCAATGCCTTCAATTTGAATATTGACTTTCTCCTTTGACAGTGAACTCAGAAGCTGGTTTCGGGTCATTTTGTAAATCATGGTCGATCAAACCACCATACTGAAACAGAAGACTTCAGGCCTTGTGAATCTGTTCACAAGTAAAAAAATTAAATGATGTAATTTTTAGCGAAAGAAAGGGGAAATTTTTCAAAACTCAAACTCTTTTCCTTACCCCAATTTCAATCTTTATGGGATTCAATAGCCTAATCTCAAGGATAGAGAAATGAAGAAACAAACAAAACAGAAAGATTAAGGAAGATCATTTTACTGAGACAGAAAGCAAAAGGACAAAAAGAACAGATTTTATATTCTACTAGTTGGGAAACTGAGGTAACAATTTTAGTTTTAGTGCAATAAAATACTCACTTGTATAATGTCTCGGCAACATTTCCCTCCTTGGATATCACAAACTTCTGTTTCTGGTTCTTTTTGAGTCAGAAATGGACTAAACATTGAATACAACATACCGAAGTACCAGGGCACATTGATAAATATCTAGTGAAAAGAACACAAAAGAAGTTAGAAAATCTATGGAGGAAAAGAAAATTTAGTCAAAGTGAAAAAAAAAAGATCCACCTACGGTTTCAATTCCCATTTCAGGGTGAATTGTCTTGGAAAAGAGATAGGATCTGATTTGATGCAACCTCAGTTCTCTCTTAGGCATATCTTTTGAGATCAGTGACCTGAATGATGGAATTAATCCCACCAGGCTTGAAATGCAGCTGGTGAATACCTCTTCAAGAACTTGGAACTCTCCATCTCAAGAACTTTTTGAGTTTTTCTTCATCTCCAAAGATCCTCTCATACATTTCTTTGTCTTTAAACACCCCATAAGCATTGTAACAAACAGGGTGTCCTTCTCTATCAAACCCATGCATATAAGCCACAACCCCTTTCAAGTTCTTTAAAATCCCAAGTCTTCCTCCAAAATGCTGTCAGCACCAAAGTCTTTCCTCCAAGACAGACACTTTTCCAACATGTGAAGTGAATCTGAAACCTTAAAATCCCTTGCCCTAAGGAATTTTAGGAGAATGACATCAGCCTTTTCATCTCCACCCAAAAGTGGAATACCCCACATGGAAGATTCAGCACTGTGAGGAGAAGTCAAAGCTGTCTTTCAACTCTTGCAAATGCCTTCTTCAGATGGCTTAAGGTGGGAAATGAAGTAAGAGTCCCTTTAAAAGATGGGGTGCGTAAAGTAGCTGCTTCCATTAGAGAAGTCACAAAGCTTTTCCTGAAAGGCTGTTGCTTTGGTGAAGATTCTGGGGCTGATTCTTGGCATTTTAGAGATTTTTGCACAGAAATGGGGGAGGAAGAATCCATTTGTTTTTTAGCACTAAAAATGTGATGAAGAAGAGAAGTTGTTTTGTGGATGGGTGGAAGAAGAAGAAGAAGAAGAAAGATAAAAATGATTGAGAGAAGTTGATGTGGTTTGAGCAAGCAAGAAGAAGAGATATAAAAGAAAAAGGACTGGTAATTGCAAACAGAGACAGAGATGAAAGGGAAGAATGGAAATGTTTCAATGTGGGAATATGTATAATTTATTATATTTGTTGTAGCTGCGGTTTCACTTCAAAGTTTTCAAATGCATTTTCAACCTTTACTTTCTAAGTTGAAATAACTTGCAAATTTTTCGTCTTTTTTCTTCTTTTTAAATAGCGCCTTCAAGCAATTCTTTTTAATAAAACATTCTTTAGTTTCTACACTTTTCATTTTTCTTAAAAAGACAGAAATAAGAAAAATATATTTGTCCATAGAAAATTTTTTCTTTTTTTTTTTTCAACTTCTAATATTTCTTTATAAATTGGATGACGCTACAAAAATGACCAACTCTTTAAGTAAAAACTTTCTTAAAAAAATTAATATATATTAAATTTTAAATACCTTCTTTTAACTAATCATTTTATGTCGAAACGGTTACATAAAATTGGTTAGAAGCATCTACTTATTTAAAGTTAGACAACATTTAAGAACTAACAAAGAAATTACAAATCATAGCAAAATAGAGTTGAGGGAGGAAGAAGCAGGTAATAATAATTGAGAAAGGCGGGCTTTTGAGAGGGGTAGGTCTCAAGTAAAGTACAAAAGGAGAAATTCTACTTTCAAATTTTCATACATTACTTTCTTTCTGTTAAAAGTTTTTTAGTGAAAATTTTAAACGTGAGATTGATAATTATTTTTTTCGTCAAGGGATGATATATTTTCATATTTAATTATATTTTTAATTTTTAATTATAAAAATTTCTATAACTTATTTTAAGATATAAATTTTAAATGTTTTCATTTTTCTCTTAAATAGTTCTTCTCGCAGTAAAAATAACTTTTAAGATGACGTTTGTGCGAGATGCTAACAAATCATCTTCATACTTTGTGGTGGCGTTTGGACATGAATTGCATTTCGACTTGAAATCAACATTTGGACATGCGATTTCATCTCATGTCAATCATGAGATGAAATCTCAAATTTCAAAATGTTTGATTGGCATTTCAAATCATGAGATGGGTTTTTTCAACTATAAAATTTAACCCACAAGTTTGTATCTTATAAAAAAATTCCACCGCTTATATTTACCAATCATTTATTTTAGATATAAATAAAATTATTGTTGGTATTAATAATTTTAATAACTTTTTGATTAACTTTTTCTATATCGTAATATGTTTGCAAACTATGTGGGAGGATTATATTAAATAGTAGTACACTACAACTCATGTTCAATTTTACTTTTTTATTGATCTAAAGTTCGATTAATAAGTTTTGTGTTTTTTTTAGAATGGCTTTGTGATAGTGTATTATATTTTGTTATGAATTTTTACTTAATTTGGTGTAGATGTATAAGAATCAGGAAATGGATAGTTTTCACCACTCTCTATGAGATTTTTATGTTCATGAGAAAATACAAGTTAAGAATTTCAAATTGCGCGTCCAAACAAACTTCAACTTTATCCTATATGATTTCATATCATGATTTCATCTTGCATGGTCAAATCGGGCCCCTAGTAGGTGTTTGAACATGCGATTTCATCTTGTGATTTGAAATCATGAGATGAAATCAGCATTTGGACATAGCATTTCATCTCATGATTCGAAAATCATGAGATGAAATCCCAAATTCTCAAAAAGCTTGACTTTCAAATCATGAAATGAACTTTTCAAATACAAATTTAACCCACAAGTTTATATTTTTGTAAAAAAATCATCATTTTATATTTACCAATCCATTTGTTTTAGTTAAATAAAATTTATTGTTGATATTATTATTCTTACAACCTTTGTTAACCATTTATATCGATATAAATTTGTCAACTATGTGGGAGGAGTAGTACCTACAACTCATGTTTAATTTTACTTTTATTGAACTAAAGTCTGATCAACAAATGTTGTGTTTTTCTATAATGGCTTTTCTGACACACTGTATTATACTTTGTTATGAACTTTTACTTATTTGGTAAGATTGTATAAGATTTGAAAAAATTTACAGTTTTCAACTTATGGGACTTTATACTATGAGAAAAAAATACAACTTAAAATTTTCAAATTGCATCTCCAAACTTCAACATCATCTCATATGATTTCATAACAGCATTTCATCTCGCATGACCAAATGGGCTCTTAAAGAAAATTCCGCAATGTTTCAATATTTTTTGTTTTGCAATTGTATATAGTTGAGATATTAGTGATTTATACCATTATATAGTATTATTGAGATATTATCATCCCTCAATCTACACTTATGATCATATGGTGTTTTGATGATTGATAAAGATTGTACGAGCAACAATTTATATGGAGAAGGAATATTGAAGAACGAACAATATAGTTTAAGCAACTAGGTCCTCACAAATCTTCAAGAAGAAAAAGAAGAAGTTAACAACACCTCAAGTAGAGGAACTCATTAGAGAACCTATTTCTAATTGGTTTATAAGTGTTTCATGAAGGCTTGGAGAATTGGGTTCACCTTTACAAGGAACTGTTGTTTACCAAGTGAAAATATTACCATAATTTGAACACGTAGAATTAGAGGAAAGAAACTTGATGCGCAAAGAAGATTCAAACCAAGTCACACTAGGATTGAACTCATGAGAAGACTAGAACCACCTGCATAAAGAACTACAAGGTGGCTATCGACTCTCTATATAAACAAAACGACATAAGTTTTTGATTTGATCACACCCAAAGAGAGAGAGAGATGTTGGCGAGAGAGTCCGCACAAAGAGTCCTCGGCGTAAAACAACTTACAATCAAAGAACCTGGTCCTATCAAGTTTTATTTATAAAGTTCTTGTCTTGTAATAGTTAGTTCTTTGTGTGATCCTGAAATAGATCTTGATTACTTCTAGTTGATTGTATTAGGTGTTATTTTTTGTTGTAAGAGACTTCATTGACTATATAGTCATTGAAGAAGAGTAAAGACGAGGATAGAGGGAAGGAATATTAGAACACTTCCTTTAGGTGTTACAAGAATTGTTATAAATCTTAAATTGCTCTAATTTAGTAAAGAGTTTGAAAAAATTCTACAAAGATGGGTTGTTGTTTTTGCCCCTTGAGCAAAGAATTTTCTACGCTAAAATACTTGTGTTAATTTACTTATTTCATAATAATCTTCTTACATAGTTTCTCAAAGACCCGATTCTTTGAGTACATACATCACAAATAAACTAACAAGTGTGTCTAATGGCCTTTTTATTAGTAATGAAAATTAAACTCCTAAAAGAGAAAAGTACAACCAAGGGATTAGGCCTGATTTTTACCAATCTAATAAGGTAAATTAACAAGCACGTGAAAAATAAAAAGATGTGAGAACTATATAGTTATCATGACAAGATTGATTATTGTTGTTAAATGCACACGCAAGTATACATGGTCATATAAGTAATAAAGTGATTAAGTTGATTTTCGAATCCACATGAACTTGTGATTAACAATTATCATGAATTTTAATAGAAAAAATGCTCTCTTCTCTCTCATCACCTATCTACCTAAATTGACCTACCCTAATTAAAACGCTGCCGCCTCGCCCATCGAAAAAAAAAAACCTAATGATTAATGCAACTCCCAATTTCTCCATTATCAAACACCTAATAATCAAAATCATGGATACAAAAGAAAACACCAAGAACTCTAGTAGGATTGGTGGAAATTGTTCTACCAAATAATACCTACTACAAGTAAAACCATTAGTGAACCCCATCCCAATGAGGCCTGTTAAAGTTATTGATGGCACCCTGCAAGGTGTGAAATGGATGAGGTAGAAGTAAATAAGAATAAATCTAACTTGAGAATTTGTGGTATGTATTGGTAGGAAATTTCATAAGGATTGAATTTGATATTGAGAAATTAAGAAGATGTGGCACTTGGGTATTAAATATGGATTAAAAGGAGAGTGTCGTATAGGTGCGAGAAATAGACACATACCGATTAGGTGTGCACCGTTGGAAGGTTTTGTTAACTGATGTCTAAGAATGCCTACTATATAATTAAAGATAAGACAGATGACATATCAAATGCACCCATGGATATATGATTCTAATTTCAAGGTTGGTAGAGTAATCACGCAAGCAATCGCGTAGATCCCATATCCTAATCTTTTGTCTACCTTTTTGTTAAGGAAATCATTATTCACATTGGTCTCAGCTATTAGAAAATCAATACACTTAGACATGGCCACCATCAATAAAACTATCAGTTGTGCTTGTAAGGTTAAAGCTAAGGTGGAACTAATATCTAACCTTCCAAAGGCGCATTTAATGAAAATAAAAGATGAAGTTACATGAATAGTTTGCATAGATGAAATTAATATGTAGCATGACTATTTGTCAAAATACTATCAAGAATCCAAGATGCAAGGTCATAATGATTATGATTGCGAAATACTTCTTTCATAGTTGAGAGTGGAGACAATGGTGAAATTTCTTGAGGAAAGTGCAGAGGACAAGACTAGATTTCCTCAAAGAATGTGAAACCGTGAAGGGTAGTTGACATAGAGATCTGGAGAGAACTGAAAATAAAAAGTATAGAAAAGGTGAATAAAAAACAAACACAACAAAAGAGTAGACAAGACTAGTAAGTAAATACACAAACAAATTTGCTTCATTGACGATCACAGAGGAACACAAAGAAGAATGTAGCAGAATCTATGACAACAATGGACCATAATACAATAAAACACAACCCCTAAAGTTATTCAGAATACTTCGTAGAAGAATGACAAAGAAGGAATAAAATAATGGATAAAAAAAATCTTTGGAGCTAATAGAGGTAACAAGCCAAACCAAATGGTATGACAAAATGGAAGAGGAAGACAAGAAGAAGGAAGACAAGATATTTGAAGAGCAGGTAACAAAAGGAGGTAATGAGACAAGAATAAAACAAATGTTATAAAAACAAGAAGAGGACAAGAGCAAGAGAATAAACTAACCATGATGTTTATAACAAAATAGAGCAGTCTTTAACAAAAAAGAGGAAAACAGGAGTTGGGGTTTATAGAAGTACTAGAAGTGATGGACATAAACCATACAACAAAGAGTGAAAGGAAACTAAGAAGAAGAATCCTCCTCGCCAAAGCACTCTGCGAAATTTGTGCACATGTTGGGATAGATCCTGATAATGCAGTAAGAGAAGAGGGGGATGAAGTGCTATTAATAAAGCAAGTAGAAAATATGCATAAAGGCAACAACAGTGCCAAGCGTAAAACAACAACAATAGGATATCAAACAATGCAAAGGGATGATAATAAGAAGAGCAGCCACTAAATCAAGTTTTAATGATAAAGAAAGCCTTGATATGGAATATAAGATCAATAAAGACCTATCAAGGCTTTAACAAATTATAGATGATTCATGCACACCCATCCATTTTTTCTAATAACCTCATGGATCCATTCTAAAGTGTGAGACATATTCAATCATATAAGAGGAGATTAAACATAAATATAGTGAGAGTGCAAATAAAAATGGAAAAATATGGTACTTGTGAATAACAATGTGGAAGTGGATGATAAGAGACTCAATTACGCAAATAACATTAAAGTTGAAATTTCTAGAGGACAATATGTCAATCAATATTGGTATATGTAAAATGTAGTGCTTTTTCAAAAACACATCTATGAGAAGACATCACTCAAATGGCAAACAATATGGTTTTACCTTGATTAGTCGGAGGAGATTCCAACAATGTATTATGTGAAGAGGAGAAGGGAGAATACCCCAT
Source organism: Datura stramonium (assembly GCA_018107945.1). Lineage (NCBI taxonomy): Eukaryota > Viridiplantae > Streptophyta > Magnoliopsida > Solanales > Solanaceae > Datura > Datura stramonium. The sequence continues at coordinate 447,110 of JACEIK010000335.1, forward strand.
TCACAACATAAAGTGAGAATTTTGCTAACAGTATAAATGTTGCAATGATGCTGGGTATAAAGAAAGTCCATTCACATAGTCGAATGTAAGAACAGATAATGAATGCATCTTTGAAAGAATTGATAGAATGTTAGTGAGTCAATTAATGCAAGGATTAGCCAACTACATTAAAGTGAAACATCTTAGCAATAAAAGTTCAAAATCATGCTGCTTTGTTCATAAAATTGGAAAATTGACCAAAGTTGAAATTAAAAGACATTTTAGGTTTATGAATTTTTGACAAAATATTAGTTGTTTTATAATGATGCGCTTAGATAGAACTGGATAGCTAACTTTTAAGGGTATCCTTTCTAATATTCAAAACAAAGTTAGGAAAATTGAGAAGACTTTATCTAGATAGAGCAAGGACACATATGCCACATATTTAAGCAATTATGTGTCAGAAAGGATTGATGAAAATAAAGGAGACACTGTTTGAAGTGACCTCCTCAAAACAGAATGGTGTTAGGACAGGGTTCTGAGAATTGAAGAAGTATCTCAAGTAGAGGAAGAACACCTCGTAGACAAAAATGGGCATCGCGATTTTCGTATGTGATAGAAATACAAGATTCTTTCATAATTTGGCAAAAGGAATAAGAAAGAGATTATAAGAAATACAAAAATGCTGAAGGAGAATGGCTGGGAAGAAGATAAAGATACGATTGAAGAAGCAGTAGATTATATCAAAACAGTTCATTCAAGAAAAGGAAACAACCGACTTTCAAATATTAGATCATATATAAAAATGGTGATAGAGGAGACAATGAAGGTCTCTGTAAAATCCCAAATATGGAGAGGCAAGAAGCAGTATTTTCTCTAAAAGAGACAAGTGCAAGTGGTCCAAATGGTCTATCAGGTACTTTTTTCAAATATACAGAAATAGTGGGGAGATGTACACAATATAGTAATGGCTTTTCTTTTGCTGGAGATACCCTCCCAAAGCCATTCACACATACAAATTTGGAGAAGGAAGTGATAAATAGCTTCTCATACTTAAGACCTATCAGCTTGAGTAATTTTATAAATAAGGTGATTTCTAGGAGTAATATACGTTGAGTCAAATACAATGCCTCACCCAATTTCAAGCCAATCATGATTTTTAAAAAGGAGACGTATTATTGAAAACGTTGTTAACCTAGAAAATTATCACATATATAAGAAATAGGGTAAAACCAACTAATGTGAGGATTAAATTAGATACGAAATAAAGCCTATGATAGACTCCGTCATGGTTGTATCTAACTAGAGGCCGAGAAAGATAGGGTTTTCCAAACATATTTGTAGACATAATCTGGAGAGTAGTTGCTAATAACTGTATTCAGTGTTGTTTAATGGGTAAATCCATAATTTTTTTATTCCACAGGGGGAGTGAAGCAAGTAGATCCACTGCCTTAAAGACTACTTGTATTGTCGTAGAGGCTACTTAGAGCCCAAATTCTCTATTTGATAACAACAGAGATATAATGGATATGGTATATACCTAAATGGAGCACAAGGTTAATCACCTTGCATAAACAGATAACACCATTATATTCACTTCAGCAAATGAGAGCCTTGCTGCATCTAGTTATAAATGTTCTTTAAGAATATGAGAAAGTGTCGTATGTGCTTGATAAACAAGGAGAAAAGCTCATTCTACATATTTAAGAATGTATCTAACATATTAGTGGAGGAGGTGGAATAGAATATAAGTTTCAAGAAAGGTATTTCCTTTTTAAGTATCTGGTATCCTATTTTTCTACTTAGAAGAAGGAGTACTACTGTTTAACCTATAAAGAAGATAAAACATATTACAAAGTCGGAAAGGGAGACTACTGTCTTAAAGGAAGGAAAGACGGTATTGATCACAAGTACTACAAAGCATGCCAGTATTTCCTATTAGCATTGGCTCCAACCAAACTACACAATCAATGAAATTCACAAAACATTTGCAAGATTCTATTGGAGTAGGAAGAAAGAAGGTAAAAATAAACACTAAATTACTTGAAAGAAGCTCTGCTACCCTACACTAGAGAGAGGATTGCACCAAATCACTGCAGATGTGTCTAAAGTAATGTTTGCAAAATGCGATGAAAATTCAAGACTACTATATCATTTTTTGGACAAATTATACGTGAAATAAATACCGCAAAAGGAAATTTCAGCATTGGTGAAGTGGAAAAGAGGATCACAACTATGGGAGTAGTAAATTCTAGAGGCAAGCGAAGAAATTGATAGAGAAATATGGTGGGAACCAAACATAGGCTTTTTTCAATTTGTGATTTGATAACCGGATGCAGCTAGGTCTATTATACCACTATTGCTAGAAGATTTCAATTTTGGAATGAAAGAGTGGAAAATCTAAGTTATTTTATTGAAAAAGATAGTTGGATTATTCACTCACAGGATCAATGAACACCTTCCACATGATATTGCAGAATTTGTGAGAAAGGAAATTGAGGTGGTGGTAATAGAAAAACCTTGGGATCATCCATGGTGGATGACAATGAAGTCCTGTGATTCACAAAAAAAGAAAGAGTGCCCGGGAGATCCTTAGACAGAGAAACCAAGAACACACTTGGTTTGCCAAGATGTAGATAAAGAGACTATCTTTTAAGATATTATTTTCATGTGAGATAGAAAGAATTAAATAATGAATTGATGAAATAATAGCTAAATGGGGCATATCAATGGCCTCTAAGTGTGTATGTTGGGACTCACCTGAACAGAAATCAGTTACATATTTATTCTTAACAGGGAAATTTGTAAAAGAAATATAGAAGATATTTAACTATGGGCAGGGGTACAGGGACCATTCATACAAGTAAATTAGACTTTTCTCAGGTGGTGGGAGACAAAGATAGATGCAAAATTAAAGCCACTCTATCGCTTCTCCAGAACTTTCACTTATTGGCAAACTGAAAATGGAGGAACTCAATGATACATGGAGGAAAGATGACTAAAAGAAGAGAAATACAAGAGATAAATTGAAGCTCATATAACTTCGCAATAATGTCACACCCTAGGCTAACAAAAATCCCAAGTGAACGGTATCAAACAATACGTACTTGGAGAATCAAAAGAATATAGTGAAATGTGTAGCAGTGAATTGGAATAAACCCCCATTACGGTACAAATGCAACTCCTGGTGGTGCTTCTAGGGTAATCCAGGTTTAAGTTCAAAAATTTTCTACCTAAAGAATGATGAAGGGATTTTATATTTACAGCAAATGAAGATTACAAGAGATACTACAAACATGTGCAGAAGCAATAGCCATCAGAGATGAATCTGAATATTTATTTGTTAAGTTAACATGTTCCCTCTGGATAATTGAAACAAACTCTCTAGAAATGCAGTATATAATAGAAGGAAGATGGGATAACCCATGCAATTTTCATAAAGAATCAATTTTCATGGCCGAGGGAGATCAAATTAAACATGTACCAGAGAAGGAAACACAATAGCAAATTTTTTACCAACTACGTGTTTAGTTTTACAGGTACAATTGAATTCCTATAGTTTTGATGAACTACCTACTAAGGTAACAAAATGTCACGCCCCGAGTTTACACCTCGGATGAAACACGATACTTGGCGTCACACCCTGCCAACCCTTGGTCTATCATACACCGGCATTCTGAGTAGCATAAAAATACAGACAACAAAATTTAAAGCAAAAATATAAATATTTGAAGGAAATAAACTGGTTCATACATTTAAAATATTAGAACAAAAGCTATAAGTCTGAAAAATCAATTTGAGTCTCAAAAATGTATCTACGTTTGAAAGCCACTATGACTGATGAGATGCTAAGACAAGCCCCTGGCTAACTCTTAATATAAAAAAGTATAACTGAATCAATAAATTTCCAGTCCTCGAAGGATGGGACTCACCAATTGAATAGCCGAGGCTCCGTGAGCGAACAACTAACGCAGGCCGAGATCGAGATCTTGCGCTAATTTACAAAATGATACAAAAATAAAAGTATGTATTAGTACTTTGAATATACTGAGTAAGTGAGTGAAACACAACACAATGGAATAAATAAAACAGAAAATGCTGAACTGAAAAGACATGCAATGACCAACTAAAGCTATTGAACCGAATAATCAATATCGATATGGTCTAAAAGACCCCGTCCTGTGGTAAAATCATGTTCTAAGTCCTAAATATTGATTTGAACGAATTGAAACTGATTGAACTGACTAGTGGGAGAGTCTATAAGCAACATATAATCACGTGAGTTAGACATGGAGTCCAATGCGTTACACCCTACTCCAGGGACCCAATATACCTTGATAGCGTATAAAGGCATGATCCGTGATCACAAAAGTATTTCGGGGTCAATCAAGACAATGAATACCGTAACCTACATTAGCAACGTAGTTCTGGGAAACCTGGGTGCGCTGGAAACCCGGTCCGCTCAGTGCTAAGTTCACCTTTACTGGATAGTCCTAGACTGAATACTAAGATGATAGCTCAAAACTCGTGGCCCCAAGACTAGTCGTAAATACATCTGAAAGCACCCCGAGAGTCTTATCAAACTAGATTTTCTGGAACCGGGTTCTAAGACTGCCGAGCTCGCTTATCCGAGCGTCGTAACCATTTACAGACAAACTAAAATCTGAACTGGGTTCTAAGGCTAATCATAGTTGTTTATCTAAAGTTTCATGACCGCCTTGTGGACCAATAACCGAATTTTGAATCGATGATAACCGGGAGGTACTACCGACACCTCGAGAAATTCTCTAGTCAAACTGACCAAACAGACATTTTTTGACTGTCACTGAGAATTTAACATTCTTGTTTAAAACTGAATTGACAATATTTTGATTGAAATTCAATGCTACTAACAACTCTGGGAGTTCCTAACACCGATAAGATTAAGCTAAAATTTGATATTCAAGCACTAACGCAGATTTCAAGATTTTCTAGCTCAAGAACTAGGGCTAAATTTCACTTACAATATTTAGACATCATTTTAGTCACAAACTGGTAAAAAGTTTACCTATAATTAACATGGTATAATAATTCATGATTTAGACGTAGCAAGACTAGCAATTTCTTGACATTTAGTAATTTCAGTGCTACAACTAATAGAGAGACATAGGGAGGAATTTGGGGACAATAAGAAAAAGCAAACCACTCTCGTTGAATTCTACATACTTGGTGATAAATCCCAAAGAATTCCTTGAGAAATTTAGGAGAAAAGATTGTCATAGCTCTTGCTCCTTTCAAAAACTCGAGTTCTACGATCTATTTTCTTAAAGTCCAGTGGGAGCGAGGAAAGAAACCGTTTAACTCCACTAATAAGTCTGAAAATATGCTTAAAATGATGTAGTTTAAAGTTTAGAAGGGTAGTAAATTACTGAAAATATCCTCGAAAAATTGCAGGGAAAACTAATCGTTAGTCCTCACTGTGACCTAACAAAGTCGTTGTCACACTCAGGAGTGCAATCGCCCGGAAACCAACATGGCCACCACGAGGAACCTAATGAGTCGTGGTTAGTGACCACGACTTGTGGTCACCTCTCGTGGACTACACTGCCATAAACACCTTGGAGTCCCCAGGGGTGACACCACGACTCATGGTGTCCCAAATGAGTCATGCTGAGGACCACCTCCCCAATTTTTTGACCAAGACTCCGACCGCGAAGTCACTCTAACGGGTCGTGGCATGTGCCACGAATCTTGGTGACAAATCATTAGGTGCACTGACTAACCTATCCCGTTTTAAATTATTCTTGACCATGTCATATCACGACTGTAATCCACCACAACTCAGTCACACCCATAGTCACCCTTCCCACCTCCAAATAAGCTCCTGTGCCCCACCACGAGTCACTTAACGACTGTGGTCAGTCGCCACGGGTCAAAAATGACTCGCTCTGTGACCTGGATGTAGATTTTCACTTTCCGATTTATCTTAGGTCTAGTCTTTGAGTTTCCAAAGTGGCATACAAGGAAAATTAATCCAAATTAGACAAATAACAAATTCCTAATATCAGAGTAAAAGCAACAAAGGCATAGATTAGCAGGGAATAAAAGTAGTGAAGATAGATTTACCCATAAATTGAAGAATCCCCCCAAACATTTATTGATAAAAGTTGGAAATTTTTGGCTATTGTCTTTCTTCTGGATGTTTGGTATCACTTTATAAGTTCATTCTATCAAGAGAAAATAATAGAAATTAATTTTAAAACTACATAATAGAAACTGTCTCACAAGGGACAGGCCAGGATCTTACAGAATCTAAACTAGACCTTAAGACAAGAAAAGTTATCTCTAAACTGCTACCGATGACAAAGTGCCTGTGTGAGAGCTTAAGGTTGCTAATTTAACATCACCCAAGGGCTTGGATTCATCTATTTGCTTGCAGATAGTATTCAAAACCTAGTCCTAACGTTTTTCTCTCTGCTATAGGAGGAAAACTTAGAAATGATACATCTCCGCTCAAATGAAGGAGAAGGGCTGATGAGCTCCACTAGGCTCGATGCTTTAGTTCAGAAGGAGGTCTTACTAGATCGGTGGAATCAATGCACAACACCACCATGGATGAAGTTTAGAAGGCGCTCCACCGTCCGCCCTTCCGTAAAGAGGAAGACAGAGATTTTGATGTTGGGAGATGAAGCAGTGAAGACTATGACCCTTGATACCGCACTATTGCCATTTTAGTGTATTAGTGTATTATGTAGTAGTGTATTAGTATAGCTTTATTTCATTTTAGTTGTATGTTGTTTTTGCCAAATTCCTGTCCAGTCTAATGTCTCAAACTCTTTTTTCTATTATAATAAGGCCCTAGTGTCCACCTTTAACTAAAAGAAAAAAACCATTATCATAATTATCTAAACAAGAAACAAAATTCAAAGTTATAATTATAAGCTATCTAAATTAAACAACAATAAATAACAAATCTAAATGAGAAAGAGCCAATTTATATTATTAATGAGATGAAATCGATTTAAGGGTACATCTATCTGGACAATTCATTGGGTATTTTCCAATCGATTCAAAAATCTTAATTTATCTTAATTATTGATTGGCAGGATTAATATTATCAGAATTTTCGAGTTATTACTCACATATTTAAGTCACTTTCATGCCTATATATCTATGAAGTAAACCTAATGTATATAACCATTTTATAATCCGTAAATTAATCTAGAAAGGCAATTTAGGTGTATGTCTATTCTAATTGGCAATTGCCTTCCATGTCTCGCTTAATAACTTTGCTCTATTTATCAGTATTGCAATCTTGAATTTTCATATTTGTTTCAATTCAAGACATTAAAGATTATATACAGTTTATCAAATACAACAAACAATTAAGCTTAGGATAATATAAGTTGTTACACTGCCTTGGAGGCAAGGATCGGCACCGTGCCCTACTAAGACTGGATCAACTGACTAATAACCTAAGCACTTCTAGTACCACCGTTTCAACTTCCGGGGTTATGGAACCAACGCCATATAACGGCTGTAGCCACAGCCTCTCCGGCCGACTAGGCCTATAGCTACCACGTAAGACAAACAAACAATCCCAACCGTAACAATGCAGTATAAAGGAACCTGCGTGGGCCGACAAGGCCACCATGCCGACTAGTTTCACTGTGAATGTTGAATCAAATGCTAAACTACCAGACCAAAGAAGGTCACCAACTATTAATCGAATAAGGCCCCACACGTCATCATAAACAAACCAAAATACAGACACTACCACACGACCGGTGTACAACTAACCACAAGGGAATATACACCGCAAGCCTCTAAGAATACCGATAAGATGGTCGGGACCCCGTGACTGCATACAACAAAAGAAAGGAATAAAACCTCTAGCTGTCAAGCCTGTGATGACAGAGCCGATGACTCTGCAAAGCAATTCAGACGAGGACGCTTCGTCTATGAGTAGCCGCAGAAAAGCAATGCAGCGCCCAAACGAGCGCCGCACTATCTGCAATGAGTAAAGCAATAAATAAACATAACTGAAAATAGAAAGTAATACTGATAGTTACCGAATAAATGTAAGATGGCTAAGACTCTGCCCGGAATGGTAGAATCCTAAACTAAGCTTAACTCTGCATCGAGAGAAGTTGAGAATCATACCTGTCAATGCGGCGTCCTGCATCATCAATTTAATAAATAACACATATAGAATAATAACTCAACCATCCCCCATAAGCCGGAAGGTACCAATCAACATGCACCCATACCCTACCCTACGCCATCCAAAATAACAATTCACTCCACTCATCTAGTAATCCATGAGCATCCCGCCTACTGGTACATGCAACTGGGCTCTCTAGGCCCCTGACTATTGCTGTATCTGAGTCCGGAGTACTCCTGTAAAACTGTAATCTAAGATCTGTCATCTATAACTGTAATCTCAGGCCTCTAGGCGCAAGCGTCGATGTGGGTATGCGTTGGTACGTCAGACTGGGCTCGCTAGCGGGGAATGATGCTCTCCCATCTTCGTCCTTCGGCGGACGGCATGCCATCCCTTGAGTGACGCATTCTCACCTCTGCGGGGCGAGTCGACACAATCCATTAACCCTGGGGGCGGCAAGGAATCTCTTAAGGGTGCTCAACATAGAACAATCGTGTCTCCACAAACAAATAATAATCACATATAACATATATATTTGTAAACTGAATACCGCCCATGTTTTGGATATTCTATTTTGAATCCTTGCTGAATTATACTGAATCTGATACTGAGTTATACCTAGCTCGAAGCCACATCTCACCGTTTGAGATACTCATTTCATCAATTTTTATTCCGAATATAACATAATAATTATTCAAGCATGCTTACCGAATTCACACCGGGGCATAATACTCGCCTTGAAATGTTCTTCTTTTCCTGAATTTATTCTATTTTACTATACTACAATTACTAACTTGGTTTAAGAAACTGGCTTACATACCTCAGTTGCCAGCTCTTGACTAACTGGTAACCTCGACTAATATCCAGCTATTTTCCAACCGCATTCATATTCATATAAATAAATCTAAATTTATCAATATTCTCGAAGAAAGCACTCATTTTTGAATATATATAATTGTAAACTGATTCTACTAAAACAAATGAAAACCTCGCTATTTCCCGAAAGTCCGTAAGGGAGAAATACTCACTTTAGGGCTAGGAGTATATTGACACTAATTTGGAGCAATTCCACTTACCTTATCTTGGTAGGATGACACCAATGCCGACTTCACGAAACTAACTCCGTAGGAATGCTTTCAAATTTTATACTTTGCTACCCGGTTAATTTGAGTTTGGACCGTGTTTAATGCCGTAAATCTAGGAATTTTAATGGAACCTTCGTCCTCTCTATTCTCTACTATTCTCAGTTTACTCACTTGAAATATTGATAATTATCACTTAAAACCAACGGTTGGGGGCTTATATACTTTCAGGGCCTTGGTTCATTTTTCAATGCGATTTATAAGTCGTATTTATCGAATGTGATTTATAAGTCGCATTTTCTTGCGACACCTGACTTGGTGCTTGTCCTATCTCTCCCCGGGCCCTTTTGTATGGCATACTAAAACTCTCTAATCCAACATGCGAATAGGCTATCTAAGTGTCAAGAATTTATGGGTAACATAAATAATCAAACACAATAAACTAAAAACTAAAATTAATATTCAAATATAAAATTATCTCAGGAAAGAAATCATAACTTAGGAAGAGAAGTTTAGCTCTGATGGAAATGATAATAAAACTACAATTCAATTAAATAAACACAAAACTAATAGTATAGAGAAATAAAAATAAATTCAATAAACTTTTGACCTTCACTAAGGTTCCTAACTTCCTAAATAAAAATTATATAAAAATATATTAAATACGTATATTTTATAAAGTAAAAAATGTAAGAATGATGAGCAATTACCAGGATAGTTTTTGTCTCGGTACGTTAGATGACTACTAACTTGCTAATAACCCAATGGCAAGGGGTCAACGAGGAAGATTTAATTAGCAAAAACCAAGGGAATGATAGCAAGGGTTCCGGTGTTCCTTGAGGATACCGCCACAACTCGAAGGCAAAGGGGAAGAGGAATATTTAGAGTTTCAAGCGCACTCGAAAATGGAACAGCTGACGCATTAACGCCTATATTAATGCGAATAAATCTAAGTTATCCAGTTGGATCAGAACAACACCGCATCGGAACCATAGAAGATGCTCATTTCTACAAGTAAGTCCATTAATGGAAAAGTTCCGATAGAGCAATGTAGGATTGGAAACTCATCGAGTTGAATCGTTTATGATGCTGGAGCAACAAAAATTGAGGAACCCAAGGGCATATTCTGGGCTGGTTTGGTTGTGGGGAACAAACTGGCATTTAGAGGAATGAATTTGGCTTATAAAGACTGATGATTGAGGCAGAAATTGCAAGCGCATCACCAAAGAGATACTGGAACTCGAAAATCGAAACGGAACAAGGCACCTGCTTCTAGGTATCATGGGAAATATGACCGCCATTGAAGCAATAATATATATATTATGAATCAATAGAATTTATTTCAAAATCTATGTACTTTATCATAATGGTGGCTATTATGTTATGAAGCTAATAGTATGGAGGAAATGAGATACTATCTTGTTTTGACCCATACTATGAAATAATAAACATGTTATTACAAAAATGGACAATCTGATTTAACTTAATGAGGAGGTCTTGAAGACCATATCGTTATGGGTTAAATTCCACTTATCACTAAACTTCAGATTAAAATGCTCTAAGTAGGATAGGTAATTTGATCGGAGAGGTCCTTATATGATGATTTAATGTACCAAACCGCAGAAGATGTCATATGTGTTGGATCTTAGTTGAAATGAATGTCACTAGAACAGCTCCTAATAGTATTAAAGTATGATCCTATGGGAAGGTGGCTGAGGCAGAAAATAGTGTAGCAATTAGACCCGCCTATTATCCGAAGTATGCCAATGAGGACATTCATGCTTTGATGAAACAAAGGTCTCAACAGTTGCAAGACCATGCCCTAAACCTAAAAGAAAAGACAATAATGAAGGGTTAAAAAGGTGCTGGATCCCTAGTGGACTCTACAATTGATGCTCAAGGAAGGTTGATTGGATCACCCCCATTCCGATAGTAAGGTTGTAACTCGAAAGGGGACAGAGGTCGACAGATTGCTGCTAAGCAAATCAGCACTGACCTCTATAGAAGATCCTCAGCAACATCCATTTGGAAGTTCCCAACAATTTTAGTGTGTTATTTTAATCAACATACACAAGAAACAATAGGTAATCTGGTGGATGAGGAGGTTATCACTTAGTTGCTAGTAATGAACTTGTAGCGGAAAGTTGGGGAGGTGTAAGGAATAAGGTGTATAAGCAATGGGCACTTAGAAAATTTTATAGTAATAATAAGGAAAAGTAATTGTTGTGCTAGAAAATAGAATGCTGAGGAAAAAACTCAAAATGTTATTAGTAAATTAGTTGGTAACAGCAGGAAAGTAACTATTGTGAAGCAAAAGGAGGTAGAATATGGAACTTGAGAAACAACAATAAATGAAATTCAGGGACTATCAAGACCATAAATAGTTTACACACGGGAATGCACTATAATGCAACATAATATTACTTTATTCTAAAGTGTTGTCTATGGCTACACACTATTTTAGATAGAGCCATCATGGGTGACTTAAAAGACGCTATAAATTTCCTAACTATGCCCGGATTGGGATGTCACTCGTAGTCTATATTCTAATGGAGACACGCACTTGGAGTCACAAGTAACCTCAAGCCGCAACCCATGGTCTATCATAACACTATAATCTGAATAATTACAGCGGAAGCTTAATTAAATAAATCATTTAAAAACTGAATAATAAAAAAAGCTTACATTTAAAAAGAAAAATTGATGTCTGAATCTATGTCTGAAAGCCACTACAACCGATGAGTTACTGGACAAGCCCCAGCTAACTCACCTACTGAATGAAAATAACTGAAGAAAATAAACATTGTCCCTTGAATGATGAGGGACTCACCACAGGTTCAACTGATATCACCTGGAGAGAAATATTCCACCAACTATGCCGAGACTCGAGACTCGCGGCTATATCATAATACGATACAACATAGAAGGTGGCTACCAGTACTTTGATTGTACTAAGTGCGGAGAGAAAATATAACATATGGAATAAATAACTGAACTGTAATGACATGCACAACCATCGAAATATTGAAACTGAATAAACTAAACTATACCGAATGATCAAAATGACCTTGTCTAATCGCCATAGACATGCCCTCACATGAGATACCGAATCAACTAACCTGTACAAACCGATCTGAACTGAGCAAACTAAAATTGTTCTAAGATGAGCTAATCTGAGACTAAACCAACTGAAGTGGGAGAGTCTATAACCAAAATATAACCACGTGAGCTAGACGTGGAGTCCGAAGGGACATGTTTTACTCCAAGAGGACCTAACATAACCTTACCAGAGTATAAAGGCATAACCGGTGACTATAAGTCAGGGTAATATATTGGGGCTAAAATAAACTTCATGGTGATGACGTGGTCTCTGAACTCTGGGCAAGCTGGAACCCCAGTCTACTGGAAAGCAAGTCCTACTCCCACTAATAGTCCTAGACTAACTACTAAGATGACACATGGAAACTAGGGGCCCAAGACTAAGTTAGGGATATCTATCCTGAAGTACCAGTTTTATCGACTGGAATTTGTTAATTGGTGCTCTAAGACTGGCCAGAGCTGCTTATCTGGAAACATCATAACCACCCAAAGAATAAACTAAAATCTGATATCTAAATCTAATAACTACAATTGGGAGGCACCCCGACACTCAAGAAAAGACTCAGTCAAACTAATCGCCGACATTTCGGACAATAATGAAAAAGCACAATAATTTGACTGAGACTAACTAATATACTCCACCAAGATCTCAACATATACTAACACAATATGGGAAACCCAAAACTGATAGAATCAAGCCACAGGGAAACTAGCCCAAATGTAATACTGACAACAACTTGTGGAAACAAAGCAAACGGGTCTATTAGATGCTAGTTCCACAAAATTTATAGAAATTGGGAATACAAAGCAGCTATTATCATAATAATATTCCATTTGAAATCTTAATGAATTGTCTAAAACTTATATTTTAAACCAATTGGTTGTAAATCATAGAAGAATTAGAAGTAGTTTTATAAGGAGTTGTAGAAATACCCTTGTTGAATTCCCATACACTGTGAAGGTAGAATTTATAAATTCATGAGAAATTCTGCAAAGTGTTAAAGCAGCCAAAATGCCGAGGCCTGGCTCTGTGCTTCCTAATCGCTTTCTACGCTTTGTGATCAGAGGAATGAGTGGTGCCATGTGGAATGTTGTTCTACCTTTAAATCCCTCCAAACGAGCTCAAATGATAGGGTTTTGTGATAAAAATGCTAGGAAATTATAATAATAACCTTGTAATAAAATCTGAAAACTGCCTTGACCAACGTGGGTTGGTCTAACGAGTCATTGGTCAAGACCACGTGACTTGTTGGACCAATAGCTGGTCCTACTACCAGCCCCAGCTCACTAGATTGTTAACGGAGATACCATGACCATCGGATGAACCAATGGGTTGCTGTTTCCTCCGTGGTCACTGATGAGAAAATTGGGAGGCCTGGATTCATGGGCAACACAACGACTCTGTTGGTGGACCCAACGTCATTGTGTCCAGCTTGTTACCTTCACTGAAAAATTTATAAAAATCCCTAGCTTGACACGATAAGTGGTGACAACGACTGCTATGTGGTACAGGTCAGCTTAATACTTGTTGTCACTAAAGAGGGTTTCTCGGACTTCAACCACTGACCACACCACGAGCCATTGTATCAAATGCACGCTCATTGGTTGAGTCGGGTTCCTGGAAAGGAGTTCTAAACCTGGGAACCAACGAAAGGACAGACGACTCATTGCTTCTCACAACCCAAGTCATTCCATGTCCCGTGTGGGTTCCCCGAAGGACCAAGCAGAGCTGACCACAAATGACACAACGAGCCATTAGAGATGACCATGACTAGTTATCCGGTCATTCTGAGGCACTTTTTGCTTTTTTCTGGATTTTTCTTGTAAGGTCCTAGTCTCGATCTAGGAAAGTTTCTGGGTGTTACAATATTTCTTCTGAGATCATTCGTCCTCGAATGAAGTTGCCAAACTACTCGGAAAATCAGGAAAAGAACTGCAATTTCTAGACTGAGGCTATGAATTGATTTCTCAAGGAATAATCGACCTGAACCGACTTAGTCAAGGCACAGGAGACATGCAACCGAAATGCACAATGAAAATCGAATATTTCGATTAGTCCGGAACTGAATAGAGTGTTGAAGAGGGACTTAGTACCTAATGCCTGGAACCGAATTGGAAGGGAATAAATAAGGGTATCAGACATCATTTTCATACCCCACCTTGAAGGTATGACTGCACCTAATGCCAAACTGGGATCTGGGCTGACCTGGCTGGGCATATGCACCTTTGGTGCCTATCAACAACTCAAACAAAGAAAAACCGCTATATCTCTACCGTAATTATAGCTCAGCCGACAAGGCCACGTAGCACCTTTTAATAGAAACAAGCTTAACCCAAGAACACAATAGTAAAGGGATTCTATATGGGCCGACAAGACCAACATGTTGTCTAGTTATAACGAAATAAAAATAGGCAGTCATATTCATACTATAGCCGACAAGGCTGCTAACTAGAAGATAAACTAGGCCCCACACAAACCTAACACATGAAATAAGACATACATAGGCTCCACGGCCAACAACAACCAACTAACTGAAGATATCAGTCTGCAACCCTCTAGAGTAAAATATTGATCGCATGCCCTGCCTACCCAAATGCTATGCAAATAAAAGACAATATAAACCTCTACAACCTAGCAACTCCGAATGAAAGGAGTCATAAATTCCACGACTCTAAATAGCCGCTAGGAGACCCTGCACTGCTCTGCCTTAAACCTGCAGGCAAGTATGTAGTGCCCTATAGTTACGTCAGTACAATACGTAATCTAATATGTAAGGTAGTAAATAAGACTAAATAGGAGCTGATAAGGAATCAAACTGAATAGCAAGAAGGGGAAGAATTTAACCTGTAAGCTGCTCTTATTCATAACTCCGCATCTAGTACAACACTACAGTATATGAGATGAAACTGTACGACTATACATTCATAGGCTACAACTAACTAGAAAGTATACAAATAAGAACCCCAACCTGGCTCCCATAAGCCTGGAAGGTGCAAGCAATATAGAAACAACCTACCGGGCCCCCATAAGCCTTTGGCAAGTAAAATTCACTCTATATACCCCTATCCAGGTTCTTACGATTCTATTGGTGCTATGGCCAACTTCACCTGGTTTATGGGTCCGCATTTGAGCCCGTTGACCTCTGTATCCGTGTGGCTGAGCCCGTTGCTCCTGTAACCGCACCTTGGGCACACAAGGCTCACTGATGGTAAGTGATGTCGATATGAATAAAAGTAGAAGCCCATTCGTTGATGGACTGTAATATATTGTAATACCTAAGATTAGACCTGGACTAAATTTCTGAAGTTGGTTGGAACCTGGAAAAAGTCACAGATAATGATATAACGACTCGCGGTTGGAAACCACGCATCCGCTAAAGGAAGTAGTGGTTTTTGGAGTCCTCGTGGCGCGGATACAACGAGTGATGTAACGACCATTTCCTTTAACAACGAGCTGTTGTTGGTGATCGTTGGTGAGTATTGACTTGGAGCATGGGGGATGTAATGATTCATTTAATGACTCATTATGAGCTATGACGATCCGTTATCACCAATCATTGTCTAGGCGGTCAGATCTCCAAAGTGGACTTAACCCGCTTGATACCATGACTCATTGGAAGTAACCACGAGTCGTGGCGAGCTCGTTGGGGAGGAAGGTCAGGGTTTTCAGTGGGACAAGCAACGATTGACCCAAAGATCCGTTTGATCAAAGGATGAGTCATCTTGTCAAGCCGTGGTATGAATCTGTGATCGTGGCCTAGGGCAAGGCATATGATCTTACCACGAGTCGTGGTAGTTCTCAATGACTCGTTGATACGCCCGTTGGATCGATCTGTGCAGAATTTTTTGGGTATTTCACAAGGGAATTGATCTTTTTATGCTCCTAAGGACTAAACAACGTCATTTTATGTATTTTATGGGCATGATAAGATAGGTTAAGTCCCTCTTGCATAAGTCATTCCCATGCATGCAAATTAAGAGAATTTGAGAGATATCAAGCATAGCTTCAAGCACTTCCCTATCAATCCTCCATTGGGAAATCAAGGAACCTTAGAATCTGATCTTACCTAGGTATGTGGGTTGCGGAATGGGTGGACCCGTCACACCCATGCCCGATCTCTCATAATTTATGAAAATTCGATAAAAATCTTATAGGGTTTCATCTTGAATTTGAGGAATTCTAATGATTTACTAATGGGTATTTATATTTCAAAAATTTCATCATATTTTATGAATTTTGATCAGGTTTTACAACTATTTTGATTATAAAATTATTGATTTCTATTTTTACTAAGTTAAGTCCATTTGCTGGGCGATCTATAATGAATCAGGTTATGATCTTTTACTTCAATTGTTGATATTTACACACCCAGTGATGATTTATGATTTGAAATATAAATTTATTTCAATATCCATTATGATTTGATGATTTTCAAGGCATAAATATGATCTACAAGTAAGGCTGAAAACTATGATTTATGAATTATATTATGGAAATCTCATGTTCCTTATGTCAGTGATAGTTCACGTATGTACAAGTATGCTTTATGATTATCATAATTTAACTAGCCCATGAATTCATGCATATTATAAATTATACACTTATTTATGTTTTGGGAGTAGTATCGAACACCGAGTAGGTTCAAGGGCCTGGTTCTCGCCTCGACCTCATAAATTACGTGTCACCATAGGTATGTTGGGACCTCCTTTAGGATCATCCTGGACCAATTGGTCCTTTTCATGGTGATACCACACTTTCATGGTTCTACCCTTGGCAAGGTATGGACACCCTCCCGTCTAGGGCTACAAGTCGGGCTTCATGTGTGCTCATATGGGGTATGTCGGTTAAGAGAATCTCCCACTGTTCCGCATGATTTATGCATGTTTATGATTACATATGTTGTCTTATGTTATGTCTAATGTAGTTTTTCCTCTCATACTTAAGATTACGAATGCAGAATGCATCGAAAACCTGAGCCTTATGTTATGTTATGTTGATATTTATGTTATGAGACAGATGTCCTACTTATGATGTTATATGTATTTAAAATGTCTATTTTATTTAGCTTGCATACTCGGTACATTCCAATGCATCATCAAGCTTTATGATGTATCAAGCCATGATACAGGGACCTTAGGCTCATCCTCATCCTTAGACCATCTCACACCACTTCGCCTTGTTGGTGATTCCTCACGTTTCGAGGGCCGTTTGACTAGACATATGTTATTCTATGTTTGACATTGGCCAAGTTAGTTGGGAGTTTTCCCATCAACCGTCTTATACAAAGAGAGATTTCGATAGTATGTAGTAGTTTTTATATATGTCCGCAGTTTCGAATTTATGCTATTCCACAAGTTCATGTTTATGTTTCTGCTTAATGCCTTATGTCTGCATTCCGATTAAAGAATGAAGTTTGATGTATACTTATGCCATGGTCGACTTCAGCTCCTGGGTTCCCTGTCACGGTTACGATCCGGTTACGTTTGATTGTGACAAATATGGTCCTTGGGCCCAATATAGTTCCTTGGGACATCACATAGCTCCTTGGAGTAACATCATACACCTCCTAAAGGAAGACTATATCCTCGTAGGCGATGACACAGTAAGCAACCCTGAAGTTGGTCAATGGAAGGCTCTCCTAGGTAGGGTCAATCCCAACCTAATTTCTAATGGTCTAGACCCTGACAGGCTGTATATCCGGAGTGGCCTAAACTATACTTTAAATGTCATTCCAGGACAATTATAGTTCATATGTGAACTGTAAGGTCACAGACGACCAACTACTTAGTTCCTTTGCTTAGAACAACAAGAGAGGGGTTGTTATCGACGGCATGCCCCGAGCAGTTTCACCCTAACCTTCCACAAACAAATTACTATAATTCTTAGCTTGAAAGTAATATTGTATTAACATAGTTCTAGTCCCTTATACCTTAACTTGGTCTGTTCATATTTCATATGTCTTCCTGGCAATTCCTAACTTATAGGTAAGTTTATCCGAATTTAGCTAGTCGCGCAACTCGTACTCCGAGTACCTTTATAACAAACAGCTGGGGCTATTCACATTCAATCCAATGATACCCCTCCTTAGGGTACCCATGGTCTATCTGACTTGTACAACTGGGATGACTTCTTGGGCGACCTGTATGACAAGCACTATGTTGGTTGAAATTAACAGCCACACGTGGATAATCAGATGACGGGTTGTCACCAGTTCACTAGGCAACTCTTGTGCTGACTCTAAGGTATGAATATCCTATCAAAATTCTGGCCCTGGTGTCAAGGTACGCTAACGGCCTTTAAGAGCTTTGTTCGAGCAACATGGGCTGCCAAACTGAAACAGATCATTGCCGCGCCTTCAATGCTGTCCAACCTAATAAACAGCTCCAATAGCAAACCATAAACTTCTAAGACCTTGGTATGACAGCAAACATTAGAATTCTACTAATATAGTGAAATGAGAAGTTTATGATGCTCCTAGTGTGAGTCACACTTAACATACCTTTTCCACAAGGGACGCTACAATATACCTCAATACATTTTCTGAGAAGCTAACCAATGATATCAATCATAATCACTGTGGACAAATAGTTAATCACAACATACATGATCCTTATACTACTAGCAGCTAATTACAACATATTATGCTCATTATCTACTTCTAAGCAAGTGTTGTATCACTATACGACGAATAACTTGAGCCAAAGAGATAAGCCTTGGCCATTGTTCAAATGTCAACTTCGTTTCACCCCAAATAGTTTTCAACCTCGAGCCAGTAATTCCAATTTAACTATACCTCTACCTAAGAAAATGAGGTTATTTCAATAGTGGAATCAGCGTAATAGCAATATCTTCATAGGGTTAACTATAACTTCAACTCAAGTGCACCCGGCCAAAACCTCACTTTAGAGTTTTGAAGGAGATGCTTACCTAACACCGTAGTGTACTTTAGGACCCAATTCGAAGTAATTCCGTAAATAACCTTACTGGTGGGTTCCGACACTGAGCAAATTTTCAAGAAGAACTCACAGATGTTACAGCCTAGAACTCATATCCAAGATGAATTTCATTTGGACGGAAGCCATGTGGCTATAATTTGGCAAAAAATAGAAGAAAATAGAACCTCGTATTTCCCAGCTCCCACTTAGGGAAATGTTGTTATGCTTTAAACTTGAACTTGACATATATTTTATTGGTGGGAGTTTGCCAAGGAGGCTTGACGGCCATCGTGCTGGGGCCGCTGCCGCTGGCCATTTCCATCACGCAGCAAGGCTGTGCGCTCGCGCTGGTATCACACAGCAGTGGTTGCGCATCACGACAGCTCCTCACGGCCTCAGCCTCAACTCAATCCACCCGATGATCCTTGCTCGTCCTTCCTCCGAGGCTCTTCCCGCACGCTGTCAAGCTCTTTGCTTACCATGTCACTGTTTCACACTAGCCAATATCTTTATGGGGTGTAACAACTACACTGCCGCTTCAATATGCTCCTCAACTAGTTGGTTCCTCCACAAATTTTTACTAGCGACTTCTCAAGTTTCTCAGCTTATGTACCGATATTTAAGATCCAACTGGAACCTCATAAGAGAGACTATCTTCACTCCCACACTGCATGGCACAACTGAAGTTGGATCACCGATGCACTTCTTCAATAGTGACAGATGGAAGACCGGGGTGCACAGATGCTAACTCTGGAGGTAACTCTAAACTCATATGCCACTACCACAATTCTCGAATTCTAGGTCCTACGTATCTCGGACTCCAGTTTGCTTTCTTCCTGCACTTCATCACCTCTTTTATGGGTGAAATTTTCAGATGTCCAGTCATCCTCTGCAAACTCTAACCTCTCCTCACTTCAGCATAGGATTTCTCTAAGCTGGCTTTGCCCTATTTTCAACCTCTCCTTTATAAGTTGCACCTTTTGTATAGCTTCTTATAAAACCGATTCTCTAGACTATTAGAGTAGCTTCACCAACCTCTAAACCACCCCATAGACTTTACACCTCCTGCCTATAATGCCCCCAAACAAGCTATCTGGATACTGGAGTGGTAGTTGCTCAGGATGCAAAACGGATGAGAGGTAGGTGACTATCCAACCTCATGGAAATTCATCACGCTTCCTAAAGACATTTTCCAAGCCCTGAAGTAGTCCGCCATTGTCCATCTACCTGTGGGTGAAAAGCTATACTGAGCTGACTTGGGTACCGAGTCCTTTCTGAAATGACTTCTTGAAATGCGAGGTGAACTGAGTACCTCTATCTGAAATAATGGACAATGGCACTCATGCAGTCCTAACAACTCCCATATATATCCTAGCTATTAACTCTCACTGATTTGTAGTTTAACTAGGAGAAATGTGTTGACTTGGTCATCCGATCTACTATCACCCAGATTGAGTCATGCTGCCGAAGAGTGCGAGGTAGACATGTAATAAAGTCCATATTTACTTCTTTCCACTTTCATGTGGGTATGCCGAGTACGCCCACGTGTCTTTGATGTTCCACCTTAAACCGGACAGCTGGGCACTCTAGTTTGCCAAATTTTGCTATGTCTCTTTTCATGTCGTTCCCAAAATATCCTGTATATCATGGTACATATTAGTGTTTCTGGGGGTATAGAATATCCCGAACTCGTGTGCTTTAGCCAAGTAACCGCTGTCTCAGCTCGGCCCATATCCTGGCACATAGTCTGGTCTCGGGTAACTGAGTACAAACAGATTCCCTGGGAGAAAGCCTCCACTTCTTCACTTTCCTTATTCTAAGCAGTATTGGGCCTCAGTCTTCCTTACCTCACTTCAACTACTAACAAGGAATCCGATCCACTTTGTACCTACCACATCAGCCTCACCAATCAACCAACCGCACCCCTAACCGAGCTAACCCGTAAATATCATTTGCCAAGCTCATTTTTGCTCTTTAATATGAGTCAGCTCCCCATAGACATCCTGCTAGGGCATCAGCCACCACATTGGCTTTGGCTCGGTGGTACAACACACTCATTTCATAGTCTTCACAGCTCCAACCACCTTCGATGAAGATTTAAATCTTTCCGACTAAACATATACCGGTATTCAGATCATGGAAAACTTCCACGTGAGCCCTATAAAGATAATGCCTCCATATTTTCAACGCAAGCACCACTATTGCCAACTCAAGGTCATGAGTTGGATAGTTTTTTTCATGAAACCCTGAGCTGTTCGGAGGCGTAAGCTATCACTTTTCCCGATGCATCGTAACGCAACCAAGCCCAACTCTGGAAGTGTCACAATACACTACGAACCTATCTGTTCCTTTCAGCAAGGTTACGATTGAGTGGTAGTGAGTCGAGTCTTCAACTCCTGAAAACTCTTCTCAAACGCATTGACCACCGAAATTCTCACTTTTTCCGAGTCAACCACTGTAGGAGATGCACATAGAGGAAAAACCTTCCATAAAACGTCGGTAATAACCGGCTAGACCCGGAAACTTCTAATTTCGATTGGGGAAGTAGGTCTTGGCCAGTCTTTCACCGCTACTATATTTTGAGGATCTACTTGAATACCCTCATCCGAGACCACGTGACCAAGGAAAGTCGCATAATTCAACAAGAATTCACTTTTGTTGAACTTAGCGAACAACTGGCAGTCTCTACATGTAGCACTATCATTAGATGGTTAGCATGTTCTTCCTTACTCGAGTATACCAAAATATCATCAATAAATACAATGACGAATGTCTAGATATGGGTTGAAAACTCGTCATCGTGTCCATGAAGATGTGGGGCATTAGTTAGTCCGAAGGACATAACCACATGAATTCGTAGTGACCATATTGAGTTCTAAAAGGTTGTTTTTGGTATGTCACATTCTTCACTCTTAACCGATGATACCTGGGATCGGGAATATTTATATGCCAAATCGACACCAAATGCATCGCTTTTGGCCTTGTTTATCCAACAATGTGTGTATATTCTCATAAATTATATGGAAGTGTGATTTTATACTAACCAACATGATTAGCCTTGTTTTGTAGGTTTTTGATGATTTTGGAGGAGCTAATTCATGAGTTGGTGAAGTAGAGGCTTGGAGACGGAATAAACACGCGAACGACGACAAGAGGAGGCCCAAAACAGCCCACCAAGGCTGTCAGCACCGCACATTTCCGCAGTGCTGCTCAAGATGCTTCGCCGCGGTTGGCAACGTGCCACGGCAGGGTGGCTCCGCGACCAGCCTTATGCAACGCTAATGCCCCGCAATGCGCCACGCTGCCAACGAGGCGCGTGCTGCCACAATTTTTCGCCATTTCCGATTGCTCGCTGGGCCGTGTCACGGAGGCAATGCTCGTTGCACCTGCGACACGTTGCTTGTTATTCCGGGACAAAATTCCTACTATTATAAATAGCACACTTAGGTTCATTTTTACATATTCTGACTTGGTGGAGCAAGAACGTGGTTACAGTGTGCTTTGAGGACGAAAATTTAGGATTTTCTTATCCCTTTCTTCTTCCTTTCAATTGTTTGCATGATTTCCATTCATTTAACGATGTTCAATCCACAAATGAGTGGCTAATTCTCTTTCTTGCTGAGGTTATGAACTATTGTATTGAAAATGTACTATTGAATTACTGGTTTATTTCATCTTTTCTTCTATGGTTGTTCTATTTAATTCTTGTTCTTACTACATTAATATTCAATAATGTTAATGTAAATCCAAAATTCCGGTTTCACCCGAGAGGGCAAGAAATTGGAAAGTTGTGAATTAATAGGATATGATCTTTTCTTGGTTTGGAAAATTGGGAATTGATTTACCTTCGGGATAGAAATATACCCGAAAGTCGTATTAGTCATGTGTGGAATTGGTTTTGTATAATAGAACTTGAATTTCTTCTTATCACGAAAATGTAGGTGGGAAGGTTCATGATTCTTAAGTTTAAGCAATACGAGAGTTTAACTATAGGCATAAGTTCCGACTAGCAACCGGGAAAAGATAAACCATGTACATCAATAGTTAGTTTCTTTACATAATTCTTTTGTAGCCTCGCATGCTCACATTCATAGTTCAGACTCAATCGTATAAATATTTTACTTTATAAAATTAGTTCCAAATTATAAAAACTTTTTTACACTGTTGTCTTCTATAATTATGGTTTTAGTAAATTAACACTTGAGAAGGTTTCACCCCCAGTCCCGTCTCGTGGGTTCGACATCTCGTGCTCTTGGGCAAAAGAGCCACTATATTACTTGCACGACCCGTACACTTGCGGGCTCATCAATACCTCGAGCTGAGATCTACCTTGAGAAACAACTAGCCCTGGTTGATCGAACAAGTCATCAATCCCGGGTAGGGACACTGCTCTAATCAGACCTTATTCAACTGACGGTAGTCGATACATATTTTGAGGATACCGTCTTTCTTTCGCACGAATAATACTGGATCACCCCATGGAGAGATGTTGGCCTGATGAAACCTTTTATCAATGAGGTCTTCTTTAGTTTCTCCTTCACCCTTAAGCTCACATGTAGAGCCATTCTCAGAAGAGGGCGGAGAGATGGATTGAGTGTCTGGAAGAAGGTCTATGCCGAAGTCTATTTCCCGCTCAGGAGGGATTTCGGGAAGATCTTCAGAGAACACATCAGGGAACTCACCGAATCGGAACTCGATTGGAATAGCCTGGGTCTAAGAGTTGGACCCTTTGATCCGAACTAGATGGTTAAATACAGCCTTTAGAAATAAGCTTTCCGGCCTTAAGGTAGGAAATAAACCAACCCTTATGCATTGAACTATTGCCCGTCTACTCTAAAACTGGATCATTAGGGAACTAAATCAAGGACTCTAGTTCTACAATCGACTAAGGAATAACAGAGGTAACCAATCCATGCCAAGAGTGAGGTCGAAATCGACCATGTCTAACCCTACATAATTGGAATGACCTATTCAAGATTGAGACTCGGGCAGTTTCTATACAATCTCTATTAGCTCTAACTCCGACTCACCAACTGGGGTAGAGACCGAGAACGGTTCTGACAGGACTTCTAGACTGATCTCAAACTAGACAGCTACATAGGAGTCACGAGGATAGTGTGGCTCCTGGAACTAGTAGGGAATAGAAATCTAGATGGAAAAGACGTAACATACCCGGTGTGACTATATCAAAGAGCCTCCCTAACTCGAAGGGAGAGGACAAAGCATAAAATAATTTTAGCGTTGACCGCCATACGTACTTGAAGTGTTGTCCTGCTGAACTGGTCAGCCTGCTGGAGCGATGTAGCGGTGTTTGCAGATCTCCTCTGGGTCCCAGACGGGCATTCTCCAGTCGATGACCTAGCTGTCCACACCCAAAAAACCCTCTCATTCTGGAAGGCATTTGATCTGGGCGATGAGCAGTCAAGTGATACTCAAATGCGTCATTTCGTCTTGTTTATCCATCGATGCTTGTACATTCTCATGTAAATTGTAGTTAAAATGTGAATTTATACTAACCAACATGATTAGCGTTGTTTTGCAGGAAAAATATAATTTTTATGAAGCTAAGATGCATGTTGGGAGAACCGTGAATAGACCGGAAGCGAGCAAGGAAAAGGCTAAGGAAAGCATGAAGTGAAGGGGCTCTGCGATGAAGCCGTGTCACGCTGCCATCGCGGATGCATTCTGCCCCGGATGATGTGCTGGCAAATTTCCGTGAGGAGGTCCGCGGTGCGTCTCGTGGCACGTTGGACCCACCACTGGAACATGGATTTCCAAAGTGAAGGTGCACGTTGGAGTCAGGCACGTTGGCCAAGCGCCCTGCGTTGCACGTCGTAGCACGTTGGTCTTAAATACCTGGAGGGCCGAATTCCCGTGAGGGTGCAGCGTTCTGCCAGTGTCATGGAGGCAAGAAGTTCGCATGCACTGCGTGACACGTTGTTTGTTATTCCGGGAAAAATTCCAATTAAAGATAAATAGAACACTTAGGTTCATTTTTTATTATTCTCCGACTTGGTGGAGCAAGAACGTGGGTTACAGGTAGCGGAGGGGACGAAAACTTAGGGTTTTTCTCTATCTCTTTCTCTCCTTTCAATTGTTTGTATGATTTATACTCATTTGATGATGTTTAATCCACAAAATGAGTGCACAAATTCACTTCTGCCGAAAGTTGGCAAACATTTGTGGTGAAATGTAATTATTGATCATTTGGTTTTCCATCTTTTCTTCCATGGTTGTTCTATTAATTCTTGTTCTTACTGCATTAATGTGTGCCAATGTTAATGTATATCTAAAAGTCTGGTTTCACTGAGAGAGGCAAGAATTGGAAAGTTGGGGGAATTTGATAGGATATGATCTTTTTAGTTTGGGAAAATTGAGAATTGATTTACCTTCGTGATAGAAATATACCCTCGAAAGTCGTATTAGTCAATTACGTAATCGGTTTGTATGGCTAGAACATGAATTTCTTTATCACAGAAATGTAGGTGGAAGACTTCGTGATTCTCAAGTTGGGTTAAATACGAGAGTTTAACCATAGGCAATAATTCTGACTAGCAACCGAGGAAAGATTAACTTCAAATTGTATCGATAAATTATTTCTCTACAAGTTCGTTTTAGCCTCAGCATGCTCATAATTATAGTTCAGACTCAAATTGTACATTTGTTTTAGATTTAGTATAAATTAGGAAACAAAACTCAAAATCTTCTTACACTGTTGTCTCCATTTTTAAAGTTAGAGTTTATTGACATTTGAGTAGATTGATACCGCAGTCCAGTCCCTGTGGGATCGATACTTGGCTTACTTGAGCCATTTTACTACTTGTTCGACCACGTGCACTTGCTGTAGTCATCCAAACGGACAAACAAGTTTTTGGCCGCTGCTTCTGGACTGCAATTGAAATTTTCTAAGTGTTAGTTTGCTGGCTTCTATATTAGTGCCGACAAATTAGTCTTAGCCTGTATTTTGCAGATATTTAATTCTTGTTGAACACTGGCAAAGAGACAAGGAGCTGGTGGATTCATACTTAGAGCTGAAAAGACAATTCCATCACAAAGGAGGAGCTTTTCCCCAGAGAGAAAGCCGCAGTTGCTCGACAAACAATCCTCGAGCAACCATAGAATCCACTCACTTGTGCGGGCAGTGTTAGTGCCCGAGGAAATGGCAACTAGGTCGGTTCGCGAAGTGGCTATACCACATAACAATGTCACATCTAGAATTCAAAACTGAGCCAGGAGGGAGGTTTGAACTCAAACAAAATATGGTGTGCACACTACACACAAGCTGGCAGTTCATGTGTCTCCTCACGCAGGATCCACAACAACATTCCAAAATTTTTTGGAGATAAGTGACACTTACATCCCCGCTGGAGTGTCATCAGATGGTGCTGGGCTTAGCATTGTTCCCATTTTCACTTTGGGAGAAGCTAAAAGGTAGTTGAAAGTCGAGCCACCTAATTCCGTCACTGTCAGTGGATGATCCTGCGAAGAAATTCTTGACACTGGTTCTTTCCATCCGGTAAAAACATCAAGACTTATTGAATTCAAATTCTAAGTTTTAAACAAAGAGAAGGGGAGAATCTGTACTCAAGCTTGGGAGAGATTCAAATCGATGCTGCTGGATTGTCCTCATCACCACCAATCCAATGATGTGCTGGTGCATACTTTCATAGAGGTTTGGAACCCACACAAAAAATTTTGGCCGACTCAAGAAATTGGGACAAGCATTAGAAAAGACTTATTAGGAGCTGTATACTTTGTTGAATCATATTTCGCAGGGAAATCCGGAGTGGAATGCGGACTCTTCTGGAGAGGAGGAACAAGTGAAAGCAACTGAGTCTTAGAAGTGGATGGTTTTACAAACTATCGCGCACGTATGAAGCTGCGTTGCAAGATCAACTCAACACCCACTGTAGTGAATATGAGCTGGAATCCGCCCAAGCCCCAAAGGAATGTAGTGCAGCAACATTGGTGTGAAGTGTGCGCAGTAATGAAACACTCGCCTAAGTGTTGTGGAGCGAATCCCCGGGTCTGTGCGTTGAACTTTGTTGGTAATGTACAGAGAAATAATCATCAATAGTATGGCAACAACTACCATTCTAACCGGAGGAAATCATCCAATTTCTCTTGGGGTAGCAACAACCATCAAGGGCAGAGTTGCCTGAGTCAGGGGGCGTAAAGAAACCAAGGAGGCAGCTATAATCCACGTCAGCAGATAGGAAGCAACAATGCACCTCCTCCACCACCATCACCCAAAGATTGAGGAGATGTTCAAGACAATGATAGCTAACCAATCTCAATTGTAGGCTGACTATGTGAAATTGGCAGCCGATGTAAAGAACAATCAATTAATCACAAAGGCGCTGGAGTACCCAGTTTGGGCAATTTGCTGGAGCTTAAAACACTGTGTGCCTAGAGGAGGATCTCCCTGAAAGTGATACCGATCCCACCCCAAGCAAGTGAATGCAAAGTGACTACAAGGAGTGGTTTAAGGCTTTAAAGAGGTGGAACCGTAAAGACCACCTCACTAATGGGAGTGGCAGAAAATGAGAGGGAGCACAAGGATGAGAGGGGGAAGAAAGCAGGTGTTGAACCAGAAAGATTCACCACCCCCGCCTCTAAAGATGAAAGAAACACAAGGAGGAAGCATGTTTCAAAAAGTTCATGGAGGTGCTTTTAAATGTATTATCAATTTACTCCCTTGTTGATGTTTTGCCATGGAGTGCCTAAGTATGTATGGCATATCAAGGACATCGTGGCGAACAAAAGGGTTGACTGAGTACGCTACAGTTGCTCTGCAGGAGTGCACTCGGATACAAAACAGGTTGCCCACAAAGCTCAAGGACCCTAGGAGCTACAATTCAAATTACACCGGCGTAGTATCCGAGCGCTTCATGGATTATGTGGGATTTGGGAGAGAGCAATAACTTGATGCCGACATCGGTATTCAAGAAGTTGGGGCTAGGGAGTTCTAGACCAACAATGTTGATCTTGCAATTCAGCAGACGCTCTGGCAAGACCTCGATGGCATTGTGAGGAAGTGCTGGCAAGGGCTCCCTTATCTTCCCGTAGACTTTGTTGTGTTGGACTTTGAGCTTACGCCGTGAAGTCCCATTTATTTTGGGACGTCCTTTCTTGGCGACTGGGAAAACGTTTGAGTGATGAGTCAGCAGGCGCCTAACTATGCGGGCAAATGACAAGGATGAGGTATTTGATGTAGATAAAGCCATGAATCTTCCCACCATACATGAGGAACTTTCAAAGAATCGCTGTGCTTGATCGAGCAGAAATTTGTCAGATTGTTGGAATCCTCATGACCCAGTGGAAAGAGTGTTGATGAACCTGATCATTTCGGAGATAGAGATGCGCTTATGAGGTGTACAAATGTTGAATGAGCCACAAAGCTATCCTGCAGCTGTGAATTTCACTGCTAATGAGGTCTCTGGAACTATCATTAAACCATCTATTGAAGAAGCACCAAAGTCGAATTAAAAGCATTGCCTCTACATTTAAAATATGTCTTTTTGGGGGACGACATACTTTGCTACCATCATCTCCGCAAAATTGACAGAGGCACAAGAAAAAGAAGCAGTATGTGTGTTCCCTTAAGAAGGAAGCAGCAATGGGTCGGGTAAATGTAAGATATCTGTGGTATCAATCCATCTTTTGCACACACAGAATTTTCACGGAGATAGGAGCAAAGCCAACTGTTCAGCCTCAGCGAAGGTTGAATTCGGCGATGAAGGACGTGGTCAGGAAAGAAATAATTAAATGGCTTGATGCAGGTATGGTCTATCCTATTTCGGACAAAGGAATGGGTCGTACTCGCCTGAGGCCCTAAAGAAGCGGGGAGGGATGACCAAAGTCACCAATGAAAAATAAGCTGATCCCTACACGAAACTGTCACAGGCTGGCGGATTTGCATGGACCAGGTGAAAGTTCAATGAAGCCCCAAGGAAAGATCACTATCCTATCCCGTTCATTGATAAGATATTGGACAGATTTACTTAGGCAATATTATTTGCTTCGATGGGTACCTTGCCTATAACCAAATAGCCATAGCACCAGAAGATTAGGAGAAGACTGCTTCAGTCCTTATGGGACATATGCTTTAGGCGGATGCCATTTCGTCTATGTAATGCACCCGCCACATTCCAAAAATGCATGATAGCGATCTTTCAAGACATGGTGGAGGATTTCTGGCTGAGGTATTTATGGATGATTTCTCTCGCTTTGCACCATTTGCTTACTGTTTGCAGAATCTTGACAGGGTGCTAGCTCGCTATGAAGAATCCAACCTTGTACTCAACTGGGAGAAATGTCATTTCATAGTCAAGGAGGGTATCTTCCTTGGCCATAGAGAGGCCCTAATTGGGGTTGGAGGTCGATCGTGCTAAGTTCGAAGTTGGCTGAGAAGCTACCACCACCGATGTCATGAAGGGTGCTCCGCAGTTTTCTCGGGCATGCAGGGCTCCCATAGACGGTTCATCAACAACTTCTCCAAAATTTCTAGACCATTATGCAGATTGCTAGAAAAGAGGTGAAGTTCGAGCTTGATAATGAGTGTGTCAAAGCATTCGAGGAGCGAAGCAGTAAATTGATAAAAGAACCCATCCTTATTTCTCCGGATTGTAAACAACTACTTGAACCGATGTGTGATGTGCAAGCGATGTGGCTGTGGGAGCTTTGTATTAAGGAAGTGGAGGAATAGAATCTTCATTCTATTCATTATGCATGAAAAACACCTAACACTTCCCAAAGTAATTATGGTACACGTAGCGAGATTGCTAGCACCGGTGTTTGCTTTTGATAAACTCAGTCCTATTTGGTGGGTTCGCGAGTAGTGGTGTGCATACTGATCATGCAGCGGATTAGGTATCTGTTTAACAAGAAGGATGCAAAGCCCAGCTGATCAGATGGATTTTGCTGTTTCAAGAGTTCGACCTAGAAATTAAGGACGTAAAGGGGAGCTTCTAGAATCAAGGCCGATCACCTATCGCGATTGGAAAGGCGGTCGCAGGTGAAGGAAGGTACAACATTAAAGAGGAGTTCCTAATGAGCATCTCTTTGGCAATAGGAAGCCTCGAGGTTCCTTGGTATGCAGACATAGTGAACTTGGCCGGGTGAGTGGAGTTTGGTCCACCGGAGGCTACGTTCAATGTAAAGTGCTATGCATGATTGCTCAGACATTTCATTTGGGATGAGCCATTTGTTTAAACAGGACCGGATCAGGTTATGAGAAGATGCATCCCGGAGAGCCAGATTGCAGAGGTTTTGAGGAGTTGCCACTCTTCATTATATGGAGTGGCACCACGGAGGCGTAGAGGACAAGGCCAAGGTGCCAGCGCTCTTTTGGCCTACACTGCTCGAGACTATGGCATATGTCAAAATGCAAAGTGATAGATGTCAAAGGACAGGCACACTAGGAGGAAAGAGATGCTGCCACAAATGTACTCAAGTGGAGACCTTGATGTATGGGTATAGATTTCATGGGCCCATTCCCATCATCATTTGGTAATCGTTACATCTTGGTGGCCGTTGATTATGTATCAAAGTGGGTTGAAGCAATAGCTTGCCTCAGAATGACAACAAGGTGGTAAAAAATTCTAGAAAAAAACACATTTTCATTTTAGGTTCGACAAATCTGGCGCTAATATCGCTGATGGAGGAGCTCAATTTGTCAATTCAAGTTTCAAAAGTCTAGTTTGGTGATAAAAAACACAAGGCAGTAAACACTTTATCATCCCCAAACTAGCGGGCAAGTGGAGGTGTCGAATGTAGTTAGCTGCATTCTCCAAAATGCTGAATGCACAATGTAGTGATTTCTTGGTCAATCAAAGCTCGACGATGCATTGTGGGGCACACTGAACTGTTTACAAGACACCACCAAACCTCTCCATACCAGATTTGGTCTATGGAAAGCATATCATCCGCCGTGAAGCTAGAGCACCCCGAGCTTTCGGGGCCGTGGAGGGAAATTGAGTATGGACTTGGAGCTGGGGCAAAGAAGAAGAGGCTGATGCAACTCGGCCAACTCGAGGAGTTTCGTTGGTATGCCATGAGAGTGCCAAGTACTACAAAGAGAAAACGAAGAGGTGGCACGATAAGCATGTGGCATCGTATTTCGAGCCAGGCAGAAAGTGTTGCTCTTCAATTCAAGATTGAAGCTGTCAGGAAGTCAGTCCAAACACGTGTTTATTGAAGTAGTGAGGATGACCGCACGGGGCAGTAGAGTTGGTGGAAAAAGACCGAAGTGCCAATGCCCTAGTCAATGGGCAACGGTGTAAGCATTGAATGCGAGGATGGTAGTCGAGAGAAAAACGCCCATCACCCTAGGGTCAATGAGCTTAAATGACGCTGAGCCGCGACGGTAACTAGGCGCGCACGGAGGCAACCTGTGGTCTGTTGTATTTGATTGTACAGTTAGTTATTTAAAAAAGAAAAAGAAAAAGAGAAATACAAAAATGTAAATAAAAAGGTCGAATTTATCTAATTTTATCAATTCAAGGTATGTTATTCAACTCTATCTAAATTTTTGTCGAATTTTTTCGATTTTTAGCATGTTAGGTGTGGAAAAACTGCCCTGTAGAAATTGAGCTTGAATTCAATTGAGTTATTGTTGATTGATGTCTGTAATATCATGATTATATGAACGCGAGATATACATGCTTGCCCGAATTTTTGTGAAATTGTAGCCAGGGTTTGAATTTGAATATGAAGAAGTTAAAATTGAGTTGAAATGTGAATTCTTGTTAGGTTGTGCATGTTGGGTGAGGTAAGTTGCGTTGTGCTTAACGTTAATATGCTAAAGGAGCGATGGATTTTCGGGATAATGAAATTGTGTATATGCATGAAATTCAGGAATTGTATAGGTTTGTGTTGGTGGTAAATTTTCACTAAGTGCTATGCGATGAAATGTTATCGGCGGTAATGTTGTGGACACATATGAAGTCTGAGTAGTACATAAAATTTATACCGTCAACTCTTTGATGCACGGGTGGGCATTTTGTTGTTGTTTTGTTTTTTTCCTTTCTTTTTTTTTGTAAATTGGAAAATGAGTGATGATCCTATTTAACGTCAAATTCAGTGCTAAAGACCAAGTGTGGGGGTGGCCTACCTTAACCCAACCTTAGTCGAAGCTAATTTTAATTTGATCGACATTGGGACTGACCGCTGATTTGGCAGAACAATGGACAAAGGTGTAAGACAGTGAACAAAGTGCATGATCACATCGGGCGCCGGAAGGAAAGGATCGCACTGGGAGCAAAGAGGGTCCAAGAAGACCAACGGTTCCGCGCGTCAACGCCAAGCAATACGGGAACCCGATGGGTGGCTGTGGATAGCTGAAAGAAGTGGTATATGTGCTGGCTATGGAGAACAAATACTTCCCCAAGAGCACATTGCAAGGGAGCCTTGGCACAGAGTTCCCTCTAATTGTCCACAGATTGACACCGCGAGCTGAGATTTATCTTGAAGAGCCCAAGGAGTGCAGTCTGCACTTGATTCGGGAGTTCTAGGTAAATTGAAACCCGATGCTCCGCAAGCCACACCCGCTCAAAATAAGTGTCAAATTGTCACCTTGAGCCCCATCACCCGAATGCCATCTTGGGGGCGTGGAACAGACACCATGTACTCCTAAGCAGCCAAACATCACTCCACCATATGCGAATATCAGATGCACCTTGTGTGGAGCCCGTTCGACAGCATGCTGGAACAGGCATAAGGAGAGGGGCTACCATCGACATTTCCTACTTGCGCATGAACAGGGAAGCCAGATCCGGCTTAAAATTGTTTGTTCCCGCCCATTCCGGGGAAAATGATGATGTCACCCGGGACTGTGTATGTTGGTGTATGCCCTTATGAAAGGGCTGGAGATCACGTTGGGGCGGTGACTGGGTATCTCGGCCATGAAAGAGAGCCCCACTGCACTGGCGCGGGCACAGTACGGGTTTGGTGGTTTGCCGAACACGCCGCGGGCCCGGATATTGAGGAAGAGGCCCCGGATTACATCCTGCACAGATGGATAGGCGTGCCGTGGACGTCACAAAACCAAGGCACCCGACACTACCACGGCCAGCTTACACTATCGAGCGACATGCTCGGGATGATCGGGTGACATAGCCCGCATGCCTGATGCGGATGCTCCAGCTGCATAGGCGGGAGGCCGGCAACAGAGGATGAGCTATGACAGCTCGACTTTGTGACTACCTCCCTTCGGCGAAACGTTAGGGCTCTATGTCGGGTGGGCCCATCTTTTATGGAGCTCATGGATGACGATGTCCCCACCGCACAGGAGCACGTTGTGAGGACTCGATGTTGAGTCGGAGGAGGACGACGGGGGCGATTCAGATTCGGGAGATCATGCAGCGCACCTGACGGAAGAAGTTGAATACTTGATTTGATCGTGGAGTTTCACCACCCATTTGTGTGCTATGTTGAAATCTCTATGAACACTCTGGGGACAGTGTTCGATTTCAAGTGGGGGAGTAAAGGTTAGTGTTGGTTGTTGTCTTGTTTTTGTTGATATTCATGTTTTTGTTGTTGTGCTTGAAAAAATGTGACCCTGTGATTTTGTGTGTATGTTTTGGTATTGTAATTAATGCAGCTGTTAAAGAATGTTGTTAATGTTGTTGTGTAAATTTTTTTAATCGAAATCATCGATATTTTTAAAAAAATTTCATTAATTAATTTTAAGGATTGGGTTTTCGGCGTTTGTTTTCGTTATTACCTAGATTAATCCAATGAACCAAGTTGTAAATAGTGACCGCCCCTATGATGGATGGATGACGACCGTCTTAAGGGAAATGAAGTCGATAGGAGTGGTTTTAGTTTTTTATTGCTCGTTTGTTTGTTTGTATCCTAGCGTGTCGTTTTTTATACCAAATCTTTGTTGCGTGTTGTACATGATATTTAAGACAAAGGTCATTCGTAAGGAAAGCATGCAACTTTGTAAATATGTTGAGATAAACAGCCATAGGAGTTCGATTCAGTGTGATTGAGCTTAATGTTTGAATTCTTGTAATTAGCTGATTGAAGAGTCTGTGAATACTTGAGTAGAGCATGTGCAATGAGTGTCTAGTGAGGTTTCGATTATTCCATGCTATTGTGAATTGTCTAGAACTTGCCCGGTGTGTACTAAACGAAATGAAGGAAGTGTAGTGCAGGAAAGGAGGTAGGCGTTTCTTTGTTTCTAACCAAAGTTTTTTTCTCTTTTCATACCCACCTTTGAAAGTCAATCCTAGTTAGCCATTGAGCCTTTAACCTATTTTTTTCTTTGTCGGCATGCAACCGAGCTTAACCCCTTCTTTTCATTATCCGTGAATTTGATCCAAAACTCTTAAGCGCTCAAGAAAAATAATTTTTCCACAGTGTCAAGGAGTGAGAATTGTGGGAAAAGAAAGAAAAAGCAAAGTGATGAAAGTGCAGCAGATCAAAGGTGCACTTGCCGGATTTAAAGAAAATAAAGATGTATAACTAATATTTGTTGTTAAGTCGGGTGTGCTTAAAGAAATGGGAACCAAAAATAAAGAAAGACTTCAAGAATGGGAGGATGAAGGAAGAAACAATGCCCATGTTGGATGGGATGTATTAAAAGTTTATGATGCTATTACATATTGGTTAGTCAAGATTTACTTTCAGTTCCGTGAGCTTTTCAAGATTACAACCTGTTAAGTCCTATGTGATCTTACATCACGCGCCCTTATATTAGTGGAGTAATACACTAGAGGCAAGCCTATGGTTCAAGGATGCATGATGCATGTGAATCTTTAGAGAGAGAGAGCGAAATCGTGTTTATATGCCCCCGTACAATAAGCTTCTAGAGTTCATGTGGATTGGAAAAGGGGAAATTCTCTTGTGTTGTGAGGGCACGTGCATGACGGAGATTGAATTTCGTGTCGGATATCTTGATCAGCTAATTTGCATGAGTTTGCCAATATCGAGAGTCGATTCTTGAGTCTAGGAGTTCAGAATGCAAGAATGCCATTGTATTGGATGAGACTATGCATGTTTTCTGATGATTTGCTATATTAAATAATCGGTATAATAGTAGCTCGGATTGTCGAGCCAAAGTAGCCATGATTGGGTGTCAATTGCAATGAGGTAAGATTGCTGTTCGAGGACGAACAAGGTTTTTAAGTGTGGGGTGGTGATCTGGGCACGACATGCCCAAGTGATACTCAAATGCGTCATTTCATCTTGTTTATCCATCGATGTTTGTACATTCTCATGTAATTTGTAGTTAAAATGTGAATTTATACTAACCAAAATGATTAGCGTTGTTTTGCAGGAAAAATATAATTTTATGAAGCTAAGATGCATGTGGGAGAAATCGGGAATGGACTCGGAAGCGAGCAAGGAAAAGGCCAAGGAAAGCATGAAGGAAAGGGGCTCCGCGATGGAGCCATTTCACGCTGCCATCGCGGATGCATTCCCGCCCGATGATAAAGCTGGGCAAATTTCCCGTGAGGAGGTCCGCGTTGCCTCCGCGCACGCGGTCCAATTACCCGAACATGGATTTGCGAAGGTGCGTTGGAGCTGCGGCACGCTGGCCAAGCCCCGCGTTGCACCGTGGCACGTTGGGCTTAAATACCTGAGGGCCGGATTCCCGTGAGGGTACGCGTTTCTGGCTGTGTCACGGTGCGCTGCTCGCGATGCACTCCGTGACACGCTGTTTGTTATTCCGGGAAAAATTCCCACTCAGTATAAATAGAACACTTAGGTTCATTTTTAATTATTCTGACTTGGTGGAGCAAGAAATGTGGGTTACAGGTATTGTAGGCCTGTCTCAGCTTTCACCTCTCCTTCACTTGTTTAGGCGATTTTACACTCATTTGATGATGTTTAATCCACAAATGAGTGGTTAAATTCACTTCTGTTTAGGTTAAGAACATTGTAGTGAAATGTACTATTGATCATTTGGTTTTCCATCTTTTCTTCCATGGTTGTTCTATTAATTCTTGTTCTTACTGCATTAATGTGTGGCCAATGTTAATGTATATCTAAAAAGTCCGGTTTCAATTGAGGAGGAGTGTAAAGAAATTGGAAAGTTGTGAATTGATAGGATATGATCTTTCTTAGTTTGGAAAAATTGAGAATTGATTTACCTTCAGGATAGAAATATACCTGAAAGTCCAATTAGTCAATTACGGAATTGGTTTTGTATGGATAGGAACATGAATTTCCTTTTACATAAATGTAGGTGGAATGTTCGTGATTCTTAAGTTGGGTTAAATACGAGAGTTTTAATCCATAGGCACAATTTGACTAGCAACCGGAGGAAAGATTAATCAAATTGTATCGATAAATTATTTCTCTACAAGTTCGTTTTAGCCTCAGCATGCTCATAACTATATATAGTTAGACTCAAATTGTACATTTGTTTTAGATTTAGTATAAATTAGGAAACAAAATCCCAAAATCTCTTTACACTCGTTGTCCATTTTTAAAGTTACGCTTTATTGACACTTGATTGGATTGATACCGTAGTCCAGTCCTGTGTCTGATACTGGCTTACTGGAGCCATTTTACTACTTGTTTGACCACGTGCACTTGCGTGTAGTCATCCAAATGGACGAACAACATTCCCCTAGATGTTTCTTGCCACACTTAGAGCAAGCTAGGTAGCTGATTGCCGGCACCGTGACTGGGACTATGAGCCAAACGCTCCACCCCTTTGATGTAACACTCCGAAACTTTCCTAAACCAAATTCAGACGTCGCATGAAACAAAAACCACAAGAAACCAAAAAAATTTTCCTTGGCTCCCGCATGACCCACAATAGACCGTTGATGGAACCAATGGACCGCTATGTTGGGTCGTGGTTAGAGCAGCCTTTCTTTTGAGGGGAACAACGATTCATAGGATGACCTGATTCTAACAATGGGCCGTCCCTACGTCCGTTGAATCCCAAATTCTAAGATTTACCGCATTCTTCCATGAGACAACGGGGAGGGAACAATGACCCGTGGTAGCCTCCAACGAGCCGTTATGACCACCCATCGTCTACTTTCGAGACCCAAAGAGTGTGAACCACGAGGAGATTCAATGACCTGTTGGTTCTATTAATGAGTCGCTAAGCTATCACCCGTTTCCCCCATGCCTTGTTTTCTTACCACTTAATGGGAGGTATCAACCACCCGCTGTTACTTCCAAAGGACTCGGTTTGTACCTAACCTGTGGTTCACCCTTTAGGAACCTAGTTTCAACCCAAACTACGACCGGACTAACGGCCGTCGTTTTAATAACGACTCAGCCTGAGGCCCGTTGGTTCCCGTCTTCGGCTACATTTCAAATTTAAATCCCGGTGTTTATTTTTGTAAAATACCATCTACCTAGTCCCTAAACTACATCATTTGGGGTTCATTCAGGGGATTTAGAAGGGGTAACCAACGGTTTCTCCCTATATTTCTTCTCTCATTCTCAAGAACAAAGTGTAGAATTCCTCTCGAAGCACATAATAGAAGCTAGGGCAAACGACAATCCTCTTAGTTTTTCTCAAAGATTTTTCAAATGTAGTTTCTTTTAAAGGTATATAAATTCAAATACATATTGTTCTCCTTGTGTCCCCAAAACTTTCCTCGCTCCCTATTAGTTGTGGCCTTGAGTTTATCGAAAGTGAAGATATTGTTGTCATACCTTGAATAATTCATGTGGAACCTCTAATTTATGTTCGTTGTAGCTAATTTCCACCAGCTTGTAATCAAAATGATGTTTGTTCCATCAATTTAGAAATTCAGCCCTAACTTTTGAAAAAGTCATAAATTAGAATCCTTTCTTAAGATTTGAATTCTTGAGAATTGTTTGCATCTTTCAGAGTTAGGGCTTCTATAATAATTTGTTTGTGTTAAAAACTCAATTACTGGTATGATATTCAAATTCAAATAAAACCTATATATACTTTGTATTTTCTCAAACTGTTAGTTTAGTCAGCCAAAGTACTAGAATATTCAAGGTTGGTCGAAACGTTAGTCTAGTCTCGCCGATTTTAGCAACCCCCAAATGACCTGCTGTAATATCAAATTTTGATTAGTTTGACTATAGAATTTCGCGAGGTGCCGTAGTACCTCCTATATATCAGAATCAGAATTCAGTTATTGGTCCTCTAGGCAGTCATGACATTTTATATATAGCTCTAACTTACCCCAGGACCCCCTGGCCGTATTTCGCTTGTTCTTATACGTAAGCTACGAATTAATTCTAGATAAGAAACTATGACTTCTAAGTCTAGGAACTCAGCTTAGGATCTGGGTCCGCTAAGACCCTCGGTGGTACTTCCAGTTATATGTCCCCAAGGTTTTGCACCCCATTTTGAGCTATCAGCTTAGCAGTTTAGTATTGGTTTCAGTGGAAGTAGGACTTAGCACCGAGCGGCCTGGATCTAGCATACCTAAGTTCTCAAAATTATGTTGCCAGCGTAGGTTACAATATTACTTCTGGTATGATTGACCCCAGACTTTTCTGATCACCCGCCTTCATACCTTTATACCTTGGCATATATCGGGTCCTAATGGTATACATCGACTCCACATCTAGCTCACGTGGTTATATGTCGGCGGAGACTCTCCCACTAGCCGGCCTAGTCCAGCTGTATCAAAAATCTCGATTCAATTCTCGCATCTATTAGTTTAACTTAGTTCAAGATATCTCGTAATTTAACTTTCATATTTAGGGTAATGTCTTTGACCACCAAAATGGTCAGCTTTGATCATCTTAGTTACTTCCGATTATTTCTAGCCACATAATTAGTTGGTCATTTGCTGCCTTTCAGCCTACCCTTAACATCTATCAAGATATTCCTCTCACATATTCAGTACATTCTAAGTACTGATGCATACTCTTTATGCAAAGTTATCATTTCATGATACAACTACAGGTTCTGAATCACCGCTAGCCGCCACAGCCTCGTGATTCTCCACCTTAGCCGTGAAGTGTGAGTCAGTCATCATCCGAGATCGTTATTTCTTTCTTCACCATTTATTAGTTTCAGTTAGATTCTAGAGTTAGCTGGGGCTTCAGTCCCAGCAACTTCTTAGTTAGATGGCTTTCAGACATACATGATTTTCTTTCAGATTTATTAGTACTATTCAAATGTTTTGAACTTTATGTTTTTAGACTTGTATTTCGTAAATGTTTATAATATTCTTTCAAACCATTGCATGTTTACTCAAAATACTAGTGAATGACAGACCAGGGGTTGACTGGGGTCACTTGTGGCTTCAAGTACCGTGTTACATCCAAGGTGTAGACTTGGGGCGTGACGAACTTGGTATCGTAGCACTAGGTTTAGAGTATCCTCGGAAAGTCCGAAAGCGACATCGAGTAGAGTCCTTTTCATGGGTTGTAGTTGTCACACTTATGACGAGGAGGCTGATGAGATGTTATTAGGAAAATTCCTTGTTCATTCTTTATCGTGCATCAAAGTTCAATTTCGTAAATGTCCTTCTAATTTGTGTTCGTTTATTTCATGAACTACGCCTCTAGACATGGTAATGAAAGAAGGGCCGACATGCCACCGCACCTGCCCCTGACAAACCTCAAGATGATCTGATTTCTACCGTAGAATTTAGAGCAACCATCTGCCATTCAGCCCAAACCGTGACCAATCGATGAATCGCAGGGTGGTCGTCAACCCGAATGGGTCTACGCAGCTGTAAGGGAGCAGGACTTCACCCATATGA
This sequence comes from Datura stramonium, assembly GCA_018107945.1. Taxonomy (NCBI): domain Eukaryota; kingdom Viridiplantae; phylum Streptophyta; class Magnoliopsida; order Solanales; family Solanaceae; genus Datura; species Datura stramonium. The sequence goes on from JACEIK010000335.1 coordinate 487,024, forward strand.
ACCCTCCATCATTTTGGTCTAAAGTGTGGGAGGAATCTCCCAAGAGTTTGTAGATGAGGCTGGGAAGATTACCCGTATTATGGGTGTCAACTCCTTCCGAGAGTGTCGACCGCTTCCTACCAACTTAAAGGGGTAGCCCGTGCTTGGTATGTATAAGTGGAAGGAGGGGAGGCCATGGAAGTCGGACCAAAGGGGAGGGAAGAATTCCATAGCTTCGGATAGGTTTTCCTGGGAGCTGAGGGAGGCTAAGAAGACACAGTTTATGAACCTGCAACAAGGCAATCCGTGACAGTGGAGGAAAGGGCTGTTGGATTTTACCAGGTTATCAAAGAATGCTCCGTAGATGGCTGGTTTGTGGCTTCGCAGATGTCAGAAGTTCGCTAGTATCTAATCGTCCTCAAGGAGTGTAGGACCAATGATACTGGATCAGGGACATGGACCTTTCTAGCCTGATCGTTTATGCCCAGCAAATCGAGGCTGAAAAGCTTAAGTATATGGAGAATAACAAGCGGCCAAAAACTCGACACCCGTATTTCGGCCATCAAAGATCAAAAAGGGTGAATCAAGCCACAAAGAAGAATAGCAGAGCTCCCAAAGACCTAGTTCAGTCAGTGCCCCAACCTTTCGCCTCCCAAGGATCAGAGGGGTGGGTCATCCGGCACTCGCCCCGTGCTCACAAAGGTAGGGACAGGGTATCCAGTTTGCCCTGCGCGGAAAGAATCATCCTGAGAGTACAAAGTGGAGGGTTGTTTCTGTGCATAGCTCGGTTATCGAATTAAATAATGTCCATCGCCAGACGGGAAAGATCACAATCCACTACCATAGCAACTCCAGCAAGCCGACCAGCTCAGCAGGCCAACTCATCAGGTACAGACGGTGGTCATGCCAGAACCATTTTTATGTTTCCGTCTTCCCGTCGTGACTGCAGAGCTCCTCGACGTAGTTAACAAAATGTTATGTCTCTTCCATCTAGACGTATATTCCCTATTATATCTGTGAGCTACTCTTGTTCGTGACTCCATATATAGCGGTTCAGTTCAATATAAGTACAGAGGTCCTCTCAGAACCTCTTCTTTACTTCCACCCCATGGCTGAAAGAATAGAGCCAAATGGTGTATATGAACCCGCCTTGGCCTCTTACTCCAATAAGTAACTAATCCATCTTGTAGAGACAGATGATACGACTGACCTTATTCTGCATGAATTGGTTACACTTCGCTTATGCCTCATTGATTGAGAACTAGAGTTGTCAAGTTCCAGTTTCCAAATGTTCCAGTTTCCAAATGGACGGGCAGCAGTTCAACGCCTAAGGGTAGGCTTATTTCTCCCACCTTTAAGCGCCCAAAAACTCATTTCCAAAGGATGTCTATATCATCTCATGAAATAAAAATCCCAACTCTAAGACCCAACCATTCAATTAGTTCCGCTTGTCAGAGTTCCCAAACGTATTTCCTGAAGATCTTCGCGGAGTTCCCCCTGAATGGGAAATATACTTCGAATAGATCTCCCAAACACTTGGACCATCTTCATCCCTCCCCAGCTGCACGGCTCCAATTGAGATTAAGGAGACGAAGGAGCAAAGTAACAATCTTCTTGATAAGGTTTTATCAGATCCAATATCTCTCCCTCTGTGGTGCTCCAGTGCTATTCAGGCGTGCAAGGAAAAATGGTACTCTATAATGTGCATAGATTACCTTCAACTGAACAAGGTAATAGTTAAGAACAAGTACCCTTACCTAGGATCACTGATCTATTCGACCACTTCGTGGAGCCAACAATTCTTCAAAATCGATCTCAGGTCGTGGTACCATCAGTTAAGAGTTATAGAGAGTGAAATACCGAAACAGCATTTAGAACTTGATATGGTCACCACGAGTTTGTGGTGATGTATTTAATAACTAATGCCCCAAATGTACTTCATGGATTTGATGAATTGGCCTCGCAGTACTTGGATATGTCCATCATTGTATTTATTGACGATACTCATGAGGGGATACAGGTAGATTCCTCACAAGATTGCAGCAGTGAAAGATTAGCCCAGACCTACCTCTCCCACCGAAATCAAGAGTCCAGGGCTTAGCGTTATTACCGACGGTTTGTGGAAGGTTTCCTCCATAGAATCTCCACTCAAGTTAACCCAGAAAAAGGTGAAATTTCAGTATCGGATGGGAGAAGAGCTTTCAGGAGTTGAAGACTCGACTCACTACCACTCCAGTGTTAACCTTGCCGGAAGGATCAGATGGGTTGGTTGTTTATTGTGATGCCTCCAGAGTTGACTGCCGCGCTCGATGCGCTGGGCAAAGTGATAGCCTATGCCTCCAGACAGCTCAAAGTTCATGAGAAAAATTATCCAACTCATGAATAGGAGTTGAAGGTAGTATTCTTATTAAAAATATGGAGGTATTACTTGTATGGGGCTCACGTGGATGTGTCCACGGATCACAAGAGCCTTCCAATACGCATTCAAATAGGAAGGACCTAAACTCCGTGTCGCAGAAGGTGGTTGGAGCTACTAAAGGGATTATGACATGAGTGTGTTGTATCACCCAGGGTAAGTCCAATTGCGGTGGTTGACGCCTAAGAAGACGGTCTATGGGAAGTGTAGCTCACATTGAGGAAGACAAGAGGGAGCTAGCGAAAGAAGTCCATGTGCTAGCCCAGCTAGGGGGTGCAGCTGGTGGATTCAGCTGAAGGTGGCGGTAATGCAAAGCGGGTCAGATTCATCCTTGGTAGTTGTCAAACGCATACAGGATGAGGATCCCATTTTTACTTAAACTTAAGGAAGCAGCCACCGAAAAGAGAAGAAGCTTTCTCCCAAGGGGGAGATGGGGTGCCCGCTACTGTGCAGGTTTTGTGTACCGGATGCTGGTGTTGAGACAGCAAATACTGGCCGAGGCACAACTTGAGATACCTCATTCACCCAGTAACTAAAATGTACCATGACTTGCGGAATATTTACTAGTGGAATCACATGAAAAGAGATATCAAGAATTTGTAGCACAAAGCGCTCAAACTTCCAAGTCAAGGTAGAACACCAGAGGCCCCGAGGCATGACTAAAGATATTATTATAATCACTTTGAAGTGGGAAGAAGTAAATATGGATTTCATTATAGGTCTACCCTGGACTCGACGACAGCATGACTCAATCTGGGTGGTAGACTGATGACTAAACTGCCTCACTTTCTCCCAATCAATACCACAGACTTAGCCGAGGACTATGCCAAACTTTACATCCAATAGTTAGTCAGACTCATGGTGCCCTTTGGCAATCATTTTGTGATAGGGGAACACAGCTACCTCAATCTTTTGGAAGTCCTTTCAGGAAGGGACTAGTAATCAAGTCAAATCAAGATCAAGCCATCCGTTGCATCGACGAAAGCAAGATGAGCATACTAACCAAACCCTGGAAGATATGATAATAGTGCATAATTGATTTTAAGGGTAATTGGGATCACCATTTGCCTCTTATCAAGTTTTCATACAACAACAACTATCACTCTAGCATTCAGATGGCTCCATTTGAGGCATTATATGGTAGGAGGTGTAGATCCCCTATAGGGTGGTTTGAGGTTGGTGAAGCTACCTTGATAGGGACAAACTCTAGCATGATGCAATGCAGAAAGTTTAGCTCATTCGAGAAAGCTTGAAAATAGCTCAGAGCTGTCAAAAATCTTATGCCGAATGCATGGAGAAGAGAGTTGAAGTTTGCGCTGATGACTAAGTATACATGGAAGATTTCCACCCATGGCAAGGTGATGAGGTTTGGAAAAAAGGGAAAGCTCAGTCCACGATATGTGGTGTACCTATAAGATTCTGAGGCAGATTGGTAAGGTGGCCTATGAGCTAGAGTTACCTTCAGAACTAGCAGCAGTACAATCTTAATTTTTCATGTCACTTCCGAAGAAGTACATTGGTGATCCAACTTCGTAGTGCCATTGGACAACGTGGAGATAGATATTCTCAGATATAAGGAGGTACCAGTCCATATCCTTTGACTGTCGTGTTTGTAAGCCGAGGAATGAGGAGATAGTCACCAAGGTGCTATGGAGAAACGCAATGGGAGGGAGCACATGGGAAGTGTAAGGCATATGATGGCCGACACTTCTCACTTGTTCCCTTCCAATATACCTAGAATCAGGTACTAAATCTCTTCAGTGCTCTAATCAGTTCGTACTATCACTCTTATTTAGATTTTGATGCGTCGAGTTGCATCAACTCGCATAGTACGGTTAAGTCAATGGAGCCTATACTCCTTCGTAAATCAGCCATAGCCTCAATTTTAGAAAAATCTCACTTTTTTCCAGTTTTGGTCTTCATTCGAGGACAAATGATCCCGGCGGAGATATTGTAACACCCAAAAACTTTCCTAGACCAAATTCATGTTGCATGAAACCACGTGAAACCGTAGTGTCAGTCTCATATCATTCTCACAACGAACTCGTTGATGGAACCAACGACTGCTGTAAGTGTTCATGGTTAGGAGCATCTTTGAGGGGAACAACGAGTCATAGGATGACCGTTGTGTTACACCGTAAATTTCGCACATAGATGGCCTATTCGCATGTTGGTTAAGAGGTTTGAAAGCCATACATGCTAGAAAAAGGTCATGGAAAGATCGGACAAGAGCCAAGTTGGCGCGTCGCAAGGCAAAATGCGACTTATAAATTGCATTCCAGGAATGCAACTTATAAATCGCATTCCGTGAATGCGATTTATAGTGTCCATTATATATAAGCCCCAACTTATTTAAGTCATTAGATATCAATAATTTTGTGAGAAGCTACGAAACAAAATAAGAGTATTGATAATTTCCTTTCGATTACGTTAAACGTGGTCCAAATTCAAATTAACCTCGTGTACCGAGGTATTTAAATGCCAGGAACCATTCTACGGATTTGGTTTGAATACGGCGTCGACGAATCGCCGAGCTACCGACTAAGGTAAGTAGAATTGCTCCAAACTAGTGTCAATGTGCTCCTAGCCGTAAGTGAATACTTCTCCCTTCTGGACTTCTGAAAATAGCAAGTTTTCAACCTTTTTTCGATAAGCCTAAGTTTAGACGATAATTATATCGAAAGTGATGTCATCCTTCGAATAGTGTTGTATTTAGTACTAATTGACGTGTATATGAATGCAGTTGGGAGAATTAGCTGGAGTACTGACTGAGCCTCGTCCGACAGTCGGATAACTCGAGGTTAAGGTATGCAAAGCGCTTTGGCAAGTTAGAGGTTTTAGTCAGAGAATCATAGCAAACTCCGAATTAAATTTATTTACCGTTGAGTATTGAGTAAGTTTAGTAAATCTGGTTTGCATTGCATCGTACTTCCAGTCCGGAAGTTAGTAAAGCATGCGTCAAAGGGCGTTGTTAGCATCTCCAGATTCGCATAGCCTATTGTATGATTAGCAAGCATGTTTTGTATCAAAAGATGTGATTGAATGTATTGAAGCTAGTAAAGTAAATCAGATAGACAGGTAGTACCATGGCTACAGACTAGCCATCTAGACAGTTTTATGGCTACAGACTAGCCATCCGTACATGAGATATTGGCCGCGCATTAGCCATTCGAAAGATAGTATCCCGGCTACATTAGACAAACAGCTAAATAAAGATTTCAGAATCAGTATAATCAGTAAAGAATCAGTATAGTACAGAAACAGATCAGAACAAGAAATCAAATTCTCTATATAGTCTTTTCATTATACATGCTTGGTTTATATGTGCTATTTATTTGTTGAGACTTGATTGTGATGAGGACCCTTATTGAGCGTCCTCACCGCCCCCTCGGGTTGGTAATCGTGTCGCCCACTGAGCGGGTGGGTTTACGTCACCCTGTTGGGTGACATGTCATCCCCATCTTGGACGAAGATGGGATGAAGCTTTCCCCATAATGCTGATCACACTACGCACCGACACTTCGTTGAGTATGTGTCCAGTGGTACCGTCTCCGTACGTATATTCTTCCCTATTGAGTTGTTACAGTGGGAATGTGTACAAGCTTCTATTTTAGGTAGCCCTGCTGAGTGTCTCCAGGAACCAGACCCTATTTGCTGCAGACATCGCATGCAGGGAGTCCACCGGACTCGTATTACGCTATTTCTATATCGGGTGGCCGCGGCCCGAGCCGGAGACCCAAAGGGGGCCAAAAGAGAGGAGCTCCTAGTGAGCGATGAGTGAGTGACTTATTTTTGGCTGGTTTTGACCCGGGTAGGGGTATATAGATTGTTTGTTTGCTTGGTGCCATCCGACTTATGGGGGTTGGTATTGGCTCTTGCTTGCTACTTGTATATCTATATATGTGCTATATACTAGTTAATAGACAAGAGGGCCATCGCCTGGCAAAGTACGTCTCCCGCTTTACAGCATAGAAAGCTTGATTCAGTTCATATCAGCTTCTTCAGATTCAGCTGCCCCTGCTATACAGAATTGCTAGTTATGCCATCCCATATTCCTGGGCCTTGTTTTCGGGCTTGTATTATTTCACACACAGGCCACTCAGCACTGGCCGGTACCGACACCTAGTGGGGCGCTGCATTACTTGCCTGTAGGTACTCATAGACGAGGAGGCAATCCTCGCATTCCAGCCAGATATTGAGCCGCATCAGCCTCGCCATCGAGTCTGGATTTCAGAGGTGTAGCTCTTTCCTTTGATGTACAAGATGGGTAGGTCGGGGCCCTGCCCCGATCAGTTCTATTGTTACCTGCGAGGCTTGCAAATTGTATTTATTCATCTCCCTGTGGTCAGTTGAGCTTCTGGCCGTGAGGCCGTGCATTTGTTATAGCTGTTTAGTATTTTTGTTTTATGTTGGCCGATGGGGCCATAGTTTGACAAAGAGGCGAATCTTGCCATAGTATTTTCAGTTTTTCCTATGTTAAGTTTCAGATGACTAGACAGCATGGGTGGCCTTGTCGGCCCACATAGGTTCCTTTTATTATTAGAAATGTTTTTGGTTAGCTGTTGATGCATTCACAGTTGGCTATAGGCCCAGTTAGTCAAGGTCAGTGGTTACACTCGTTATATAGCCCTTGTTTCCGGGAACCTGAGATAGAGCTAGCCAGGCACCAGATGTGCCTAGGCCCACCAGTTAGCAGTCCAGGGTCCTTCTAGGTACCAAAGCGCTCATACTCTGTGGCGGGGCGTGACAAACTTGGTATCGTAGCAAGTCGTGGTTCCAGGAGTCCGTGCCGTGCTAAGTAGAGTCTTGTCTATGGATGTGTTGTGCACCACATACCATAGGCAGGCCGCGAGGCATGATAGGATGGTTACTCTTCTTTCTCAGTTAGTCGTGTTATAGAGCGGCACAAAGATAGGGTTGAGTCCCTAAAAATTACCGTATTCTTTGATTACAGATACAAAGGCAGATCAGCACTACCCTATCAAGGCAGAAGATCAGATATAGCAATAGAAGAGGGCATCAGCCAGTTACAAGATACTTGGCTAAAGAAGGGTGGCAGGAGGTACTAGAGACCTCCCAAAGGTGATACCTTATTGGTACGGTTCCTTATAATGCTGATAACGCGTAATAGGAAGTCGAAGTATAATGTATATACGAGTTGATTTATTTATTAGCTATATAAGATCTGATTAAGATTACAGACAAGGTCAGACTATCGATAGAGTATATGGAGAGTAGATAGAGGAAATGCAGATTCAAATCCATCTTTCGATGTGGTGCGCTTATATGTTTCTATTTATGTAAGAAGAAAAGGGCTATTCCACCTCTTGACCTTGATTCCAGTACAGCAAGGGGCATAAGAATTATGAGGTCGCCTAAACAAGCAAGAAGTGAAGATGATTGATTAATCAAAGTATGTTAGTGAGCGTAAAGAGCAAGTAAGACCGCTAGCTCACCCGGCAGGTAAAAGACCTAAGAAAGGTAAAGAATGCCTAGTAATAGTCAAGTTCGAGTCAGAAAAAGGCCAAGTCCGCCATATATATGCTAACAAACAAAGAAGACACACCCGCAAGATAATAGATATGGATTCGCCAGATAACAAAGGTAGAAGGTCATGAATCGAGTAGGTCCGATTGCAAGTCCGAAGAAGTATGAACTGAGACTTGATTAGTAACCTTATTAGCAATGTAAGGCAGGTACTTCGAAACCCCAGAGCTCGCCTTTAAAGCAAGATAAAAGGGAGAAGGAGAATACTTCAGATTTTGTGGGAAATTAGAATTACCCTGCATTGATACAGTATCATGTATTAAGGACTAAGCCCTCTGATCATCAGCTTAAGAGACAGTAAAATCGCGGTTCAGAATGCTGCAGTATGTCCGCCTATAGAGAAGCTAAGAAACTACCGATACAACGATTCTAATCTAGTGTGGCCAAGAGATAAGGCCCAACAAATGTGGGCTCTCAATGTAACTTCTTATGTGGGCCGCATAAGATTTGAATGTTGACCCCACATCGCAAGAGTGGCAGACTTCAAACATCAGACCATAACTAAAGTTTATATGTTTCATTACTTCCAGAATGGGGTGACAATACAATGAAATGATAAGAGAAGGGTAGGAGATACTAATAGATCATAGAAGCAGTATATCATGCCGTCAGAAATTTAGCAAAGTGTGTCGAGCTTACGTATCACTATAGAATTCAAGTATGTATTGTATGTAGTTATTGATATATATATGTACAGATAATAGATATGTTGTGAGCAGCTGCCTATAGGGGTTACAATCACAGATGCTGATTAGTGCTAGAAAGCATATACAGAGTGCAATTCGCAGACCCCCTTGCAAAAAAAAAGAGAAGAAAAGAGAAAGAGAAAGAGAAAAGAAGGGCAAGTTATGTGATTTATGTATGAATCCATAGAAACTATCTCAGCTCTCAGTTATTAAGTTAACAGACTCTCGAGTATGTTGTTGCCAGTTCTAGGTTTTAGAAGCTTACAAGAGTTAGTAACCCGAATCAGGTAGTTAGATGATATATGCGCTTAGACGTCTACCACTGCCTAGCGCCCAGACAGCGTGAGCGATCCCTAAAGATCAGTAACATAGCGCATGCTAGAACCAGAATTAGAACCGAATAGGCATACTTCAGAGATTGAAGCAACCAGAATTGTTCCAAACATGTTAAGTGGTCGTACATCATTTTCCCACCTTTGCACGGAGAGCTCGCCTAGTCAACCTAGCGCTATTACGTGAAACACCCCGCAAGTCATCCAGCCATCCCAGTCAGGCAAAACTCGGTATACCCCAAGGAAGTGTCCACATCAGTAGTCAGTGATAGACTAGTCGCTTGGTTCTTCGTGAAGATATCTTATTGCCGCAGCTCCCAGCGTATCGCCTTTTACAATAGCTCATAAGACCGAGAATTTCACAGAATAGCAGTATAAATCCAAGTGGATACGCACAAGGCGTAAGAAATTGCAGTACTCGCTAGCACAAGGTTTACTAAGACCACAGATCGTGACTCTGAAGATCCTGAGATTGATCGCTCTGGGAGTGAGTCCCATTAAGCCCAGCTTTACAGTTGTTCAAGTGCAGAACAACAAAGCAAATAGATGCCCACAACTCCGCAGTTATGCATGAGCTATGTAGATGCTCGGGTAGGACATTTAGGGCATTGTTAGACTATCGCTACATTCGGGTCATTCAACCCAAATTATTCAGCTTATTCAAGGTTAGTGCAGCCAGATCATTAGAGATCATGATCAATATCAGATCCTGATCAGATAGCAAGACAAGGTGCGTAGACGGTCGTCCAGGTTATCCTAGCAACAATAGCCTTAGCATGCGGTCATAAGGCCAGATAAGTTCTAGTTATACTTGTGAAATTACATGCTCTGGTTTCTCCGCGTGATAAGCCAGTATGACCTACAATTATATGCCAAGCTCTAAATATGAATATGTTGTGTCAGTCAAGAAGAGAAAATGAAGTAGAAACGCCCTAGCTACAAATTCGTTAGGAGTTTGATGCATTTGCAGCCGAACAACGGAATTATTTAGAAAAATACACCAATTGGTCAATTTTTAGTCAGTTTCGTAACAGAAATGAAGGACAACAGAGTGGTAATCTTAACACCGTCGTGTCGTCATTAGTTGCGGAAGTAAAAGAACGGTAGTATAAGAATCCTGACCTGGTTAAAGGGGGAAAGTGCTAGATTTCCAGGTAACAGAGGATGGAGTGCCAGCGTTGTAAAGGCCGTCTCTCGTGTTCCATATGTTTCGTGCCTCGCCAAAGAGATTATGAATGAGGTACACGTGCCGCTATTCTCTCCACCCTGGCGCGATGAAATGCACCATGATATCAAAGAAAACTACCGGTGGCCAGTATGAAAAGAGAAATTGTCAATTTGTAGCCCAAAGGTCCTAACCGCCAACAAAAAGTGCACTGCAAACCAGGCGGGTTAACTCAGACATAGCCGCTTCACCGGAAATGGAAAGTAGTGAATACGGATTTTATGGCAGATTACCCATCAGACATGTTACACTCTATATGGGTGATTGTAGATTGACAAAATTGGCTCATTTCCCACAAAGGAGAACTACTTTCCGGTCAAGATTATGCCGAGTTGTATATCCGAGAAATAGTTAGATTGCATGGAGTGACAGTATCCATTATTTCATGTATATACGCTTACAAACTAGATTTTGGCAAATGTTTTAGAGAGTGTCTGGGTACAGCTGATTTAAGCACAAAGGCCTCCACCCTCTGATAGATGGACAGTTGAATCAAGAGCCATCTCACGCTCGAAGACATGTTGCGAGCGTGTGTGTTAGATTTTGGTGGTACTGGATGAGCATTTACCCCTAATCAGCTTGCTTATAATAACAAACCTATCACTCGGGCCATCCGTATGGCGCCGAGGCATTATAATGGCGGAAATGCGATCACGATTAGTTGTTTGAAATAGAGAATCAGCGTTGATTGGGCCAGATATTGTTCAACCGTCAGAGGAAAAGGTAAAGCTTAAATGAGAACGCCTAATGACCGCACGTAGCCGCCAGAAATCACATGTATGTAAGGCAGAAACTGGAATTGGCTGTGAACGACCGGGTATTTTTGAAAGTGTCTCTGGCGGCAAGGGATGAGATTTGGCAAGAAAGGTGTGCCTGGGGTCCAAGATTGAGTTGGCTTTACGTATCCGTCAAGAATAGGCCAAGTGGCATGAGCTGAACTTCACTCTCCGTGAGTTAGAATCCGCTCATCCTAATGGGACCATTCCGCGGATTTTGTTTCGCTAAATACTATTTACTCTAATCGTCGAGCTACCGGACTAAGGTAAGTAGAATTGCTCCAAACTAGTGTCAATGTGCTCCTAGCCGTAAAATGAATACTTCTCCCTTCCGGACTTGAAAATAGCAAGTTTTCGACCGCTTCAATAAGCCTAAGTTTAGCTATAATTATAATTAAAGTGATGCCCGTCCTTCAGAATAGTGTTGTATTTAGTACTAATTGACGGTATGAATGCAGTTATGAATTAATGGAGTGACTGACGAGCTCGTCCGACAGTCGGATAACCCCGAGGTTAAGGTATATAAAGCGCTTCCTCGGCGTTAGAGGTTTTAGCCAGATAATTATAGTAAACCCGTAATTGAATTTCGGAGTTGAATGTTGAGTACTGAGTAAGTTTAGTAAATCTGGATTGCATTGCCATATCGCATCGGTCCTAAGTTAAAGCATGCGCCAAAGGGCGAGCTAGCATTCCGTATTCAAGATAGCCTATTGTATGATTAGCAAGCATGTTGTTAATAAAAGATGCATTATCATAATGAAGCTAGTAAAGTAAATCAGAGAGACAGATAGTACTATGGGCTGCATCAGCCATTTGATGCTTTTATGGGCTGCTGCATCAGCTTATCTGCATATGAGATATTGGCTACAGATTAGCTATTCAGACAGATAGTATCCGTGGCTACATATTAGCAAAATAGTTAAATAAAGATTTCAGAATCAGTATAACCCAGAAGACAGAATCAGTATAGTACGTAAATGCATCAGAACGAGAAATCAAATTTCAAATAGTCTTTTCAGTTATACATGCTTGCTATTTATATGTGCTATTTGTTTGTTGGGAGACTTGATGTGGCGGAGGGCCCCCCCTTATTGAGCGTCCCCGCCGCCCCGGATTGGTAATCGTGTCGCCCACCGAGCGGGAAGGCGGGTTTACGCCACTCCAAGGGGTGGCATGCCGTCCCCATCTTGGACGAATATGGGATGAAGCTTTCCATATCACCCTGGACGCACTATTAAAGCACTGACAACCCTGTTGGTTGACTATGTGTCCAGGGTACTGTCCTTTACAGATATTCTTTCCCTGTTGAGTTGCCCAGAACAGGTGATAACTCTCAAGCCTGTGTAGCCCTGAGTGTTCCAGGGAAACAATGCACTTACCTGCTGCGCATCGCATGCAGAGTCCTCCCGGACTCAGACACGGTTACTTTATATCGGAGGCCAAGGTCTGAGCCGGAGACCAAGGGGACCGGTAGAGGAGCTCCCAGTGAGTAGATGAGTGGAGTGACTTATTTTTGGTTATTTTGGAATCTTAGGGTATATAGATCGTTTGTTTGCTTACGCCATCCGACTTATGGGCGGTATTGGCTCTTGCTTACTTGTATACCTGCATTAGGTGTTATATACTAGCTACTAGACAGTAGGCTGTCGTGCTCCATGTGCATGCCTCTCGCTTCACGCACAGTAGCTTGATCTCGCCTCATATCACTTCTTTTGCATTCAGCTATCTCCTGCTATACTGCACTGTTAGCTATGCCACTAGATATTCATTGTTTTCGCTGTATTATTTCAGTTGCTTTGTATACTCAGTAACAGCGGTACTGACGCCCAGTGGGAAGCTGCATGGTTTGCCTGGTGTGTACTCATAGAGTAGGAGGCGATCCCTCGTGATTTCTGCGATATTGAGTCATTAGCCTGCCATCCCAGGTCTGATTTCCAAGTGTAGCTCTCACTTTTGATGTACAGTATGGGTAGGTCAGTCTGTTTCGATCAGCAAGTTCTATTGTTACTCATAGAGGCTTGCAGATTGTATTTATTCATCTCTGTGGTCGCTGAGCGGCTTCGTGTGAGGCCGTGCAGTTTGTTATAGCTGTTTAGTATTTCTGTTTTATGTTGGCCATGTGGGGCCATAGTTTGACAGTAGTGGTGACCTTGCCGGTCACGTAGCTTTTCAGTTTTTCCTATGTTAAGTTTCAGATGACTAGACAACATGGTGGCCTTGTCGGCCCGCATAGGTTCCTTGATATTAGAATATTTCTGGTTAGCTGTTGATGCATTCATAGGTGGCTATAGGCCCAGTTGGCCGGAGGCTGTGTTTACAGCCGTTATATAGCCCTTTGTTTCCAGGAACCTG
>JACEIK010000336.1:0-27045 GCA_018107945.1 Datura stramonium
CTCTTAACCAACATGCGAGTAGGCCATCTACATGTCAAGAATTTACGGGGTGTAACAAGCTGCCCACGACTCACCTTACAAATCGTGGTGCTTGACCACGACTTGTGGTGTCAAATCGTAGGGTACACTGCCACTTAAACCTTCTCCTTCATATTTCCCTTGACCACAGGTGACCTGATGACTCGTGGGGCTGACCACAACTCATAGTCACACCCGTGGTCACCCCAACTCTGAATTTTCCTGATAAGTCAATGCCCCTCACCATGAGTCACTTAACGACTCGTGGCCAACCTGATGGGTCACATGTCGACCCGTTCTATGACCTGATGCAAAAAATTCTATTTTCTCCATTTCAACTCCCGGGTCTAACCTTACGGCTTTCGGGGTGTAATAATTTCTCCCCCTTGATAACATTCGTCCTTGAATGTTGAGAGTCACACAGAAAAGCAGAGAAATGCAATCATCATACTCAAATACTGATCATATAAGCTGAAAACTCACAGAATGACTATCCCCAATTTAAACTACATGTCTGAACTGAATTCATGAATCATACATACATCTACATACATGAAAGAAACTGGGGCACTTAAATTGAATATGAAACTGAATAGAGTTTTATGGAAAAAATGGATACCTCAAGCTGGAACTGAGCCGGTAGGGAATAAATATGGGTATCTAGCCATCATATTCGCCTCAACTTCCTACGTAGCTCCCTCAACATGCTGATTCCTCTATAAAACTTTAACTGAAGCTACTTGTTTGTTCCTTAGACTTCGAACCTGATGGTCCAGTATTTCCACCGGAACCTCCGCATAACTAAGGCTGTCTTTCACACCAACACTGTTGACTGGGAAAAATAGAGCTGGATCACCCAAACACTACTTTAAGAGCGACACATGAAAAATAGGATGAACAAAATCTAATTGCGAGGGCAACTTCAATTCATATGCCACTTTGCCTACTCGCTTCACAATCCGGTAATGACCTACATAACGGGGACTGAGTTTGCCTTTCTTTCCGAACTCCATCACTCCCTTCATGGGAGACACCTTCAGAAACACCCAATCATCCACTTCGAACTCAAGTTCTCTCCTTCTCACATCGGCATAGGACTTTTGGTGACTTTGAGCTATTTTCAACCTGTCCCGTATGACCTGAACTTTCTCCATGGCCTCATGGACTGAATTTGGTCCTATCATCATAGCTTCACTGACTTCAAACCAACAAATAGGCAATCTACATCTCCACTCATAGAGAGCCTCAAACGGAGGCATCTGAATGCTAGAATGGTAGCTCTTATTGTATGCAAACTCAATAAGAGGCAAATTTTCATCCCAACTACCCTTGAAGTCAATCACACATGCTCTCAACATATCCTTGAGAGTATGAATTGTCTGCTCCTCCTGACCATCCATTTGCGGGTGAAACGCTGTACTGAGCTTAACCTGAGTACCCTACCCTTATTGAAACGACCTCCAAAACTGAGATGTAAACTGAGTACCTCTGTCTGATATGATGGACAAGGGAGTTCCATGCAACTGAACTATCTCTCGAATGTATAGTTTGGCATAATCCTCCACTGAATCAGTGGTTTTGACCGATAGAAAATGTGTGGCTTTGGTCAACCTGTCTATAACAACCCAAATGGCGTCATATTGTTGATGAGTGCGAGGAAACCTTGTGATGAAGTCCATAATAATTTCTTTGCACTTCCAAGTAGAAATACTAATATCCTGAAGCACGCCTCTCGGTCTCTGATGCTCAACCTTCACTTGCTGACAGTTTGGATACTTAGCTACAAATTCTGCGATGTCCTTCTTCATGCCATTCCATCAATAGACTTCCCGTAGGTCATGGTACATCTTGGTAGAACCTGAATGTATGGAATATGTATACCCATGAGCCTCATGCAACATCTGATTTCTCAAGTTATCATCATCCGAAACACAAAAACGACCGTGATGTCGAAGCACACCATCTCCCCCTTTGGAGAAGACCACTGCCTTCTAATTATGAACAACCTCCTTTAACTTTACCAAAATTGGGTCCTACTCTTGTCTAGTTTTTACATTGGTCATCAAGGACAATTTTGATCCGTTATGAACTATAATACTTCCATCGGTCGAGTCAACCAAGCATACTCCCAACCTTGCAAGTCGATGCACATCCCTCACCAGCTCCTTCTTTCCCTCATCTACATGGGACACACTTTCCATGGAGAGTCTACTAAGTGCGTCAGCTACTACATTAGCCTTACCCGGATGTTAAAGGACACTCATATCATAATCCTTTAGTAGCTCCAACCACCCCCTTTGACATAGGTTTAGATCCTTCTGGGTAAACACATAATGTAAACTCTTGCGGTTCGTAAACACATCTACATGGACCCACACAAGTAGTGTCTCAAAATCTTCAATGCAAATACCATCGCTGCCAATTCAAGATCATAGATCGTTCTTCTCATGAACTTTCAGCTATCTAGAAGCGTATGCTATAACCTTGCAATACTGCATCAGTACACAACCAAGACCTATTCTGGAAGCATCACAATACACCACAAACCCATTGATACCCTCCGGTAGAGTTAACACCGGTGTTGAGGTAAGTCGAGTCTTCAACTCCTGAAAGCTCCTCTCACATGCCTCCGACCATTAGAACTTTACTTTCTTTTAGGTCAATTTGGTCAATGGAACTGCATAGATGAAAATCCCTCAACAAACCTTCGACAGTAACCAGCTAAACCCAAGAAGCTCTTGATATCGGAAGGATTCATCGGTCTCGGCTAATTCTTTACCGCTTCTATCTTTTGAGAGTTCAACTTTATGCCCTCACTTAATACCACATGGCCCAAAAATGCCACCGAGTTCAACCAAAACTCGCACTTGATGAATTTAGCATATAATTGGTGATCCTTGAGAGTTTGTAGTACCATCCTCAAATGAGTGGCATGCTCCTCCTTGCTCCGAGAGTATATCAGGATGCCATCAATAAAAACAATCACGAACATATCCAAGTATGGCTTGAAAACCCTGTTCATAAAGTCCATAAAAGCTGCAGGAGCATTCATTAGTCCAAAAGACATAACTACAAACTCATAATTACCATACCGCATCCTGAAGGCTGTCTTCGGGATATCACTCCCCCGAACCCTGAGCTGATGGTATCCAGTTCTCTGATCTATCTTCGAAAATCACCCAGCACCCTAAAGCTGGTCAAATAAATCATCAATCTTGGGGAGAGAATATTTGTTCTTGATGGTGACCTTGTTCAATTGCTGATAATCAATACACAAACGAAGAGAGCCATCTTTCTTTCGGACAAAGAGAACTGGTGCACCCCATGGGGATTTGCTCGGTCTAATGAAACCCTGGTCTAGAGGTCTTTCAACTGCTCCTTCAAATCCTTTAACTCATATGGGGCCATTTTATAAGGAGGAATATATATAGGCCACATGCCGGGAAGAAGGTCAATACCGAAATCAATCTCCCGCTCGAGAGGGATTTCCAGTAGATATCTGGGAAGATTTCTGGATACTCACATACTACTGGAACTGACTAGATAGTCGGGGTCTCGGACGTAGCATCCTTAACCCTAAATAGAAGGTATACACAACCTTTGGAGATCATCTTTCTAGACATAAGGTAGGAAATTAAACAACCTATAGGCATAATTGAACGACCCTTCACTCTATGACTGGCTCACCCGAGAATCTGAACTCTATTGTCTAGGTTCTACAATTAACTGAGGCATAACATGAAAATAGCCAATCCATGCCGAGGATAACATCAAAATCGATCATGGATAACTCTGCTAGATCTGCTGAGGTGACTTTTTGAAGGACTGTGACCGGGCAACTTCTATACAGCCTTCTAGCTACAACTGAATCACCCACTGGATTAGAGACTGAGAAGGGTTCTGATAAGATTTTGGGACTAACTCTGAAACTACTAGCCACGTAAGGTGTCACAAAAGAGAAGGTAGACCTTGGATCTATCAAGGAATATACATTAAGATGGAAAACTCGTAAAATACCAGTGAATACATTCGGGGAGACCTCCTTCTCCTGGCAAGATGCTAAGGCATAGAACCTGTTTTGGCTCTGATCGCCACCTGTGGTAGTAGATGCCCCTGCTGGGCTGGGCGTGCGGGTCGAGCTGTTGAACTGGAATCTAGGCCTCGACCGCTATCATGGCCCTATCTAGCTGCTGGGAAATTCTGAGCATATTTTTGGGCTTCCTACGCCCGAAGAAAGAACTTGTACCTACCAAACACTGACTCGTGTGCCTCCGGCCACACTTGTCGCAATCGGGGATACTGGAATATGCGGGCCTGATTCTTTGACCCCTAGAGCCTGATGCTCGTCCTCTCTGGTCGTGACTAGATATAGATGGCACAATCATTACTGAAGATGCTGGAGCTGAAGATCTCTTGTGGGTCTACTGTCGGTGCCCATCACATGGCCTCGGCTGAGAGAAATTATAACTGTTTGTTCTGGCTCTCTCTTTGCCTCTTTCTCCCTCATGTCCGCTGCCTCTATCTGCTGGGCGTATAAGACTATCCAAGGAAAATCCATGTCCTGATAGAGCATAGAGGTCCTACAATCCTTGTCTAGATAGTCCACCACCCTATGAAAAAACCTTCTCAGTCGCGACCTCTGATCAACCACTAACTCTGGGGCGTACTTTGATAGATGAGTGAACTCAAAGGCATATTCCTGCACTTTCATCTTCCCTTGCTTAAGATTCACGAACTTGACTGCCTTTAACTCCCTCATTTCACTAGGGAAGAACTGATCTAGAAAAGCAACGTGAAACTCCTCCCAACTGATAGGGCCTGCTCTGGCTTCCCTACTATCCTTCCACTGTCTAAACCAAATGTGTGCGACCTCCTTCAACTGATATGCATCCGAGTCAGCACATTTTTCCCCATTCACTCCCATGACCTGGGTGATCTTCAAAATATCATCAACAAACTCATGTGGATCCTCGTCCACCTTTGACCCAAGAAACTCTGGCGGGTTCATCCTTAGGAAATCTCTAACTCGTGCTGCCTCCGCATTCCCATTCTGCGGGACATGCACCACTGCCTGCTGGTTGACCTAGGTGGTCAACGAATGCGCTAGCATCTGAATGGCTGCCCGAAATTCAGCATGGGCAACCGGCTCCGGTGCATGGTGCTCCTGTACTGGTGAGGCTTGTTGGTTCCCGTCTCCATTGCCATCCTAGTGGCCATTTCCATTTCCATTTCTTTTGCCATTAACTCTAAGGGGAGGCATGATTCTGCAATCGTGAATAGCACAAGTTAGAAGAATAGAGAGACATTTCACCACTCAACATAGATCATGAAAGAAGGAAAGATTTCCTAAATGTCTCGTGGCCTCTTCGTCATAAGTGTGGCGTGCTTCACACCCATTAAAAAGACTCTACTTAACGTGTCTTTCAGACACCCTAGGACACTTCAAACCTATTGCTTTGATAAAAAGTTTGTCATGACCCGAACACAGGCTCGAATCAAGAAACGGGACAAGGAGCCCTCAGAGACCCCATGTCGACCCATGGCATGAACAAATATCTAACTCAGCCAATAAGAGCGGAAGACTTAGCATAGTAAGCATAAAAGAAGTCTAATCATAACATCACTTCAAACCAGAATCCACAATATACATGACGAGCTGATACTACATACAGTTTGAAATCCTCTACATAACCAATGGGTTGATGGGACAATACCCCCAACTAACCCGATAAGTCTGAAAACTAAAAGTACAAAGATTTCTGATAGAAAATGCTCCTCGGGAGATGAGGACTCGCCACTAAGCTAGATACTAACTCCAGAACTGGCTAATGGCGGGGTTGAGTCTGAAGATTGGAGACTATATCATAAAACAATAAAACATAGAGTATGTAGTTAGCACGTGGAATGTACCGAGTATGCAAGGTAAGTAAAACCGCTTAAATAAGTAAAACCAATTAAAACATGCATAATATAAAACATAATCAAAACAAGAATCAGAGTGTAGGGCTTGCATGCTATTTTCTGAAATAATGATATGGCCATAACAGAATATCATAACTGAAATGAATGACCCAAAGCTGAAATATGATAATCATAAGTAAAAATGAATATTAGGTCAAACCTACTTTGGAACATATATATATATATATATCATGAATGATAACATGCATAACTAAAATCATAAGGAATAATGGGAGACTTGTCATATAACCAACATTACCATGATAGAGCTTACGTGGTCTCGACTATCACACTCAAGTGGGAAGAGCCGTCTAAAGCCTTTCCAGGGCTAAAGACGCTACCCTGATATTGATATCAAGCTCAAGGCCAATTTGGGGCAGGGGATAGCTCACAAGAGAGGTCCCAATATAATCTTATCATACCTACGTTGGCTTGTAGTTCTGAGGCATAATGTTGGCTGACCCTTAGCCTACTCATTGCTAGACACTACTCCTAAAAACATGCATATGCTCTCCATCATTTTTCAATGAAGCTGACCATTATCTATTGACGAAGATGAATAATCATGCACATATGAAAATCTGAAATCATACATGAGGAGTCTTGGCTCAAACCATATCACAAGCTGAACATAATTTGGAGTCTTGACTCCAAAACCATGTTGTAAGCTAATTAACTTGAAATCATAAATCATACTTGAACATATGGGCTTGCCCAATACTTAAGCATGTTTGAAAATACATAATTCAATTGAAAACATGATCATGGACATAGATAACTTTAAAACATGCTTTTCATCATAAATATCTCATCATACTTGAACTTACATCATAAATGTCAACTTTCATGAACTTCTCATGGATGGACATTATAACTTATAAAACTTGAAAACATGATTTATAATTGAAAACATCATAAAACTTGCCCACATAATAAAAACATACTGAGATCATATCTATGTGAAAATTAGGGAATTCATGCATTGTGTTAAAACCCCATAGGATCATCATATAAAATTTCATGAATTAGAGAGGGATTGAACATGGGTGTGAACAAGTTCACCCATTCATAACCTTACATACCTTAGATGGACTGATTCTACCATTTCTCTGATTTCCCAATGAAGGATTGAAGAAAACTTGAAGAAAATTGAGCTTGATCACCGCTCTAGATTTTAACTCTTTCATGCTTGAATAAGAATAGCCTAGAATGATTTTACCCCTCTTAAAAATCATCATTCACAACATAAAAGGACGTATTTCAGGCCTTAGGATCATAAGAATTATGGATAAGACCTTACTAAATTCGCAGAAAATAACTGACTGCCAGTCCCCACGAGGGACTGTACAAGTCGTTGTCCAAGGGCGCGACTCGTGGTCACCAATCATCGACTGCGCTGCCACTTTTCTTCAAGGGGTCCCCACGAGGAACCTAACAACCCGTTACTGGTGACCAGGACTCATGGTCACCACTCGTTACCTCTACTTCCAAAACCTCAAGTTATTCACCAAAAGTTGCCCACGACTCACCTAACGAATCGTGGTGCCTGACCACGACTCATGGTGTCAAATAGTAGGGTACACTGCTACTTCAACCTTCTCCTTCCAATTTCCCTTGATCACGGGTGACCTTACGACTCGCGGGGCTGGCCACGACTCGTGGTCACCCTAAATCTTAATTTTCCAAATAAGTCAACACTCCTCACCACGAGTCACTTAATGACTCGTGGTCAACCTGACGGGTCACATGAAGACCCGTTCTGTGACCTAGTGTAGAAAATCCTTTTTTTTTCCATTTCAACTCGCAGGTCTGACCTTAGGGCTTCTGGGGTATAACAACCTCAAAACTACGTGCTAAGATAGGTATATTTAGATTATTTGGGACCTCCCTTGTGAGCTTCCCTTGCCCTCAAGGGGCCTTCAGCTTGATATCGATATCATGGTAGTATCCTTAGCCCCGAAAAGGTTTTGGACGACTCTGTCCACTATAGTGTAATAGTCGAGACCACGTAAGCTCTATCGTGATAATGTCAGTTATATGACGAGTCTCCCATTATTCCTTAAGATTTTAGTTATGCATGTTCATCAGTTAAGATATTATGTTTTCAGCAGGTTGGACCCAAATGTTTAGTTTTACTTATTATTATCAGTTTTCAGCTTCAGGTCATTCGATTTAGTTATGATATACAGTTATGTTTAAGTCATGATTTTAGACAATAGCATGCAAGCCCTACTCTCAGAATCTTATGATGAAATTTTATATGATATGCATGATCTTTGATTTAACTTACTTAGCGATTTTACTTACCTTGCATAGTTGGTACATTCCACGTACTGACCACATACTCTATGCTATACTATTTCATGATGTAGGCTCAGATATTCAGGCTCAGTCCCACCGCTAGCCAAATCTTTAGTGTTAGCATCTCCCAGCCAGAGCTGGTGAGTCTCATTCTTCGAGGACCCTTCTAGCATTTTAGGTTCAGTATTTTCAGTTTCAGTGTTAGTGAGTTAGTTGGGGTCTTTTCCCATCAACTCGTCAGCATGTAGAGGCTTATCAGACATAGTATGTATTCAACTTCAGACTTGTGTTATATATTTAGTTATTCAATGTTATCATATTTTTAGACTTCCGCTATGTTACATGTT
Organism: Datura stramonium; assembly: GCA_018107945.1. Classification (NCBI taxonomy): domain Eukaryota; kingdom Viridiplantae; phylum Streptophyta; class Magnoliopsida; order Solanales; family Solanaceae; genus Datura; species Datura stramonium. The sequence goes on from JACEIK010000336.1 coordinate 8,628, forward strand.
AGAATTCCGCATTTAAAATGTTGAGCTTGATGTTATGTTCATGCCATGGGTCGACTTGGAGCCTCTTGGGGTTCTTTATCCCGTGTCTCGTCTGGGCCTATGTTCTGGTCGTGACAACCTCTTTCCTTACTTGTTCACCTTTCCTCTACTCAGCCTTATCTTTTCTTTTCATGCACCATTTTTTCATTACTTGGATGCTAGTTTTCTAATCATAGAATAATTAAGGATTTTGCAATTAAAGCTCTCTTTTTCATTTTCATAGCAGCAAGTAGACAACATAATTTTTATGGGCACCCCTTCTTCTCACTTTTATTTTCTTACAACAACTTTTCTTTTTTCCTTAACATTATACTTCAGTGGACCTTAACATTCAAGTATCAAAGTGCCTAAGACTTCTTTGGATCAATAAGTCTAAGATCTCAAGGAGGGATTAAGCTATTATTGAGGCTAAGAAATTATTGGGCTTTTAGGCTCAAAGGGGTTAACTCGGAAGAATGACTAGGAAGGTAAAACAACTACAGGAAAAAAATTTGGTTCTTCAAAGAAGTGCCTTGATCATCTCTCAACTCCCTATCAACCAGTTATCCGACATACAATAAGGCAAGTTCTAGAGGCTACAATATATACATACAAAACAATTTAGCTCACCTCTCACGACAATAAGAATCTAATCGGTTTCTAAAACTACACATTCACACAATCATATTGAATGACAAGTTAAATTCATAATTAAGCCCTAAGGATATGTTGAGTCAAATTAAAGAGATATGTACGTCTCTCATGGATTCTAACTCATGCAATCAAGATGAAAATTTTATTTACTCTAGCATGCAGCTAAGCAGAATACCAACAAGCATACAAGTGGATAACGTACGATTCAATCCTTAAAAAAATTGTGACGAAACTTCCCTTAAGACGGTCACTATCCATCTATCATAGGGAACCGTCATTACTCTATGACTACAATGACTTAAACAAAACAAAACAAAAAATTACCCCAAAATAAAGCAACCAAACATAGCATAGTTAAGATGAACAACAAGTCAAACATTCAGGCATCCAAGTCAACATTATCATACTATCTATTACAACCCATGACATACGAATCATCAAGCTACTGCTACCAGGAATAACATAATAATGCTATGACCTAAAAATATAGCAATTAAAGAACAACAAGAATCTAATTTTCCTCCACCCCACACTTAAAAAGGTGCACTGTCCTCAGTGCACACACAATCACATCATAAAGTGAGAGAAAAGAAATTTCCCAGTCGTTAAGCATCATTCGACATGACACCTGTAGCAGCATCCTCCTCCTCCATGTACAAATCATCAACACTAACAGTAAAGACTGTAGCCTCATCATCATCAATCGGCTCCTCAAAAGCCAGACCCCACTCGGCACATCAACATAGCACTCTCTGTGAGCGGTTATCATGCCTCAAAAGATGACTTCTCCTCTACAGTGGTTTGTCGACCTCCTACCTTCAGCTGTAATTCCAACATTCCAACCATACGACCTTGCCAACTCTCATCTCAAGCTTTCCAATCAGCTATAGTAAGAGAGGGGCCTGCGAAAGGGGAAATCTCCTTCACCTTTCTGATATCTATTGTCAGTACAGCTAAATGTCCTACCAAAGGTAAAACAAGGTCTTCTTCCTCCTCCTCGATACCTGCCTCCCTTAAGTACATGGTCAAGAGACTGTCATGACAATATTTCCATCTACAATTTTCTTGTGATCTCCTCATATGTGACGAATTACAAAACCAAAATTAATTGGTATCCCCTTCATCAACATATACACCAAGACAATTCGCTCGTGAGTCACCTCTGTCAAATGTGTCCCAGGGAGAAAGACAGCACATGCCAACTTTACCCACACCTTTGCCTCCCTATTCAAATAAGAAAACGCAAGTGTTGAATGGGTGCCATTTTGATCCCTCATCCATCGGGTGGATGAGTGCTCACCGAACAAAGTGTGGCGGATGTCTCTATATGGCGAATTCTCCAACAAGATGAAATACTTTCAAGGGTCTACTGTAGGTGTCTCTAAGAAAGCATTGAACCTTTTAGTTATGAATCACACCACCTATCCTCTAATATTGACCTTTGTACTCTCTCCAAATGAGGTGTCCCAATTTGCGTAGGATTCCCTCACCAAAGTGAGGTTGCACCTATCCGGCTTATTGAAGATATATCCAGCTCCTAACTCACGTATCTGGTCCCTAATAGCTGGGAACTCAAGTGCCAAGTGGCCTTATCTATCCAATTCTCAGGTGCATACTTGGCTTCATTTTGAGGGATAAACCAAGTAAGCCCATGAGTACTACTTTCGCTTTGAATCTTCTTGCGGGGCCTACTTTGGGAATCGAAGAACTATCTTCTTTTTTTTTCTTGGTATACCCCTCTTTCAGCTCTTCTCAGCTACTATCACCTCCTTTCCTTTTATTTCCACGACACCTAGCAAGCAAAAAATCAAGAAATCTACAAAATTAGTTTGTGAACCAAATGGCTAACTAACTAAGTGTGGAAGGTGAAAAATTCACTCCACACTTAATTGGCTAGCGTATATGTGAGAATTTGTCAAATATGGTACCCAAGACATCCCCCATCATCATCCAATCTCAACAATCCAATTTAATTCACTAAATCATACTACACCAAATTCATGCATTTTTCTTTTCAGCTCTCCTCTAGCTTTAACTTTTAATCAAGAATGCACTATCTAGGCTATCCCTCTCACTTTTCTTCTCCAATTCACAATTCAAGTAATTCATGTAATGGAGTAACAATATTCAATTCAATCAACCAACAATAAATAATTTAGTACCATTCAACATGAATTAATGAAGAATTTCACCAACTCAAGCAATTATTACATTCAAGAATTCAAAGCTTCATGTCCTTTCTCTCTCCATAATTAATACACCTACCCACCAACATTCAAGAATTCAATCCCCCTATCTCATCATCCCCATAAATTCAAATCACCATATTCAATGAAGAATCAAGCTACCCAATAAAGATAACATACATTCATGGAATCATTTAAGACTTTAAGCTCATAAAACCCAAACAATGAAATTCAATTTTTTTTACCAACAATGGTGATTTTAGGTTCTAAATCTTGGGGGAGAATGGTGTGGGAGCATGCTTGCATCATTAATCAAACAAGAGAGAATAAATATACTTACTTGAGTTGAAGATGAGAGTTTTACCAACTTGTTGAAAAAGACAACAATGGAGAGGAGAGGGAATGAGAGTTACGGCCTATGGGAGAGAGAGAATTTTTTTTTGCTTTTGGTGTTTTTCATCTTTTTGAGGAAAAAGGATGAATGGGACTTTAAATAAAAGGTGGGTCATGGGCTTTTATGTAATTTTAAGGTCTTTTGAGTCAATATTGACTCAAATTGACCAATAATTTTTGTCCAGATAGCCCCTGGCACGCCGCCCCCTCTATCTCACCACAGACATAGAAAAAATAATTTTTCCTCTAGATATAGGGGTTCTGTAGCCTCACCTGAAAAAATATTTTTATTCTAGGATTTAACTCCTTGCATCCCATGCTAGGCGTCTCACCCCAGACTTACACTTTTACGTCAATGTCGCAGCTTGTTCTTGCCTCTTACGCCCTGTTCGTCTCTACAAAACAAATAAAACATACAAAATGTTAAAAAGGATGAGTTGCCTCCCATCAAGAGCCTTATTTAATATTGTGGCATGACATTCATGGGTTGCCTCCCATGCAACACTTGATTTAATGCCGCAACACGACTACAGTCCCCGTCACTCCTTAATCTTGGTGGACTTGTGACCATACCAAGGATCTGCTAAACTTTCATTTAGCACTTGCTGCTCCACTAATTGATTACAACCTCCAGATTCTCCCACCAGCTTCACCTTGAAATACTTATAATAAGGTGTCATTTGTGCTGGTCTGAACACTTCAAACACAGCCTCCTGACCATCTACTCTCATAGACATCTTGCCCAATTGAACATGTATGATTGCGTCAGCGGTGGCTAAAAATCTTCTACATAGAATGAGGGGAACTGCTGCATCTGCCTCATAGTCTAAGACTATAAAGTCCACCGGCGGGATGATAGGTCCTACCTTAATCAAGACATCTTCAATGATTCCCTCAGAATAGGACAGAGACCAATCAGCAAGATGCAATGTCGCTGTGGTAGGACGTGATTGACCTAATCCTAAAGTTCTGAATAGGGATGCAGGCATCAAATTGATCTCGCACCTAAATCACACAAAGCTAAACCAACTTCCTTGTTTCTAATAGTGACAAGAATAGTGAAACTCCTAGGATCCTTTAACTTTTTCTTGATTCCGGAACTGCACTCTTCTGTAAGAGCCATGATTTCAAACTCTTTATGCCTCCTCTTATTGGCCACAATATCCCTAAGATACCTGGTGTACTTTGAAACTTCCTGCAAAAGCTCCACCAACGGAATATTCACATCAACCTGCTTCAATAACTCAAGAAACTTGCTACAGGTTGTGTCCTCTTTCTTTATCTTCAACCTTTGAGGAAATGAGGGAGGTGGTCTAACTACTACAATTTTCGGTTATGGTAGCTAGACTCCCCTATACGCCTCACATGATGGTGGTGGGATTTGTACCTATTGCACTTGGCGTCCTGCTAGTGTGGTCACCAACTTACTGATCACATTCACCAACTAGCTAATGTATTCTTTGATTGCTGCTACACCATCCACCTCAAGCTTTCCCGGCACCTTTGCTGTTGCAAATCCTCTGCCTGAATATTGATAATCTTGACTCCTTAGACATGAGGTTCAAGAGAGTCTCAATTTCATCATAACTTTTGGAAAGAATCTGTCCTTGTGCGGTAGCATCAAGGAGTAACATGGATTTGGGCTTCAGACCCTAAATGAGGTTGTGCCCAATTATCTCCTTGGGTTGCATATGTTCTGGAAAATCCCTCAAATAACCCTTGTAACATTCCCATGCTTGTGCTAGTGTTTCTCCATCTTTTTGTATGAATTCAGAGATCTTTCCCCTCATATCTTTAGTTCTTCTTGAAGAGAAAAACTGATTGATGAACTTACTGCGAGGATCTCCCAAGTGGTGATGGATCCTGTAAGCTCATTTTGAATGTTTACCTTGTGAATAAATCTTTTGGCTATTAGTTGAACTCATAAGAGAGAACTAAAAGGGTTAAACATAAATGTAAAATAGGAATTCGAAGATCCTTTGGCCCATTGGTTGAAGGTTAGAAGTTGTTGTTGAGTATAGGGATGTACTCTTCAACCCTGTTTAGTTGAAATAAAAGTAGGCATAACCGTCGTTTCATTTTTCTCCTGTGACTATAGGGATATAGGCTTTAGGGTTCATGAGATAGTTCTTGGATGCTCGGGAGAGTGGCAATAAATGGTATAGTAACTTGCAACTAGCAACCTTAGGAAGAATTAATCTAGCGTAATCATGTATTGAAAACTCATCCTAATGCGAAATTGCTATTTTCCTAGATTTTCATCATCATTTGAAGTACAAACAAGTCTTCAACAACTTTAGTTTGTTAGTTCATTTACATTTCAATTTTAGTTGTTTAAAACTTTGAGTCATTCCCCATTGACCTGTTTTATCAGAATAGCAAGTGCCAAGCTAACAGAGATGATGGCTGAGGCTGCAACTTGTAATGATTTGCAAGTCACAATCTTAGCCAATAAATAGAGGCCAGACAAGAGATAGACCAGTTTGGCTCAAGTATCCATAACCTATAGGGTCTTTTGAATGAAAAAGTTAAGGCGTCTAAGGCCCAACTCCAAAGTGTTGTGGATACTAGACAATGCATGGAACAAGAAGATGAATCTCGACCATCAAACTATTCATTGTTGGTTGATGTCTCTTTTGAGGAGGTGGATAAAAGTGAGGATGTAAAGCATAATGCAATCTTAGAGTTAGGCATATGGGTCTTCATTCTAAACACTTTTTGACATTGTGTTTGGTGTGCAAACCAGAAATAGAGCCTTCCAAGCTTATGTAGAGATGCGTAGATGAGGAACACTGCCCCTATATTCTAAATTTATTATGCCAAAGAGACATAATGACGTCCCTCACTTAAGAGCGAAGAATGACAAGATGCAACATTCATTAATTGGTCCCTTTATGTTTACACTACCTCCCCTTGAGCATAACAGAAAATTGGAAAAGAAATTGGAGGTGAAATTCATAAGCTCTAAGTGGAAGAAAAAGTGGTGAAACTTGATGATGTGCCGCGACGTTAAATCGGGCATTTTTTGGGAGGCAACCCAATTTGTAATAGTGTAGTTTTCTTGTTTTTGTATAGTGTCATTTATTATTATTATTCTTTTGCAGAGAAGGGAAAGTTTGAGTAACTGGAATCAAAGATAAGGAGCATGGTTTGTTCTTAAGTGTAGGGTCGTGCACCCCGTAAATCCAAGAAATCTGCAGCTAGATAGGCCTTAGAGGGCCTTAGGGAGAATTTCTCACTCTTATCTGATCATTAATTTAAGATGCTCTGAGGATAGAGCATGACTTTAAGTGTGGGGTGAGGTATCTTCTGACATTTTGAGGTCAAGGGTTAGTACGCATCAAGCTTATTTGAACTTATTCTGAAAAAATGGCATGCCTCACATACCCTTGTATTTTTCTTGTGTCCTCGGTTCTTTTTTTGAAGGGAAGACCTTTGAACCGGGCAACTTTTACATTTTTAAGAGTCATTGTAGTTATAGAGTAGTGATCCTTCCCGATGATGGATGGATGATGACCGTCTTAAGGAAAAATTAGTCAAATTTTTTATATCTAGGATTGAGTCAGACATAAACCACTTGTTTCCTCTTTTACATTCAACTTAGAAGCTAAGCTAGAGGTAATGATGTGGTCATTTTAATTGTATAAGTGAGAATTTCATGAGAGACATATAAAGTTCTTTAACTAAAATCACTACACTTGTAGAGCTTAATAATGGAAAATGTCATTTAATGTGATTATATGAATGTGTAGCTAAAGGAAATCGAGTAGAGTCTTAATGCCAAGTGAGGTGAGCCTAATTGTTTTTTTTGTACATACTGTAGCATTTAGAACTTGCCTTAGTGTATGTTGGATGACTAGTTGGTAAAGATTTAAGAGATTATTAAGGCATTTCTTTGAAAAAGCCATGGTTCCCATGTTCTTTATACATTTCTGAACATTTTCCCTAGTTAACCCCCTTGAGCCATAAGCCTTATTCTTTTCTTAGCCACAAATGTAGCTTATTCCCTTTTGTTGTGTGACCTCTATAATATTTGATCATAATTAGTATTAGGCACTTTGAGACTTGAAAGTGAAGGTATATCAATGCATAAATGATAAGGAAAAGGAAAGAGAGAAAATTATATGGAAAATAAGAAGAGAAAGTAGGAAGAAGATGTGCCCAAAATTATGTTATTTACTTGCTGCTAGGAAAATGAAATATAGAGTTTTAATAGTGAATATACTTGTTAATTCTATAATAAAAAAGTAGCAGTCATGTAGTAAATAAAGGAGCATGAAAAGAAAAGAAAAAGGGTGAGTAGAGTGAAGGGTGAAAATTAAGGAAAAAGTGGTGGACTTGAAAGATGGAAAAATGTCTTAGAAGAGCTTAGGATTGGTAGTCACTATCAAAGAAAAATTATTCCTACCCATTCCTTAGCTGGCATTACAACCAAAAAAAGTCCTTATGATCTTAATCTCTTGAAATAACTAAGTAGTCTAGGTGTATATAAAGGGCAAGCTTATTGTATGTTGCATATGTATGATACATCTTTTCTGAGTGTGAGTGTGCCTTACTTTTTATGTTCCATGCTTTGCATTGGTAATTTGAGAGAGGAACATCACTAAAAGTGAGGGGAATAAGATATCTAATCAATGTACTATGTGTTGCATGTTTCTTATTTAATCATGTTGGCGCTGTTCTGAAAGAATGAATTGGTTATAGAAGTTGTGTAGTCTTGAATGTGAAAAACTCTGCATGTGCTTGATGTGAATTGTTATAAGTTAATGAACCAGTAAATCATATGCTCTTTGCTAGTTGTTTGAGTGCGAGTTGATAGAGGTGAAAAATGGTGACAAAATATGAGTTTGTGCACGGAATTGAGGATTGTTCAAGGATGAACAATGGCTTAAGTGTAGGGTGGTGATGTTGGGCATATCCTTGTGCCCATTTTCCATATCTTAACCCATATTTTTACCTTGTTTTGAGTTCATAATCCTTATAAAAAGCATAAGTTCATGTTTTGTGTGTTTTGTGAGTTAACAAATGTTTTTAGATGTTTTGAGTAGGAAATAAAGGAAAAGGGACCCAAAATTGACTCAAGGTGCGAAGAAAGAAGAGTTCGTGAAAGTTGGCTTGGGGCTATAGCTGGTGTGGTGCGCCAATCCCTGAACTTCAGAAAAATATTCACCAAAGTTGGTGCTACGGTTGGCGTGAGGCGCCAGGTATCGGACATCGGAGATGAGACTTTGGCTAATAGCTTGGCGAGATGAAAGGCGTGGAGCATTAGAAGCATCCCAGACTTGGGAAATTTTCCCAACATTCTGGTGCCATCCACCGGACATGTTCAGTCAATATGTAGACCCATTCGATCCATCCATCCTGATCGAACGACGGACTTTCTATAAGCTATATGTTTTCAGAAAGTACAGACGATCCACCTTGCCTTACTCCGTCATTTTCATGATATAGTAAGAGCAAATGGAGTCATGCTCTCTGTTGGGTGCTAGAAGGGTTCTAAAGCTTAGAAATTTAACTAACAGTGTGGTGTTTTGGATGGAGTAGGGCACCAGAGTGGTTTTGATGTTCAAAAATTTGGTTAACACCTTGGTGCTATGGCTGGCGTGGGGCACCATAGCACAAACCTCAGTAGAAAATATTCTGTCACTTTGGCAGGATGGCTGGAATGGAGCCCCAGAGCCTAAATTACAGAATTTTTTCTAAAAGCTTGGCAATATAGAGGGTACGACATGCCAAACGCATTCCAAGATGAAATTTGCTGACGCCCAAGTGTAATAAAGTGATCGCTGTCAAATATAGTAACCCAACTAGGTCAGGATTGATCCCACAGAGAATAGGAAAGAAATAATATGTTAATGATGAATAAGTCAACCGGTAGTCAATGTTTTGGAAGGGGGTTTGCAAATAAAAGAAAAAAATAATTCTAAACAATGGTTGAGTTGTTATCAAATTGATGAGATAAAATTAAGATTGTGTTCCCCATGATTTAATAACGTAATAGGCTTATTTTATTAGTGATCTATCTTGGTGAATTTTGTGTAAGAGTGATGATTAAGTTCATCTAATTTTTCTCAACCTACATAGATGAATTTCACCTGAAGTCTCTCAAACTTTAGGCATGTATATTTTGCCCTCTCCATAAGTTTGGGATTAAATTGGTTAGATATCAAGTTAATTAGATAAGGGTTGGTAGCCTCAAATTTTCATTGTTATTCTCTTTTTCTAACATCAACCTCTTTGGTCAAGCAAGTTGATGATACAAGCATGATTCAACATTAGCAATGCTAAAACTCATTACAACAAAGAGAATAACAATCCATCCAATTCACCATTAAAGAATCACTATTTTTTTTGCCTATTTCCATTAATCCATCGTGAATCCTAAAATCCTAGCTTCAAGATATTTAGCCTCTCATATTTGATAAAACAATAACATAACATATAGAAAAGGTCATAATGAAGTACTTATAATGATATGAGATTGTTTAACAAATCTCCAAATCTAAGTAGAATCACAAGAACTTGATGGTTTCTTCAACAAATACTTTACTAAGAATTGCACTAATTCATTTGATGTTCGTAGGTTATGAGTTGTGCAAAAAAATTGACACCTAGAACATCCTAAGAAGGGGTATATATGGTTGTAGATTAAGTCTTCATTATTCCTTCTTAGACTGGGATTGGACTTCACAACAATTGTTCCTTCTTGAACTGGGATAGAACTTCTGGCTGTTGGAGTACCTTGTGCGCCACGCAGGCCATAGCACTATACATGTCTGTGCATTGTTCCTCTCCTTGCCTGGGTCTGCCTACACGACGCCAACCTCTATCATGCTATGACACTTGCTTCATTTAAGTTCCACTTGGCAATGCTGTCATGACTCGAACGGAGGCCCGGATTGTAACAGGGGAAAAGAAGCCCCGAGAGACCCCAAGTCGACCCATGGCATAAGCAAACATCTAATCTCAATCAAGAAAACTGAATAATCGATAAAATAATCATAGCAGAAGTCTAACTTGAACGTAACATTAGAATACGAAATCGAAGCTGAATACATACATATGTCTGAAAATCCTCTAAACATGATGAGTTGATGGGATAAGACCCCAACTAACTCAACAAAAACTGAAACTAAAATACATAAAGGAAAAGTTGAGTAGTCTAGCCCTTAGAAAATGAGGACTCACCCACAATAAGAATGCTAACTCTAATAAGATGACTACAAGCGCGGATGAACCTGGGAGTTGGGTCTTGTATCAAGAAAAGATACAACATATAGTGTGCGGTCAGTACGTGGAATGTACCGAGTATGCAAGGTAAGTAAAACCGCTGATGTGAGTAATGTCATTTAAAGACAACGCATAATATAACATAACATTAAGAGTCTGAGAGTAGAGCTTGCATGAACTCTTTCTGAAATCATAATCTCTTCATAACAATACATAACATAACTGCATAACATCATAACATCATAACTGAATCGATTGACTCAAAGCTGAATTCTGACATTTATAAGTAAAGCTGAACATTGAGTCAAACCTGCTTTAGAACATGCATTCACATAAATATCATGAGTAATGAAACATACATATCTGAAATCATGAGGAATAATGAGATACTCGTCTTTTAACTGACATACCATAATAGAGCTTACGTGGTTCCAACTATCACACGCAAGTGGGTAAGCCGTCCAAAGCCTTGCCAGGGCTATGGACGATACCATGATATAGATATCAAGATGAAGGCCCATTCGGACAGGGGAAGCTCACGAGGGAGGTCCCAAAGTCATAATGTATAAACCTACGTTGGCACATAGTTCTAAGGCATAGGGTGGTCGACCCTTAGCCTACTCGGTGCTAGACATTACTCCCAAAAAATACATATGCTCTACATCATTTTATAATGAAGCTCAACACCGTCTATTGACCAAGCTCAATGATCAAATACATCTAAAATATGAAATCATGCATATGAGAAGCTTTAGCTCAACACATACCACAAGCTGAAAACATAATTGGGAGCCTTCGCTCCAAAACCATGTGGTAAGCTATGCATAGGAAAACTTTAACTCAAAACATACCACAAGCTGAAAATATAATAGGGAGTCTTTGCTCCCAAACAATGTGGTAAGCTTAATTTTGGAAAATCATCATTCATACTTAACATGTGGGCATTGCCCAAAGCTTTATCGTACATAGAAATACTCAATTCTCATCGAAATCATAATTGTAAACATGGGTAGCTTCAAATCATGTGTTTCATTATAATATCTCAACATCATCATATACTCATCACAAATCTCATCTTTCATGAACATTTCCTCCATGGGCTTTTAATTCATAAGACAAGAATCATGATCTTAAATTGAAAATATTATAAAATTTGCCCATGCTTCATAATTCAAAAATTGAAAACATTATAAAATTTGCCCATGCTTCATAATTCAATTGTGGAATCATAATCAAATCATACCAATGTATAGAAATAGAAGATTCATGCATTTGGGTTAAAACCCCATAGGTTAGACATAGAATTTCATACTTTAGAGAGGGATTGGGCATGGGTGTGAAAGAAATTACCCGTTCATAACCTTATATACTTGTTGGTAGCTGATTCTAACACTTCTTTAGATGCCTAATAGGAAATAGAAAACAAATTGATAAATGCTAAGCTTGATCACCCTCTCAAGTCTTCTACCTTTCATGCATGAATGAGGCCTAAAATGAACTTAACCCCTTTTAAAGTCACTAGTCATAACTCAAAACGTCGTAGTTTAGTCCCTAGGAACATAGGAATTATGGAAAATCCCTTACTAAATTCGCAGAAATTAACTGTCGAGGGAAGGGGGGTTCCCAACAAGGGACCTCATGACTCGTGCTCACAGGTCACGACTCGTAGAGCCAGTCGTGAGGTACACTGCCCGAACCTCGACTAAAACTTTCCCTACTTGGACCACGACTCACACCACGAATTATGGGGACTGACCACAACTTATAGGGTCATTCCGTGATGTCCACTGCCTCTTTCCTTTTTCTTTTCTAAATTCCCCTCCCCGCGACTGACCCAACAACTCGTGGGGCCTGATCACAAGTTGTCGTCATGCCTGTGGGGTCTCCTCTCCCAAAGCCTTCAATTTCTTTTCCATGGCCTTCCCCACGAGTCCCATCACAACTCATGGGTTGGCCTCACGAGTCTCCTCATAACTCGTTCTGTGTCTACTGCAAAATTTTCACTTTTTTCTTCGTTTAAACTCCCGGGCCTAATCTTTGGGCTTCCGGGGAATAATAATATCTCCCCCCCTTGGGAAAATTCATACTCAAATGTTGGAAACACACAAAAAAGTAGAGATATGCAATTATCATATTCAAATACCGATCATTTAAATCGAGAACTGACGGGATAACTACCTCTGATTCGAATAACATAACTAAACTGATTTCGTGAATCATACACACATCCATATACATAAAAGAAACTTGCGCACATGAACTGTACATGAAACTAATTAAAGACTGAGCGCAAAACTAATGCCTCAAGCTAAAATTGAGTCGGTAGAGAAAAAATATGGGTATCTAGCCACCATATCCGTTTCGGCTTCCCACGTAGCTCCTTCAACATGATGATTCCGCAATAACACTTTAACTGAAGCTACTTACTTGTCCCTTAGCCTTCAATCCTAATGATCCAATATTTCCATCAAAACCTCTTCAAAGCTAAGGTTGTCTCTCACACCAACACTGTCCACCAAGACAACTAAGGTTGGATCACCCAAACACTTCTTCAAAAGCGATACATGAAACACGGGATGCACAGAAGCTACTTCTGAAGGCAACTCCAACTCATAAGTCACCTTGCCAATGCGTCTCAGTATCTGATATGGGTCGATATAGCGGGAACTAAGTTTCCCTCTTTTAAAACTCCATTACTCTCTTCATGGGAGACACTCTGAAATACCCAGTCATTGACTTCAAATTCTAACTCTCTTCTTCTCACGTCTGCATAAGACTTTTGGCGACTCTGGGCATTTTTCAACATGTCTCTTATAACCTGAACCTTCTCCATTTCTTCATGAACCGAATCCCGCCCTATCATTGCTGCCTCACCAACCTCAAACCATCCGATGGGCGATCTTCATCTCTGTCCGTAGAGAGCCTCGAACGACGCCATCTGAATGCTAGAGTGATAGTTGTTATTGTAGGCGAACTCAATCAAGGCAAGTGATCATTCCAACTACCCTTAAAGTCCAGCACGCATGCTCTCAATATGTCTTCGAGAGTTTGAATTGTCTGCTCTGCTTGACCATCCTTTTGCGGGTGAAATATTGTGCTGAGTTTAACCTGAGTACCAAGCCCTATTTTGAAATGACCTCGAAAACTGAGAGGTAAATTAAGTACCTCCATATGAAATGATGGATAAGAGCACTCCATGCAATCGAACTAACTCCAAAATATATAGTTTGGCATAATCCTCCACCGAATTTGTGGTGTTAACCGTTAGAAAGTGAGTAGCCTTAGTCAACCTGTCTACCACTACCCAAATGGAGTCATATTATCGGCGAGTAAGAGGTAATCCTGCCATAAAGTCCATGTTAATCTCTTCCCACTTCCAAGTGGGAATGCCAATATCCTGAAGTACGCTTCCCGACCTATGATGCTCAACCTTTACTTGCTCACAGTTCGTGCACTTGGCTACGAATTCTACAATATCCTTCTTCATGCCATTCCACCAACAGATTTCCTGTAAGTCACGGTGCATCTTGGTGGCACCGAATGGATAGAATACCTGTATCAATGAGCTTCATGCAACATCTGCCTCCTTAAATCATCCACGTCTGGTACACACAAGCGACCCTGGTACCGAAGCACACCATCTCCCCCTTGGGAGAAGACCTCCACCTTATGACTTTTTAACGACTTCCTTCAACTTTACAAAGATCGGGTCCTCAACTTGTTTAGCTTTCACATCAGTAACCAAGTACAATTCCAACCTATTCTGAACAACCACACTGCCATCAGTCGAGTCAACCAACCTAACTCCCAACCTTGCGAGTCGATGTACATCTTTCACAAGCTCCTTATTCCCCTCATCCACATGGGACATACTCTTCATAGAGAGTCTACTAAGTGTGTCTGCTACCACATTAGCCTTTCTCGAATGGTAAAGGACACTTATATCGTAGTCTTTGAGTAGCTCCAACCGCCTCCTTTGTAAAAGATTGATATCTTTCTGCAAGAACACATATTGTAAACTCTTATGGTCCATAAACACATCCACGTGGTCTCTGTATAAATAATGTTGCCATATCTTCAATGTGAACACCACCCCGGCCAATTCAAGATCGTGGGTCGGGTAATTCTTCTCGTGGAATTTCAACTGTCTAGAGGAATATGCTATCACTTTTCCACGCTGCATCAATACACTCCCCAGTCGACTATAAAGCATCACAATACACCACAAACCCATCAGTACCCTCGGGTAGGGTCAACAATAGTGCTGAGGTAAGTCGGACCTTCAACTCTTGGAAGCTCTTCTCACAAGCCTCCGACCATTGGAACTCCACCTTTTTTTGGGTCAATTTGGTCAAAGGTTCTGCAATAGATGAGAAACCCTAAAAAAATCTCCGATAGTAGCCAGCTAAACCCAAGAAACTCCAAATATCTGAAGGATTCACCGCTCTAGGCCAATTCTTCAATACCTCGATTTTTTGAGAATCTACTCTTATGCCCTCACTTGACACCACATGGACCAAAAAAGCTACGGAGTTCAACCAGAACTCACACTTTTTGAACTTGGCATACAATTGACGATCCTTGAGAGTCTGAAGCACTACTCTCAAATGAGTGGAATGCTCCTCCTCGCTCTGAGAGTATATAAGAATGTCATCAATGAACACGATCACAAACATGTCCAGGTATGACTTGAACACCCTGTTCATCAAATCCATAAAAGCTTCAAGAGCATTCGTTAGTCCAAAAGACATAACTACAAACTCATAATGATCATACCGCGTCCTGAAGGCTGTCTTCGGGATGTCACTCTCCCAAATTCTAAGATGATGGTACCCAGATCTGAGATCTATCTTTGAGAAACACATGGCACCCTGAAGCTGGTCAAATAAATCATCAATCTTGGGTAGAGGATACCTGTTCTTGACGGTGACTTTGTTGAATTGCCGATAGTCAATGCACATCCAAAGTTAACCATCCTGGTGCACCCATTGGGACTTGCTCGGTCTAATGAAACCCTTATCTAACAAGCCCTTCAACTACTCATTCAACTCTTTTAGCTCGGTAGGAGCCATTCAGTAAGGATGAATGGATATAGGCTGCGTGTCAGAAAGAAGGCCAATACCAAAGTCAATCTCCCATTCGGGAGGGACACCTAGCAAATCATCAGGAAAGACCTCTGGATACTCACGTCCTACTGGAACTGACAGGATAGTCGGCATCTCGGACTCAACATCCTTAACCCTAACTAGATGGTACACACAACCCTTAGAAATCATCTTTCTGGCTTAAGGTAGGAAATGAAATGACCTATAGGAACAACTGAACTACCCTTCCATTCTAAGACTGCATCACCCGAAAATCTGAACTCTACTGCTCAAGTTCTACAATTAACTAAAGAATAGCATGCAAATAGCCAATCCATGCCAAGAGTAACATAAAAATCAGTCATGGCTAACTCTATCAGATCTGTTGAGGTGACCTTCTGAAGGACTGAGATGGGAAACATCTATACACCCGTTTAGCTATAACTGAGTCACCTATTGGAGTAGAAACTGAGAAGGGTTCTGACAAGACTTCAGAACTGACTTCGAAGTTACTAGCCATGTAAGGTGTAACAAAAGACAAGGTAGCCCCTAGATCTAGAAAAGCTTAAACATCAATATGAAAAACCCGTAACATACCAGTGACCACGTCTGGGGAGACCTCCTGCTCCTAACGAGATGCTAAGGCATAAAATCTGTTCTGGCGCTGACCGCCAGTTATGCTAGTCGATGCCCCTTGATGGGCTGAGCCTACGGGAGGGGCTGTTGAACTAGAAGCTGAGCCTCGGCCCCCACCCTGATCTTGTCTCGCTACTGGGTAATCTCTAAGTATGTGTATGGGCTTCCCACACCCAAAAAAAGAACCTGAACCTGCCAAGCACTGGCCTATGTGCCCTCGACCACATCTGCGACAAGCTGGTATGCTAGAATCTGCGGGCCTGCTGCTCTAACCCCTCAAGCCTGATGCTCACTCTCTCTAATCATGTATAGGCCTGGAATGAACACTCAATGTCGAAGATGCTGGGGCTGATGATCTCTGGTGAGTCTACTATCGGTGCTCACCACCTAACCTCGGTTGGGAGAATCTGTGGTCATCGGTCCTGGCCCTCTTGGCCTCCCTCTCTTTCAAATATGCCGCCTCTATATGTTGGGCTTACAACACTATTCGTGGAATATCCATGTCCTGGTGGAGCATAGCGGTCCTACAATCCTTATCCAAATAGCCCGCTACCCCATGGATGAATCTACTCACCCACGCCCTCTGATCAGTTACCAACTCTGGGGCGTACTTCGATAAGCGAGTGAAGTCAAGGGCATGCTCTTGTACTGTCATTCTCCCCTACTTCAGATTCACAAACTTGACTGCCTTCAGCTCCCTCATCACACGAGGGAAGAACCAATCCAGAAAGGCAACATAGAACTCTTCCCAAGGGACATGACCTACTTTGGTAGCCCTGCTATCCTTCCATTGGCAAAACTAGATATGCGCAACCCCCTTTAACTGGTAAGAGGCAAATTCTGTGCACTCAACTCCATTCACCCCCAGGACTTGGGTGATCTTAACAATCTCATCTATAAACTAAAGCGGGTCCTCATCTACCTTGGACCCAAGAAACTCCGACGGGTTCATCCTCAAGATGTCTCTGACTCGAGCTACCGCTGCATTGCCATTTTGTGGAACATGCGCAACGACCTGCTGATTGACCTGAGTGGTCAAGGCCTGCACAAGCATCTAAATAGCGGCTCAAAACTCAGCGTGAATAACTGGCTTCGGTGCCTGGTGCTATGGAACTGGTGGGGCTTGCTGGTGCCCATTACCGTTGCCATCCTAATGGCCTTCACTAATCCCATTTCTCCTACCATCATCCTTTGAGGAGCCATGATTCTGCAATCGCGAATAGCAAAAATTAGAAAGATAGAAAGACTTTTCATCGCAGGACATGGATCATGAAAGAAGGGAACATTTCTTAAACATCTCATAGCCTCTTCGTCGTAAGTGCAGCGCGCTTCACACCTATGAAAAGACTCTATTTAACACGGCTTTCAGACACCCTAGGAAACTTCAAACCTATGGCTATGATACTAAGTTTGTCAAGACCCGAACAGAGGTCCGGATCGTAACACGGGACAAGGAGCCCCGAGACTCCAAGTCGACCCATGGCATAAGCATACATTTAATCTCAATCAAGAAAACTAAATCATTGATATAATAATCATAGAGGAAGTCTAACTTAAATATAACATTAGAATACGAAATCTAAAGCTAAATACATACATATGTCTGAAAAGACTCTAAACATGATGAGTTGATGGGACAAGACCCCAACTAACTCGATAAAAACTGAAACTGAAATACATAAAGGAAAAGATGAATAATATAGCCCTCAGGAAATGAGGAATCACCCACAATAAGAATGCTAACTATGATAAGCTGACTACGAGCGGGGTTGAACCTGAGAGTTAGGTCCTGTATCATGAAATGATACAACATAGAGTACGCCATCAGTACATGGAATGTACCGAGTATGCAAGGAAAGTAAAACCGCTGAAGTGAGTAAAGTCATTTAAAGACAATGCTTAATATAACATAACATTAAGAGTCTGAGAGTAAATCTTGCATGCATTCTTTCTGAAATAATGATCTCTTTATAACATAACATAACATAACTTCATAACCTCATAACTGAACCAATTGACTCAAAGCTGAATTTTTACATTTATAAGTAAAGCTGAACATTGAGTCAAACCTACTTTAGAACATGCATTTACGTAAATATCATGAGTAATGAGACATGCATATCTGAAATCATGAGGAAAAATGGGAGACTCGTCTTTTAACCGACATACCACGATAGAGCTTACGTGGTCCCAACTATCACACTCAAGTGGGTAGAG
>JACEIK010000336.1:81491-103672 GCA_018107945.1 Datura stramonium
GGGACCTATAAGTCGCATTCCTGGAATGCGATTTATAAGTCGCATTCCTGGAATGCGATTTATAAGTCGCATTTTGCCTTGCGACGCGCCGACTTGGTGCCTTGTCCGATCTTTTCCCGGGCCTTTTTCTAGCATGTATGGCATTCTAAAACTCTTAACCAACATGCAATAGGCCATCTACATGTCAAGAATTTACGGGGTGTAACAGAGGTCTTGAAGATCACCCAGGTTATGGGGGTGACTGGGGAGGAGTGTGCCGATTTAGCTTCATACCGGTTGAAGGGGGTTGCTCACATTTTGTTCAAGCAATAAAAGTATAGTACGGAAGTTGGAGCAGGCCCTATCAGTTGGGATGAGTATCATTTCACTTTTCTAAATCGATTCTTCCCTCAGAAGGTGGAGGTCTTCTCCAAAGGGGGAGATGGTATGCTTCGATATCTACGTCGTTTGTGTGTTCTGGATGTTAATGATTTGAGAGATCACATGTTGCACGAGGCTCATGGTTCCAGGTATTCTATCCATCAACGTGCCACCAATATGTACTGTGACCTATAGAATTCTATTAATGGAATGGCATGAAAAAGGACATAACAGAGTTTGTGGCTAAGTGTTCGAATTTTCAGCAGGTGAAAGTGGAGCATCAAAGACTGGGAGGTGTGCTTCAGAACATCAGCATTTCTACTTAGAAGTGGGAGGAGATTAACATGGACCTCATCACAGGGTTGCCTTACACTTATCGATAGTATGAATCCATTTGGGTGGTCGTGGACAGGTTGACTAAAGCAGCTCTTTTCCTACCGGTCAAAACTATTGATTCAGCAGAGGATTATGCTAAATTTTACATTTGGGAGCTAGTTCGGTTGCATGGAGTTCCCTTGTCCATCAATCATATCAGATAGAGGTACTCTGTTTACCTCCCAGTTTTTGAGATCGTTTCAAAAGGGACTTGGTACTCAGGTCAAGCTTAGCACAATATTTCACCCGCAAAAAGATGGCCAGGTGGAGCGGACTATTCAGACTCTTAAGGATATGTTGAGAGCATGTGTGATTGACTTTAAGGGTAGTTGGAATGATCATTTTCCTCTCATTGAGTTTGCGTATAACAACAAATATCATTCCAGCATTTAGATGGCTCCATTTGGGGCTCTCAATGGGCAGAGATGTAGATCATCTATTGGTTGGTTTGAAGTCGGTGAAGCTGCGATGATAGGACAAGATTTACTCCATGAGGCCATGGAGAAAGTTCAACTCATAAGAGACAGGTTGAAAGCAATTTAAAGTCACCAAAATTCCTATGCGGGTGAGGAATAGAGAACTTGAGTTCAAAGTTGATGATTGGGTGTTTCTAAAGGTGTCTCCCATGAAGGGCAGTTTCAAAGAGAAAACGAAACTCAGTCCCCGTTATGTTGGCCCATATCAGATTGTGAAACGGGTTGGAAAGGTAGCATATGAGTTGGAGTTTCACTCAGAATTAGCTTGAATTCATCTAGTTTTCCATGTATTGCTCTTAAAGAAGTTTTTTGGTGATCCAACTCTGCTTGTTCCGGTGGACAATGTCGGTGTAAAAGACAATCTTAGTTTTGAAGAGGTTCTAGTGGAGATACTAGATCTTCAGGTTCGTAAGCTAAGAAACAAAGAAGTAGCTTCAGTCAAGGTTTTATAGAGGGAGCTACGTGGGAAGCCGAAGCAGATATGATGGCTAAATATCCGCATCTACTCCCTTCCGACTTAGTTCCAGCTTGAGGTATAAGTTTCCTCCTTAGTACTCTATTCAATTTCAAGTTGAGCTCATGTACCCCAGTTTCTTTCATGTAAATGGATGTATATGTGATTTAGGAATTCAGTTCGGTCATGTGGTTAAAATCGGAGTTAGTCACTCCATAAATTTTAGCATGTATGTTCAGTATTAGAGTATGATGATTGCGGTTCCCTATTTTTCAGTATGATTTTCAACATTCAAGGGCGAATGTTCCCAAGGGGGAGATATTGTGATACCGTAAAAACCCTAAGATCAGATTTGGGAGTTGAAACGGAGAAAATAAGATTTTCTGCACCAGGTCACAGGACGAAACATCCAGTGACCTATCAGGAACCCCAGTAGTCATTAAGTGACTCATGGGGTGAGGCTGGGACTTGGTTGATAATTTCAGTTTAGGGTGACCACTGGTGTGAACACAAGTCGTGGTCAACCCCACGATCTGTTAGGTCACTCGTGGTCAAAGATGATTGAAGGAAGAAGGGAAACAGGCAGTGTTGGTGATAGGTCATCACCATGAATCATCGGGTACACCACGAGTAGTGGTGTCCCCCATGGTGACCAGTGTTGAGCTTTCTCCGCTGAAGGCGATGGGAGGTGACCACAACTCGTGGTCACTGGNAAAGAATTCACATGCATTAACTTTCTCCGCTGAAGGCGATGGGAGGTGACCACAACTCGTGGTCACTGGAAACGATTCATCCAGTCCCTCGTGGGACTGGCAATATGTTTTTCCCAGCGAATTTATTGAGGGATTTTCCATAATTTCTAAGTTCCTAAGACCTAAACTACATCGTTTTAAGCTCAGAAAAGAGTGTTTTAAGAAGGGTTAAGTCATTCTAAGCCTATCCTAATTCATGCATGCAAGCTTAGATGTTGGAGAGGTGATCAAGGCTAGTTTCTTCAAAGTTCTCCCTCAATTCTCTTTGGGCAATTAAGGAAGTGGTAAAATCATATCTTTTTAGGTATGTAAGGCTATGAATGGGTGCAATACTCTACACCGATGCCCAATTACCTCTCAATTCATGATCATCTAATTGATGATACCATGGGGTTTCTACCCAATGTATGAATTTCCTAAGTTTCTATCATGGGTATGATCTAAGCATGTTTTGAATGATGAATTATGATTAATGGGAAAATTTTACAATGTTTTAAATTATAAATTATGTTTTTAAGTTTTCTAAATTATGATGCCCATCCATGAAATTTTGTGAAGGTTGAATCTGCGAAGTATGTGTACAAGCATTATGAGATGTTTATGAAGAAAGTATGATTTTGAAATACCCATGTTTATGTTCATATTTTCAAAGTGAATCAAGTTACTTTTAAGAATGTTTATGTATTGGGAAAGCCCATATGATAAAGTATGTTTTATGATTTTATTAGTTATCTTACCATATGGTTTTGGAGTCTAGACTCCCAGTATTTTCAGCTTGTGGTATGGTTTGAGCTAAGACTCCTCATGATTATGATTTCAGATTCATGTATGTATGTTTTGGGTCAGCTTCGTCTCTAGACCATGGTTCAGCTTTATTGAAAAATGATGGAGAGCATATGTATGGTTTTGGGAGTAGTGTCTAGCACCGAGTAGGATAAGGGTCAGTCAACCCTCTGCCTCAGAGCTATGTTCCAACGTAAGTATGTTCAGATTATTTGGGACCTCCCTTGCGAGATTTCCCTACCCCAAGGGGCCTTCAGCTTGATATCGACATCATGGTAGCGTCCTTATCCCTGACAAAGCTTTGGACAGCTGTGCCCACTTGAGTGTGATAGTCGGGACCATGTAAGCTCCATCATGGTAATGTTTGTTATATGACGAGTCTCCCATTGTTCCTCATGATTTCATTCATGCATGTTCGTCGATGATGATATTATGTTTTCAGCAGGTTTTACCCAATGTTCAGTTTCACTCATGATTATCCATTTTTAGCTTTGGGTCATTGATTCAGTTATGATGTTCAATTATGTTCAGATCATGATTTCAGAAAATAACATGCAAGCCCTACTCTCAGAATCTTATCTTGATTATGTTTTATTATATGCATAATTTAGGATTTTACTTACTTAGTGGTTTTACATACCTTGCATACTCGGTACATTCCGCGTACTGACCGCATACTTAATGTTGTATCATTTTATGATACAGGCTCCAATATCCAGGCTCACTCATGCTGCTAGTCAGATTCCCATAGTTAGATTTCCTCAGCCCCAGTTGGTGAGTCCTCATCTTTCGAGGGCCCTTCTCGTCAGTTGTAATTCGTTTTTTTTGTTTTCAGACTATAGTGAGATAGTTGGGTCTTTCCCCATCAACTTGTCATTGTTAGAGGCTTTTCGAACATAGTTTGTATTCAGCTTTAGACTTATGTATCCATTCAGATGTTATGTTTTTTTAGACTTACGCTATGTTATTTATGATGATCTTCCACTTATCTATGAATGAGTTAGATGTATGTTCATTCCATGGGTCGACTTGGAGCCTCTCAGGGTTTCTTGTCCCATGCCTCTATCCGGGCCTATGTTCGGGTCGTGACATGGGACCATAGGGATATAGGCGCTAGGGTTCATGAAATAGTTCTTGGATGTTAGGGACAGTGACAAGAAATTGAATAGTAACTTGAAACTAGCAACTACAAGAAGAATCATGCTAGTTTAATTACATCTGAAACACTCAACTTGAAACCAATAAAGTAACATTTCCCTAGTCTTTCATCATTATCGAAATATAATCAAGTTGCTTTTGTTTTAGTTATATTTTATATTGAATTTTTAGCGGTTTTAATTTTACAAACCAATCTTCATTTTACTTGTTGTGTAGATTAGTGAAATCAAAGTAAAACCTTATAACAACTAAATTGACAAGTCCCTTGGGTAAGATAATTTGGGCTTCCAATCCTATATTACTTGACGACCATGTGTGGTTGGGCGACATCAATATTGGCACAGGCCATGATAACCTAGGTCAACCAAGAGGCAATGGCTCATGTGCACATGAATGGGAATGCAACAGCGACTAGGCTGCGAGACTTCACTAGGATGAACTCGCTAGAGTTTCATAGTACTAAGGTGGCTGAGGATAAACTAGAGTTTATTGAGGAGATCCAGAAGATCACCCAAATTATAGGAGTTTTGGTAGAGGAGAGTGCATAATTGGCCTCCTTTCAGATGAAGGGGACAACTCATGGTTGGTTTTGACAGTGGAAGGAGAGGCGTGGAGTAGGTACAACTCCCATTGGTTGGGATGAGTTTTTCACGGCGTTCTTGGATAGGTTTTTTCCCTAAGAGTTGAGGGAAGCAAAGGCAGTAGAGTTCATCAAATTTGAAGCAGAATGACATGAATGTTCAGGAGTATGCCTTGAGGTTCGCCTAGCTATCCAAGTATGTGTCAAACATAGTGGCTAAGCAGAGAACTCGTATGAGTAAGTTTTTATTAGGAGTTGCAGATTTGCCGGTGAAGAAGTCCAGGAGTGCTATGCTTATCAGCATCATGGATATCTCTAGATGGATGATTTATGCTCAACAAATAGAGGAGGAGCAGATTAATTAGAGGGAGAGAGGCCAAGAGGGCCAGGACAATAAGCTTTAGGTACTTTTAATAGAGGTCCAACGGTAGTCATCGCCCATAGTCCCATCAAAGGTCGTCGACCCTAGCTCCATCATCAGCCAATGTTCCATCTAGGCCTAGGGGTGATCAGAGAGGTAGAGCATCAAGCTCTAAGGGTCAGAGGAGCATGACAGGGGAACGCACTTTCCCAGCTTGCAGGAAATGTGGTAAGAACCACCCAGGAGAGTTCTTGATTTGCTCAGATGCTTCCTATGGGTATGGGAAGCCCAAACACAAACTTAGGGATTTACTTTTATCCAGGCAGGGTGATAGTGGATGTTATGCCCTAAACACTACTTCATAAGCTCCAGTAGGGCATATCTTCTGGTGCAAGTGGCATCCAGCGCTAGAATAGGTCCTACGCACTATCATCTCATCAAGAGTAGCAGAGCTCACCCAATGTGATCATGGGTATGTTATGAGTCTTCCATCTTGATGTTTATGCCATTTTAGATCCACGAGAAAAATTATCCTTTATGACTCCCTATATACCTATCAGTTTTGGAGTCAGTCCCAAAATCCTCTCAAAACCCTTCTCAGTCTCTACTCCTGCCAGTGAGTCAGTTATAGCTTGACAGGTATAAATAAATTGCCCTATCACAGTTCTTTAGAAGGTCACCTCAGCCGACCTAGTAGAGTTAGACATGATAGATTTAGATTTTATCTTCGGTATGGATTGGTTGTATCCTTGTTATGCTTCAGTTAATTATAGAACCTGGTCGGTAGAGTTTCGATTCCTCGGAGAGCCAGTCCTAGAGTGGAAGGGTAGTTCAGTAGTCGCTGCAGGTCACTTTGTCTCCTACCTTAAGGCTAGGAAGATGATATCCAAGGGTTGTGTATATCATCTAGTTTGAGTTAATGATTCTAAGTCTGAGACACCGACTCTTTAGTCCGTTCTTATTGTATGTGAGTATCTATAGGTGTTTCCAGATGATTTACCAGGAGACCCTTCCGAGCGGGAGATTGATTTTGGTATTGACCTTCTCCCTAATACGCATCTCATATACATTCCTTGTAATACCCTAGAAGTGCCCAAGACTATAGCCGAGATTTAAAAATAAAAAGTAGCAGAAATTTGGAAAAAAATTAACTCAGAACGGGTCATTGGTGCGACTAACGACCTGTTGGATGTGTCTATGGTGAGGTCCTGCAGGTTTGGAGTTGGAAATAATTGGTCTAGGAATGACTCATTGTTTGATGTAACGAGTCATTGGATGGGGTCATTGTGAGACTGGTCCTTAGTTAAGAAGGAAGTAAAAAGTCACAGAACGACCCATTGCAGGAAACAATGTGCCATTGTCAGCAGCCATTTAAAGGGTCCTAGGTTAAGGCATTGGTGACGACGACTGGCAACAAGTCGTTAGAGCTAGCAACGACCCGTCCTATCCGGTCGTGGTGAGGGATCTGAGACCTGAATTCAGGGCATAACAACGTGGGGTAGTAACAGATCGTGGAAGCTAGCAACGGACTGTTTTGACGTCCGTTGTCACTGGCAGAACAGTATATCTAGGAAATTCATTAAGGATATTTTTATCATTCCTAATCCCTAGGGTCCTAAAATACATTGTCTTATGCTCGAAATAGGGAGTTTTAAGAGGGGTAAGTTCATTGTAGAATCATTTACATTCATGCATGCAAGTTGAGGGTTTAGAAGGTGATCAAGTCTAAGTTTTCTACAAGTTCTTCCTCTATTCTCTTTGAGCTATCAAAGAAGTTTTGTAATCAGACCCTTTCAGGAATGAAGGGTTATGAATGGGTGAATTAGTCCACACCCATGCCAAATCCCTCTCTAATTCATAAAAATCTATATGTTGATCCTATGGGGTTTTAATCCAATGCATGAATTTCCTATGTTTCAAACATGGATATGATATAAGAATATTTCTATTATTGAATTATGATTTATGGGAAAGTTTTACGATGTTTTCAAGTCTTATAAATTATAATGCCCATCCATGAGAAGTTCATGATAGTTGAGATTATGATGTATGTTCAAGTATGATGAGATATCTATGATGAAAAGCATGTTTTCAAGTTACTCATGTCTATGAACATGTTTTCAAGTGAATAAAGAATTTTCAAGAATGTTTAAGTATTAGGAAAGCCCATATGCTCAAGGATGATTATGATTTCAAGTCAATTAGCTTACCACATGGTTTTGGAGTCAAGACTCCCAATTGTATTTAGCTTGTGGTATTATATGAACCAAGGCTCCTGGTGTTATGATTTCCGATTATGCATGTATGTTATTATTCAGCTTCATTGCAAGACGATGGTCGGCTTCATCGAGAATGATGGAGAGAGAATATGCATATTTTTTGGAGTAGTGTCTAGTACCGAGTAGGCTAAGGGTCAGTCAACCCCATGCCTCAGAACTACGCGCCAACGTAGGTTTGCTTATATACTTTGGGACCTCCTTTGGAGCTTTCCCCTGCTCCAAGGGGGCCTCGAGCTTGATTTCGATATCATGGTACCGTCTTTAGCCCTAGCAAGGCTTTGGACGACTTTGCCCACTTGAGTGGGATAGTCGGGACCACATAAGCTCTATTATTGTAATGTCGATTATATGACGAGTCACCATTATTCCTCATAATTTTAGTTATGCATATTTATCATTCATGGTGTATATATATATGTTCTAAAGTAGGTTTAACTCAATGTTCAGTTTTACTTATGATAATTACATTTTAGCTTTGCGTCATTCGAATCAGTTATGATGTTTAGTTATGTTCAGATCATAATTTTACAAAATAACATGCAAGCCCTACTTTTAGATTCTTATCTTGTTTATGTTTTATATTATGCATGTTTGAAATGATTTTACTTAATTAAGCGATTTTACTTACTTTGCATACTCGGTACATTCCACATACTAACCGCATACTCTATGTTGTATCATTTTATGATACAATCTCTGACATCCAGACTCAGCCCCATCACTAGCTAGTTCCATAGTTAGCATCCAATCTCTATTGGTGATTCCTCATCTATCGAGGGCCCCTTTCTATTCAGTTATGTTTACATAATTTCAGTTTCAAACTTAGAGAGTTAGTTGGGGTCTTTTCCCATCAACTCATCAGACATAGATGCTTTTCAGACATAGGTAGTATTCAACTTCAAATGCGCGGTTGTATTATGATGTTATGTATGTTTAGACTTCCCTTATGATTAACATGATTGACTTTCTGCTTTTATTGATTTTTTTAGGATTTATGTTCATGCCGTGGGTCGACTTGGAGTCTTTTGAGGCTCCTTGTCCTAATACTTCCCTCGTGAGATAGGGGAGCTGAAGGTGGCCGAGTTTGTGAATAAAAAGCAAGGAAAGATGCTTCATCAGGATATGGATTTTCCTCGGATAGTATTATGCACCCAGTAGGTGTACGAGGTGCATGTGAGGAAGAGATTGGCCAAGAGGGCCAGGACAGATAGTTATAGGTTCTCCCAGCCGAGGCCTAGTGGGCACTGTCAGCAGTCCCACCAGAGATCGTTGGCCCTAGCATCGTCGGCTATGAGTGTGCCATCCAAATCTAGGCACAACCAATGAGGACGAGTGTTAGGATCTAGAGGTCAGAGTAGCAGGTTCGCAGATTCCTGTATCTTAGAGTGCCATATATGTGGCTGGAGACACACGAGTTAGTGTTTGGCAGGAACAGGTGCTTGCATTGGGTGTGGGAAGCCCGAACATATGCTCAAAGATTTCCCAGCAGCTGGACAAGGCCATGATAGGGGTCGAGGCCCAGCTTCCAGTTTAGCAGCTCCACCAGCATGCCCAGCCCAGCAGGGGGCATCTACTAGCACGGGTGGCGGTTAGCGCCAAAACAGATTCTATGCCTTAGCATCCCGCCAGGAGAAAGAGGTCTCCCCGGATGTAGTCACTGGTATGTTGCGAGTTTTCCATCTTGATATACATTCTTTATTAGATTCAGGGGCTACTTTTTCTTTTGTGACGCCCTATGTGGCTAGTAGTTTCAGAGTTAGTCCCAAAATCTTATTGGAACCCTTCTTAGTCTCTACTCTAGTGGGTGATTAAGTTGTAGCTAGACGGGTATATAGAACTTGCCCGATCACAGTCCTTCAGAAAGTCACATCAGCAGATCTAGTAGAGTTAGCCATGACCAATTTTGATGTTATCCTCGACATGGATTGGCTATTTTCATATTATGCCTTAGTTAATTGTAGAACTCAGGCAATAGAGTTTAGATTTCCGGGTGAACTAGTCCTAGAATGGAAGGGTAGTTCAGTTGTGCCTGTAGGTCATTTCATTTCCTACCTTAAGGCCATAAAGATTATTTTTAAAGGTTGTGTATACCATCTAGTTAGGGTTTAGGATGCTACGTCTGAGACCTCCATTATCCAGTCAGTCCCAGTAGTATGTGAGTATCCAAAAGTCTTCCCAGATGATCTACTGAGAATCTCTCCCGGGCGGGAGATTGATTTTGGTATTGACCTTCTTCCCGATACGTAGCCTATATCTATTTCTCTCTACATAATGGATCCAACCGAGTTAAAGGAATTAAAGGAAAAGTTGAAAGACCTTTTAAATAAGGGGTTCATCAGACCGAGCAAATCCCAATGGGGTACACAAATTCTCTTTTTCCGAAAGAAAGATGGTTCTCTTTGTATGTGTATTGATTATCGACAATTGAATAATGTCACCATCAAAAATTGGTATCCTCTTCCCATTATTGATGATTTGTTTGACATGCTTCAGGGTTCCAAGTGCTTTTCGAAGATAGATCTCACGTCCAAATATGATAATCTCAGGGTTCGGGAGAGTGACATCCCGAAGATAGCCTTCAGGATGCAGTATGGTTATTATGAGTTTGTAGTTATGTATTTTTGACTAACGAATGCTCCTACATCTTTTATGGATTTGACGAACAAGGTTTTCAAGCCATACTTGGCAATGTGCATGATCGTGTTTATTGATGACATCCTGATATACTCTCGAAGCAAGGAGGAGCATGCCGCTCATTTGAGGGTTGTACTATAGACTCTCAAAGATATCCAATTATATGAAAAATTCAATAAGTGTGAGTTTTGGTTAAACTTAGAGGCATTTTTGGGCCATGTAGTGTCAAGTGAGGGTATAAGGGTGGACTCTCAGAAAATAGAATTTGTGAATAATTGGCCTAGACAGGTGAATCCTTAGATATCCGGAGATTTTTGGTCTTAGATGGCTACTATTGGAGATTTGTTGAGGGTTTTTCATCCATTACAGCGCCATAGACCAAATTAACCCAAAAGAAAGTGAAATTCCATTTGTCAGATGCTTGTGAGAGGAGTTTCCAAGAGTTGAAGAGTCGACTCACCTCGGCAATAGTGTTAAATCTACTTGAATGTACCGATCTGTTTGTAGTGTATTGCGATGCTTCTAGAATCAGCGTTGGTTGTGTATTGATTAAACATGGTAAAATTATAGCATACGCTTCCAGGCAGCTGAAGGTTCATGAAGGAATTACCCGACCCATGATCTTGATTTGGCAGTGCTGGTATTTGCATTGAAGATTTGGAGACACTATTTGTACGGGGTCCATGTAGATGTGTTTATGGACCACAAGAGCTTGTAATATGTTTTCACCCAGAAGGACATAAATCTGCGGCAAAGAATGTGGTTGAAGCCACTTAAGGATTATGACATGAGTGTCCTTTACTATCCGGGTAAGGCCAATGTAGTAGCAGACACACTTAATAGACTCTCTATGGAGAGTGTGTCCCATGTAGATGAGGGGAGGAAGGAGCTGGTGAAGGATGTGCATCGACTTGCAAGGTTGGGGTTTGTTTGGTTGACTCAACTAATGGCGGTGTTATAGTTCAGAATCGATTAGAATCATCCTTGGTGACTTGATGTAATAGCTACACAAGATGAGGACCCTATTTTGGTAAAGTTAAAGGAAGCTATTTAGAATCATAAGGTTGAGGTCTTCTCCAAAGGGGGAAATGGTGTGCTTCGATATCAGGGTTGCTTGTGTGTCCCGAATGTTGGTGATTTGAGAAATTAAATGTTGCACGAGGCTCACAGTTCTAGATATTCAATACATTCAGGTGCCACCAAGATGTACCGCGACATATGGGAAGTCTATTGGTGGAATTCCATGAAGAAGGACATCGCAGAATTTGTAGCTTAGTGTCCAAATTGTCAGCAAGTGAAGGTTGAGCACCAGAGACCAGGAGGTGTGCTTCAGGACATCAGTATCCCTACTTGGAAGTGGGAAGAAATCAATATGGACATCATCACAGGGTTGCCTCGCACTCGTCGATAGTATGAATCAATTTGGGTGGTCGTGGACAGGTTGACCAAAGCCGCTCAATTTCTATTGGTCAAATCCACTGATTCCATGGAGGATTATGCCAAACTATACATTTGAGAGTTAGTTCGGTTTCTAGACTCAGCCTCATCACTAGCCAGTTCCAAAGTTAGCATCCAGTTTGTATTGGTGAGTCCTCATCTATCGAGGGCCCCTTTCTATTTATTTATGTTTACATAAATTCAGCTTCAGACTTAGAGAGTTAGTTGGGGTCCTGTCCCATCAACTAATCTGATGTAGAGAGTTTTTTCAGGCATAGATTGTATTTAGCTTCAGATTCGCAGTTGTGTTATGATGTTATGTATGTTTAGACTTCCGTTATGATTATCATGATTAATTTTCCGCTTCCATTGATTGAGTTAGGAGTTATGTTTATGCAATGGGTCGAGTTGGAGTCTCTTTGGCCTCCTTGTCCCGTGTCTCAATCGGAGCCTATGTTCGGGTCGTGACATTCCTCCTTACAGAATGACGTCAATCAAGCTTAAGGAGATGAAGGAACTATTGAAATATCTCCTAGATAAGAGTGTCATCAGGCCTAGTAAGTCCCCATAGGGTGCTCCAGTACTCTTTTTTAGGAAGAAAGATAGTTCTCTTAGAATATGCTTATCGGTAGTTGAACAAAGTCACAATCAAGAATAAGTATCCTCTCCCTAAGATTGATGACGTTTGACCAGCTTCAAGGTGTCAAGTGATTTCCCATGATAGACCTCAGATCCGGCTATCACTAGCTTAGAGTTAGGGAGACTGACATTCTGAAAACAACCTTTAGGACTAAGTGTGGTCACGGTGAGTTTTTGGTTATGTATTTGGACTAATGAATGCTCCTGCAACTTTCATGGATTTGATGAACAAAGTGTTCAGGCAGTACTTTGATATGTTCTTCATTGTCTTCATAGATGATATCTTTATATACTCTTAGAGCAAGGAGGATCATGTTCCTCATTGGAGGATTGCTTTGCAAACTCTTAAGGATTGTCAACTGTTTACTAAATTCAACAAGTGTGAGTTTTGTTGAACTCAATTGCATTTTTGGGCCACTTGGTGCCTAGCGAGGGTGTGCAGGTAGACTCTCAAAAGATTGAGGCAGTGAAGAACTATCCTAGGCCTATTAGCCCTACTGATATTAGAAGCTTTTTGGTTTTAGCTGGCTACTACAGGAGATTCGTAAAGGGATTTTCATCCATTGTAGTGCCTTTGACTAAGTTGACCCAGAAGAAGGTTAAATTTTAGTGGTTCGATGCTTATTAGAAGAGTTTTTAGGAGTTAAAGACTCGACTCACTTCAGCTCCAATTTCGACATTGCCAGAGGGCATGGATTGTTTTGTTGTATATTGTGATGCTTCGAGGATTGTCCTTGGAAGTGTGTTGATGCAGCATGGAAAGGTCATTGCCTATGTTTCTAGGCAGCTTAAGACTCATGAGAAGAATTATCAAAATGCATGACCTTGAGCTAGCAACAATTGTGTTTGCCTTGAAGATATGGAGGCACTATTTGTATGGGGTACATATGGATGTGTTCATGGACCACAAGAGCCTTTAGTATGTGTTCACTCAGAAGGATCTAAATTTGCGGCAAAGGATATGGCTAGAGCTTCACAAGGAGTATGACATGAATGTCATTTATCATCAAGGCAAGGCCAATGTAGTGGCAGATGCTCTTAGTAGGTTGTCCGTGGAGAGTGTGTCCCATGTTGAGGATGGGAGGAAAAATTAGTGAAGGATATCCATAGGCTTTCTCATTTGGGGGTTCGCCTTACCAATTTAGCAGAAAGTGGCGTTATTGTTCAGAATGGATCAAAATCTTTATTTGTAGTGGAGGTTAAGACAAGGCAAGATGAGGATCCTATTTTGGTGAAGTTGAAAGAAACTATTCAGAATCAGAAAGTGAAGGTTTTCTCCCAAGGAGGTATGCATGGAGATTTTTTNCTATTCAGAATCAGAAAGTGAAGGTTTTCTCCCAAGGAGGAGATGGTGTACTATGATATCAGGGCCATATATGTGTTCCAGACATGGATGACTTGAGAGAGAGAATGTTGGGAGAGGCTCACAGCTCTCGATATTCTATCTACCTCAAGTGGATGGTTTGAGGTAGGTGAGGCTATGTTGATAAGGCTAGATTCAATTCAAGAGGCTATGGAAAAAGTTTAGCCTATTAGTGAAAGGATGAAAACAACTCAGAGCCATCAAAAATCTTATGCTGATGTTAGGCGGGGAGATCTTGAGTTTGAGATCAATGATATGGTGTTTCTGAAGGTGTCTCCCATGAAAGGAGTGATGTGGTTCGGAAAGAAAGGACGCTTAGTCCCTGATATGTTGGGCCTTATAGGATTCTTAAGCGATTTGGCAAGGTGTCTTATGAGTTGGATCTGCCAGCAAAGTTAGCTTCGGTGCATCAAATTTTCCATGTATCTTTGTTGAAAAAGTGCATTGGAGATCCAACCCTTGTTGTTCTGGTAGATAGAAATGGTTTGAAGGATAGCCTTACCTATGATGAGGTTCATGTTAGATCCTTGATCGCCAGGTTCGAAAGTATAGGG
Organism: Datura stramonium; assembly: GCA_018107945.1. Classification (NCBI taxonomy): domain Eukaryota; kingdom Viridiplantae; phylum Streptophyta; class Magnoliopsida; order Solanales; family Solanaceae; genus Datura; species Datura stramonium. The sequence goes on from JACEIK010000336.1 coordinate 95,697, forward strand.
ACAAGGAGGTAGCTTTAGTGAAGGTTTTGTGGAGAAATCCGCTTGTTAAGGGAGCTACGTGGGAAGTCGAAGCAGATATGATGGCTAGATTCCCGCATTTTTTCCCTTTCAGCTCAATTCCAGTATGAGATACCAGTTTCCTCCTTAGTACTCGATTCAGTTTCATGTCTAGTTCATATTTGTCAGTTCCTTTCATGCATAGTATGCATGTATGTTTCATGAATTCAGTTCAGTCAAATATATCAGTTCAGAGTCAGTTACTTTGTCAGTTTTAAACTATAGCTATTCAGTTTTTGGATTTCAGTTCCTTCCCTATCCTTCTAGTCTACTTAATCTACATTTGAAGATGAATAAACCAAAGTGGGAGATAATGTAAGACCCCAAAAGTCCGTAAGATCAGACTCGAGGCAAAAAATAAAGAAAACTGGAAAAACCTACACTAGGTCATAGGATGAACCATTAAGTGACCTGTTAAGTCACTTGATGGGTCATTAAGTGAACTGTTAGATGCAATAAGTTGGTGAAAAGTTGAATTTTTGAGAGTCTTAAAGACTGGTTAAGTGATCCATTAAGTGTCATACCGAATCATTAACTGGAGGCGTCAAGAAAAAATCAGAAAGTTGGAAAATCTGTCCAGTGGTCACGGATGGCATTTGACGACCTGTCATGTGTCCTAATAGGTCGTTATGTGACCCATCAACTCTGCCGAGATGATTTTTGATGTCGGGTCATTAAGGGAATCTCCATACTTCCTATGTACTTAACTCCTAAACTAAGTAGTTATAAATTCGTAAGAGAGTATATACTAGGATTTTACTCATTTCTAAACCTCATTTTACCCATAACAACTTTAAGTGAATACCAAACCCTCTCGAGGCAAAACTAGGGTTCTTAATCATCTTGTTTCCAATTTTCCTTGGGTCTTCAAAACAAGTTAAAGGTTCTTCAAGCCCAAGTATGTAAGGTCATAAATGGGGGATTTCTTACACCCTCATGCCCAATTTCATCTCTATATCATGCATTCAAGTCTCCAAGAATGATCTTATAAAATTCTAGGTTAGACCCAATTCTCATGAAATCTCTTGTGAATTCAAGTCTCTTATGATTCAATCCATGTTTTATGATTATGAATGCATGTTTTCTTCTAAGATCTCTCATGAATCTATGTTTTCAAGTTTATGATAAATCTTAACCAATTATGTATGATCTCATGAATTTCAAGAATATGAACCTATGATTTCAATTGATGAGGATTTATTCAAGTATGTATGAATTTCATAAATCTCAAGCTTAGGTATCATTACTGAATCAACAACATTATTCTCATGGCTAGTTCATGTATATCAAGTATGATTATGATTTTCATTTTTTCAACTATCCCATGAAAAACTATGCTTCATGATTATGTGTATAAGTAGTATACATGTTTTGGGAGTAGTATCTAACACTGAGTAGGCTAGGGTTCAACGCACCCAGGTCTTAGAACTACATGACACCATATGATAAGGGGTCATCGCCAGTAGAGAGTGTCTCCCTTTCCCCTAGCCTAAGGGGTCCTCGCCAGTTGAGAGTGTCTCTCTTACGCTACTGGGCTCATGATCACGAGTGATATCATACCTTTATCGCTTTTTGCCTTGGAAAGGCTTAGGACGGCTCTTCCCACTAAGGAGAGATAGTTGGGGTATCGTTCTTTGATTCATGATGGTGTCGGTATGCTGAAGCCTCCCACTGTTCCTTATATTTTATTAATCTATGTACACGATTTATGATACATGTTTTATGGGTAGTTGACCCATTGATCAGATAATGAGCTTTTATTTATGTTTGCGAACATGCTAAATCATATGATTTTATTTTCAAAATCATTGGTCATTATGCTTCAGCTTATGATGAATAACTCAAGTCTATGACTATCTCACGATCATGATTTTAGCATGTTGTCCTTACTCTCATGTTGTAGCTTGCTTTATATTCATGAGTTTAGAATATCATTTTACTAGCATGTTTTACTGAATCTACATACTCAATATATTCAAAGTACTGACCACATAATCTATTCTATATCATCTCATTATATAGGTTCGAGTGATTAGTCTCAGCCCCGAGGTTAGATTCGCTTCTGCTTCGAATCAGTCCAGTTCTAGTTGTGGTGAGTCCTCATGATCCGAGGGCATCAGTTTTGTCATATGTTTCTTTGTTTATGTATTTTAGTTTTGAAATTTTGGTAGAGCTAATTGAGGGTGTTGTCCACCAGCTCATCATATATTAGAGGCTTTTCAGAAAACTATGTATTAGATAGTTCAACATTGTTGACTTGTTGTCTGCATTTATACTTTATGATATTCAGTCTTCCACTTGTATTATGTTCAGGATTCCGTTCCACTTTGTTTATGCAAAAGAATATGCTACATATGTGCCATGGTTAGCTTGGAGCCATTCATTTTTCTAGATCCTGCGTCGCAGTCCTAGGTCTATGCTCGGGTCATGACATATAGATAGAACAAAATCACTTACTCTCCCAAAAAAATCCATATGCATGCAAAAGAAGACCCATAGGCTTGCCTATAGTGTAAATACTCCACTAATATAGAACATTTAATCTAAGATCAATTAGGACTTAAGATGATTGTAATGTAGGCTAAGGGACGGGTAGGAACTATTTGGACAAGATAGTGATTAATCTCTCTAAGCATTTTAATACTTCACACCTTTTTCGCTTTGTTATTACATTCCTCAATCTCCTATTTTTCTACTTATGCCTCCTTTTATTTACAATTTTCTAACTTAGGTGACCAGTAAAGAATTTTCAACATTGAGCTTATTAACAATTTTATTTTCTTTTCATTCATGATCCATTCATTAATTTTTTAAACTTTTTATCTTTTTCTTTCCCCACTAATATCACCCTTTTTTTTTGCATTTTTTCACCCTTTTCTTTTCTTCTAATTTCCACACTTTAGCTTTTCTCTTCTTCTCTTAACTTATGCTCCTTTTATGAAAAATGTTCAATTAATGTGCTCTAGAAGTCATTTGGATCAAATTAAAGTCAATAGAAAGAAAGGGATTAAGAATATAATATTGCTATCAAGACAATAGGCTAAGACTAAAAATGGCTAACTAGGATAATCAGATAAAGGTAGGTAAAATCGGAATACAAGTAGGCTACCAAAAAATGCCTATATCACTTTATAGATTCAATATTCTTATTGCGTTTCGCACACACACCGGACAAGTTCTAAACATTAAATTGCAAGAATGGAGTGTATAAAATATATCTCACATACACAATGGCATAAATGGTTTAATAGTGGCAATCAATATGACATAGACACATATATCCATATTGAATATTTTCATATTGTTAAGCCTAATTTTTCAAGCATAGGAGACAAGTTCCAATAGTCTAAGTGTTTCAACCTTTTCATGCATTTGTGAGTGAATCATGCAAAGTCTCAATGATACCCTAAGTGAAACACCTAGAATTCATAAGGTCTCAAGTTCTTGTTCTCCTAACAATAACTAATTTTCCATTAAGATGATCGTCATCCATCCATCATAGGGAATAGTCATGACTATGAATTAAAAAGATCTAGACCCTCTAATCGGTTCTAAGGGTCTATCCACCAGAAAAATACCAAAACAAAATACTAGGAGAACCCAAATTAAAAAAACCAAAAGAACATAACAAAAATACTACAAGCTAGTAGGATAAGTCATGCATCACAAAAAAATTTAGGCCCACCAAGAACAAATTTAGCAATCAAGGCATACATGGTATACGGAAGTTTACTTCTCCCACCCCACACATAATCAATAGCACTATCCTTAGTGCTAAAATAAAAAAGCACAAGTAAAAGGGGTGAAAGAAGAACTCCCTGAGCCTAATCCTCATTCCCTGTGGTTGCATAAGTAGCTTCCCCCATCTTTGAGTAATCTCCAACATCACCATCAGACTCCAAATTGGAGTCAACTCGAGCTTGCTCCTTATCAGTGGCATCATCATTATTGAAGGTCTCCTTAAAACCTAGCCCAACTATAAAATGAGCTCTAGAATGCTCGCTCAATGGTTAGTCCATATTCAGCTGATGTAGCTAATCCACCATCACCTTGCTCATCCTCAGTTGTATCATTTGCATGTTGTACAAGTGATTAAGAACATTATCAATGCGCGCATTGTGCTATCTGATAGATAGCACAAGACCATGTATACCCTCAAGCTCCTTCGTCTTTGTCATATCAGTCCCCTTTGGGTCATACTGTGGTCTATAATCAACTACCACCTCATCAATCTACTGCTCCCTTAGAAATCAGGTCAAAAGACCCAAAAACTAAATCTCTGCCCTTTCTTCAGCCTTGCTCTCCTAAAAAAATCCTTGATTATCATCCCAACATTTATTGTACTCCTAGTAATAAAAGCAAAAATAAGACAAACTCTCTCCCTCGTTACATGCGGCACATGCTTTCCAGGCACCAAAAAAAGCACAAATAATATTAATCATAGTCTAGCCTCCCTGCTCATATGTGTAGAAGCAAAAAATTTGTGATACACGTACTGTTGGTAGGTGGCCCATCGTACGACCAAATTCGGGCCACAGAGAGTATTCTAATGTCACTATAAGGGGGCCTCAAGATAAGGTCTTTAAATGGTTGTGGATCAATACTAGGCATACCAAGAAATCTATTCAAAGTAACGGGAATAAAATTTACAATTTGCCCGTTATTCTTAACTTGGTTCATCCTCTCCTTAGGATCCCAATTCGCCAAAAATTCCCTTGGATTATTGAACACAAAATACAACCCAGGATTATGTATTTTGTCAACGATATGAGAAAATTTGAATGCTAAGCTATCTCTATCAACAAATAATTCATGAGAATATTTTGACTCCTTATGATCTTTGAACCACATTTTACCTTCTTTCTCCATGACCTGACGGAGTCCGTAACATCTTGGTGGTTGTTGTGGCATGCTTGCATCCTCCATTGGTGTTTCTTGAAATCCTCTTGACCTTTTATTTCCATGGCTTGAAGAACCAACACCCTTTCTTTTGTTAACTTTTGGAGTCATTTTTGGTGAAATTTCAATAAAAAAGATGTTCTCTATGATTTGGGTGTAGATATTTGGAAGAATTTGAGAAAGATGGAGTTTTGGAGAAAAGTTTTGAGAGGGAATGGGGTATGCGGCGCGGCCTAACTAAAAAATGGACAATATTTTTAGGTTTTCTATTATAAAACCTCACCATGGGTCAGATCGACCCGCTTGACCTATGAACATTTTACCTAGGAAAACTCTCTCTGTGACGCACCAGCCCATGCGTCAGATAGGCACTGCATCATGCTAGTACCTGCGTAGGCTGGTCTCTGCATTGTGTCTGCCTATGCAACACAAGGCTGTGTTTTTTTGCGCACCCCATTTTCCATAGTTATGCCCAAGAATTCTTTCGTGGTTTGAAGCTTAATTCCTTCACACATGAACAAACAAATTACCTCTAAAAAAATAAAAAAAATTAAAATATCTTGGGTTTCCTCCCAAGTAGCGCTTGATTTAATGTCACGACACGATAAAAGTATCTTGATTACTCAGACTTCAACAAGATACCTATTTTTGCCATGATAATATGCAATGACCATTATTCTGAGGGTTAGGAACGATATCGCTAGGCAGGGTGCCCTTTTGCCTTTGATTTAGTGCTATGTAGATTTTCCCTACCTTCTACTCTAGTTGCTTTGTGGAGGTCGAATGTGACTCTACCAGCTGACTTAAGCTTGATAGCTCACTCCACATCTCTTTGACTCCTACCTCAGTGGAGTCAACCTTTTTCATCATTGAATCATCATATCCTCCAACCTTGTTGAACCAGAGTCTTTTCAGTAGGCTCTCTAGCTCTTGGAGACATAAACTCCATTCTGATTGTTCTTGGGGGCCTCTCTATTTCTCCATTTACCTTAATCCCTGTCTCTAGCCCCAAACCTATCATAATTAATGTTCTCATAGTACATCCGGCCTTGATTTCCTTGACTTTGACACCAAGAGTCTTGGTTAGACTCTTGGGTGTTGGCCTAGGAATCCCCCTGATTATTTACAAAATTAGCCTCCTCTTCCATCTTTGATCATCATACTTGGGCCTCTTCTCTTGAGCATTCACGGCATACTCCTTATGTGTATTCAGTGTGATTAGATTCTTAGTGATCAGTTCTAACTAGGTCTTGAGATGGGCCATATCTTGGTCTCATTCTTCCTTTCTCCACTGCTTTGCTATCATGACACTAGAATAGTCTATTGCAACGGCCTCAGATTCTTTAGTGTGCCATGCCCTATTGGTCTTTGTCATCTTATCCAGTATTTCACTAACTTCTATAAAAGTGTGGGCCATCATTTACCCCTTTTCTATCCCATCTACTATAGCTTTATTCGTGGCGCTCAGTGACATGTAGAATCGTTCTAAATGAACTTCCTCAAGAAGCATATGTTAGGGAACTATTTTAACTTCTTTTTTAATCTTAGCCATGTCTCATGTAAGGCTTCCCAAGTAATTGTCTAAAATTATTAATTTCATCCCTCAACTGGATCATCCGTGAGGGTGGGAAAACTTCTCCAAGAAAGCTGCAGTTAGTTCTGCCTAGGTAGTGATAGCCTTGTCTGGAAGCTCATTCAATCATAGAGTAGCTTCCCCTGCTAGTGAGAATGAAAATAATCTTATGATAGCCTCTTGGGAAACCCATGGCAGTCTATAGGTATTGCAGATCCCAGTGAAATTTATCAAGTGATGTTTCGTATCTTCACCAGACAAACCATTGAACAACCCCTTCATGCTCAACAATTGAATCATTGTACTTGTGACATCAAATTTGCATTTGCAAGCAAATGGAGTGGAATAATGGCTCTAGTGTAACAAACTTATTCTTGATCGTACTCCCACTCAAAGAGAGCATTTTGTACAGCACTAAGTCGATGATGACGAGGGGGGTTGTATCTATTCCTCTCCACCAAGGCGGCAGCAAGTTGGGCAGCTTCAGCTCTCCTAGCTATATCAGCTAGTTGAGCTTCTTCTATCTGTCACATAGCTTCCACTTGTTGTGCTTCAGTCATCTCCTCTTGTAGAAGGTTAAGCTACACCACAAGGTTCTCCGTGCTAACCTGTGATAAATCAAAATAAAAACAAAAATTTGATCACACCCAAATTATATCTTGCAATAAAGTACAAAATAGTCATTGTCAAATATAGTAACTCAAATAGGTGGGACGATCCACAGGGAATAAGGAAGAAATAATACGTCAATAATGAATAAATTAATCGGTATTCAATATTTTAGAAGGGGGTTGCAAATAAAAGAAAAATTCAAAATAGTGATTAAGTTGTTATCAAATTAATGAGAAAAAACTAGGATTGTGTTCCCCATGATTTTATAATATAGTAGTCTTATTTTATTAGTGATCTATCATGATTTCATAAGAGCACCTAACGTCTCTCAACCTGCATAGAAAAATTTCAACTAAGTCCTATCATAATTTAGGTGTGTATATTTTACCCTCTCCATAAGTCTTGGGTTAAATGTCCTCTGTTAGAGCTGAAGTTGATTAGATGAGAGTTAGTAGCCTCAAATTTCCAATGTTATTCTCTTTTTCTAACATCAACCTCTTTGTTCGAGCAAGTTGAAGATACAAGCATGTTTCAATGTTTACAACTGCTAAAACTTATTACAACAAAGAGAATAACAATCCATCCAATTTACCGTTTAAGAATCACTACTTTATTTTTCCTATTTCCTTTAATCCATCATGGTTCCCATAACACTAGCTTCAAAAGATTTATCTACTCATGTTTGAGAAAATAATAAAAATAAGATGTAGAATAATTCATAATTAAATACTTGAAATAATATGAAATTTTTTAACAAATCTCCAAATCTAAGTAGAATCACAAGAACTTGATGAATTCTTCAACAAATATTTGACTAAGTAATTGCACTAATTCG
>JACEIK010000336.1:142079-164335 GCA_018107945.1 Datura stramonium
GCTATAGGCCCAGATGGCCGGAGGCTGTGTTTACAGCCGTTATATAGCCCTTTGTTTCCAGGAACCTGAGATAGAGCTAGCCAGGCACCGGATGTGCCTCAACCCACCAGTTAGTAGTCCAGGTCCCTCTAGGGCACCAGGTGCCAGTCATATCCCCCAAGGCGGGGCGTGACAGAATCGACTTTGATTTGGAGTATGATGATGATAGAGATGACTCTAAGATGGGGAAAGGTGCTTTTTCCCCTACAGATGATGAGGATTAGGCCCAGGGAGTTCTTCTTTCACTCTTTTACTTATTCTTTTGTTGATTTAGCTCTAAGGACAATGCTACTTATTAAGTGCGGGGTGGGAGAAGTAAATTTCCTTATACCATGCATGCCTTCATTACTAAATTTGCTCATGGTGGGCCTAGATTTTTTTGTGATATATGTCTTGAGTCCTACTAGCTTGTAGTATTTTATGTGGTATTTTTGGTTTTGTTTTAATTTTGGTTGCCCCAATTTTTGTGTTCGATACTTTAGAGGGTCTAGATTTTCTCATAGTCATGACTTTTCCCGAGATGGATGGATGAAGACCATCTTGAGGGAAAATTAATCATTGTTAGGAGAGCAAGAACTTGAGACTTACTTAGGGTATCGTTAAGATTTTTTGTAATTCACTCAAAAATAAATAAAAAAAGATAGAAACACTTAGACTTTTGGAACTTGACTCCTATGCTTGAGAAATTAGGCTTAATAATGTGAAATATTCAATATGGATATATGTGCTTATGTAATCTTGATTGCCATTATTGAACAATTTATGTCATTGTGTGTTTGAGATAAGTTTTAATATACTCCATGCTTGTAATTTGATGTCTAGAACTTGCACGGTGTGTGTGCAAAATGAAATGAGAATGTTGAATCTAGGAAGTGATATAGGCATTTCTTTGGTTGCTTATTTGTATCGTATTTTAGCTACCTTGATGTAATTATCCTAGTTAGCCATTTTGAGCCTTAGCCTATTCTTTTGATAGCCATGTTATAAGCTTAATACTTTTTTGTTTTATTAACTTTTATTCGACTAAAATGACTCCTAGAGAACTTTTATTGACAATTTTGCATAATAGGAGCAAAAGTAGAGAAAACGAAGGGAAAAACAAAAGTGTGGAAATTAGAAGAAAAGAAAAAAGGTGAAAAATGCAAAACAAGGAGGGTGATATTTGTGGGAAAGGAAAAGAATAAAAATATTGAAAAAATGAATGAATGAATCAAAATGAAAAAAATTTATGAATGAGCTTAATAGTGAAAAATCCCTAATAGTCACCAAAGTTCAAAACAAAATTGAAAAATAAAAGGAAGTATAAGGAGAAAATAGGAGATTGAAGAATGTGCTTAAAAAGTGAAAAAGTTATGAAGTATTAAAGTGCTTGGGGAGATTACTCACTGTCTTGACCATATAGTTCCTACCCATCCCTTAGCCTATATTACAACCATCTTACTCCTAGTTGATCTTATATTTTATGTTCTATATTAGTGGAGTATTACACTAAGGGTAAGTCTATGGGTCATCTTTCACATGCATGTTAAGTTCTTTGGGAGAGTGAGTGATTTGTTCTATCTATGGTCAAGTCAAAATTGTTATATATCATGTGAGTGAAAGGGAATCTCTCCAAATATTGAGAGGCACATAATGTAAAGATTTTGGTGTTTTTAAATTACATATGATTCATGTTGTCCCAAATATGTAGTTAGTTCTAGAAGCTAAGTAATTTTTGTTTTTAATGTTTGACTGTAGATCTTATATGCATGTTGAGTGAGTTGATGGAGCTTGATTGAATTGTCTAATGATCCTATGTGTAATTAGACCAACTCGCAGAGTGAATTTTGTGATTGAATTTGAGAAGGGAAGCAGTAGACTCTTTGAAGACGAACAATAGTTTAAGTGTGGGTTGGTAATGTAGGGCCTATTTACACACTTATTGCCATAATTTGCCCATACTTAACTATGTTTTGAGAACAAATTGTGTGTGTTTTCTTTGGATTTGTATGATATTTTTGAAAAAAAGCTAACACATATGATTAGATGGTTTTAGGTAGGAAAGTGATAGATTTTGGTTTAATTATGGTTATAAAGTGCAAATATAGCAAAATGGGGTTGAGGAAACAAGAATAATAGAAGATGGCATCGCACAAACATAGCAGTGCTATGGACTGCACAATGCACAAGCAAGATTGGCACATGGAGCAGCGCAACACGCCATCGTGTTGGCGCATCATCCTACGTAGCGCACAAGCAGTGTTTGGACGACCAGGATTGCAATCCAGTTCGAGTAGGAACAGACTCTGCAAAACCAAATCCCAATCCAAGAAGGACCAGTAAAGGCTTAATCTACTTCTATATATACCCCTTCTTAAGATGTTTTAGGCATCCAATTCTAGTACAACAATGAGAATATTGTGTCATTAATTTCTTGCACAAATCATGCTTTATAAATTTGTGTAATTATTTAGTTGAATATTTGTTGGAGAATTCATCAAGTTCTTGTGATTCAATTTAGTTTTGGAGATTTGAAAATTCATTCTATTGTATGATTTCATCATTATTTCTTCTACATCTTATGTTATTGTTTTCTCAAACATGAGAGACTAAATTTCTTTAGCTAGGGTTGTGGGAACCGTGATGGATTAACGAAAGTAGGAAAAAATAAAATAGTGATTCTATAATAGTGAATTGAGTGGATTATTATTCTCTTTGTTTTAATGAGTTTTAGCAATTGCAAAGGTTGAAACATGTATGTATCTTCAACTTGCTCTACCAAAGAGGTTGAAGTTAGCAAAAGATATTAATAGCGGTAATTTGAGGCTACCAACCCTCATCTAATTAACTTGAGATCTAACCAAGGATAGTTAATCTAAGACTTATGGCCACCAAAAGTCTGATAGGATTTAGAAATTCATCTATGTAGGTCGAGAGACGTTAGATAAACATAATCGTTAGTATTACGCAAAATTCACCAGGATAGATCACTAATAAAATAAGCCTACTACATTATGAAATCATGGGAAACACAATCCTAATTTTGTCTCATTAATTTGATAAAAACTCAATCAGTATCTAGAATTACTATCTTTTATTTGCAACCCCTCTTCTAAAATATTGACTTCCGGTTGATTTACTCATCATTAATATATTATTTCATTTCTATTCCCTGTGGGATAAGCCCCAACCTTATTGGGTTACTATATTTGATAGCAATTGCTTTATATTCCGTAATGAGGTGTAATTTGAGCGTGATCAGTAACCAAAAAGAGAACAATAAGCTTTGATCCTCAAGATAACATTCACCACTGCAGAGTGATAACATCATACCCCTTAGTGTAGAGAAAAGAAGAGTACACAGTAGCTGGCTTAGGAGCCCCAGACCAAGTACAATGTGATTATTAATGGTAGAATGAACAGTGAAAAGGCAAATGGCGATACTGAATGATGTGTTACTTAGAGTAGAGAGGTTCATCTTTTTGGAAGACTTCATCATATTAGACTATGATGTTGACTTTGAAGTACCTATTATTTTGGGTCGCCCATTTCTAGTCACAGGAAGAGCACTAGTAGACATGGAGAGCGGAGAATTGAAATATAGGCTAAAAATGAGGAGGTAGTATTCAATGTATGCAGGATAATGAGGCAACCAAATGATTTTGGTGTCATATCTGTGATAAATGTCGGTGATGAATCAGTTATGGATTTGATAGAAGAGGATTGTACAACTGAAGCCCTGATATCAACTTTGATGAATTTGACTTAGTGGAATAATTTGGTTTGATGAGACAGTGAACTCTATAGTGGGAAGGGGTGCCTATTCCTACGCACCTAAAAAGTTGGATCTTGACTTGAAAAATACAGAAAACCCTCCGGTTAAGCCATCTATAGAAGAGCCTCCAGTGCTGGAGCTTAAGCCACTTCCTACTCATCTTCATTATGTATTTATTGGTCCTCAAAATACACTACCTTTAATCATCTCTACAAAACTATTCGATTGGCAGGTAGAAGCATTGATCTCCTTTCTCAGAAGCTACAAAAGGGCGATCGGGTGGACCATTGCTGACATTGTTTGTATTCCACCAGGGAGTTGCACTCATAAGATTAAGCTAAAAGAAGATTTCATACCTAGTATTGAGCATTATAGGAAGCTAAATCCAATTATATAGGATATGGTAAAGAAATAAATTATCAAGTGGTTAGATACAAGGGTGGTGTATCCAATCTCTTATAGCAAATGGGTTAGCCCAGTGTAGTGTGTACCAAAGAAAGGAGGTATGATGGTATTTCAAAATGAGAAAGAATGAGCTTGTACCAACTAGAACGATGACTAGATGGAGAGTATGCATGGACCACCAGAAGATGAATAGTTGCACTTAAAAAGATCACTTCCCACTACCCTTTGTGGATTAGATGATAGACAGGCTTGCAAGGAGCATATTACTGATTTCTTGATGAATACTCATAACACAACTAGATCTTTATTGCACAAAAGGATCAAGAAAATATGATATTCACCTGTCCTTACAGTACATTCACTTACAAGAGGATTCCATTTGGGTTATGCACCAGCCACATTTCAGAAATGTATGATGTCCATATGTTCATACATGGTGGAAGACAGTATAGAGGTATTGATGGATGAGTTTTTGATGGTGAGCGATGATGTTAGGATTAATTATGCACTTATTAGCTATATTTTTCCCATGCTTAACTGTGTCTTGAGAACAAATTATGTGTGTTTTCTTTGATTTTATATGATATTTGTGAAAAAGAGCTAAAGCACATGATTAGACATTTGAAGGGATTAAAGTGATGGATTAGGACTTATTTGAAGCTTAAAAGACCAAGAGTTTTCAAGACAAACTCAAAAGGAGCCAGTGCAAAAGAATAATAGAAGATGACATCGTGCAAGCACACTTGTGCTGCACAGGCAAAACCATGCACCTACTGGCGCAATGCGACGCCATTTTGGTGTATATAGAGGCATGACGCATAGAAAGGATGGCCAACCCAAAATATGCAAAAGTCCAATCCCAGTTCAAGTACAAACAGAAGCTGCAAAATCCAATCCAGACCAAGAAGGAACAATGCAAACCTATTCTACTACTATATATACCCCTTTTTAGGTATTTTTAACACATAACTTAGAGAATTGTTTCACAACATATAATAGTTTACATTAGATTTATCATTATAGTTGTAAGTGTGAAAGATATTTTTTGAGAATTCATCAAGTTCTTTTGATTCTAATTAGCTTTGGAGATTTCTCTAACAATTTCATATTATTGTAAGTATCTTATTATAACTTACTATAATTATTATGTTATTATTTCTTCAAAAATGAGTGGCTAAATATCTTGATCTAGGGTTGTGGGAACCATAATAGATTAATGAAAGTAGGCAAAATAAAATAGTGATTCTTGAATGGAAAATTGGGTGGATTATTATTCTCTTTGTTTTAATGAGTTTTAGCTGTTGCAAACATTGAAACGTGTCTGTATTTTCAACTTGCTCTATCAAAGAGGTTGAAGTTAAGAAAAGAGAATAACAACAAAAATATGAGGCTACCAATCCTCATCAAATTAACTTTAGCTTTAACCTAGGATAATTAATCCAAGACTTATGGCGAGGGGAAAATATACACACCTAAAGTCTGAGAGAATTTAGGTGAAATTCATCTATGTATGTTGAGATATATTAGATGAACTTAATCATCACTCATACACAAAATTCACTAGGATAGATGATGAGTTGGTAATTTAACAACTCATTAGGCTCTTAGACATGAGTTTTTTTTTTGGTTTTCAAGTCATTTAGGTGGATTTTATGCTTTTTCTCCTTGATATTTGTAGGTATTTTACTTGAGTAGAGAAATCATGAAATTGAGAAAAAATCATCAAAATTGAGATGAGAATCGCGCTCCACCGTAGGACACCATCAAAACGTTGGCTAATCACAGATACCTAATATGTTGAAGAAGAAAGGCTACCAGTAAATGGCGAATCAGCACCGGTGAACCACCGGTGCTAATGCCGAATTGTTCCACAAACCATTGGCAACCGGATGCTACAAACTGGTGAACTGCAGATCAACAATGACGAACTGCTGGTGACTCGCAAGTGAGGTCCATTAGAAAAGGGCAAAAGCATCCCGTTCAAAAAAAGAGGAGCATTTTGGACCCTACTTTTGTAAATTTTTAAAAGGCAAAATTGAAGCTTCTATTCCAGATCATTATTCCATTGTATTGAATATTGAATAGAAAGTAAAGAGAAGTTGGATAATTGAATTGTAGAGAGAGAAATTTTCATCTTCTTCTTTGAAAAGGTAGTAGAAAAACTCCATTGGAGAGCAGAACGTTGTGCTTGAATTTTCTTACTCATTTTGTTGACTGGATATTGAATTATTACTTAATGCGATGTCTTATTCTACTTAAATGAGTATCTAAATTGTTTGCTAGGGGTGTATGAATTATTGGGGTTGATTTGGACTAGATATTGTTTATTTGATCTTAGATTTACTTATTTGGTATAATTATAGTGTTTCATCTGAGCGTTAATCTAAATACACATAGTTGCAAATGTGGGTTGCATTTACTTACTCTAATTTTTCTTAAAAAAGGGTTTTAGAGTATGGTGGATGAAACATTAGTGGATAATTGAGTATTGATCATGTGAGGTTGGGCTAGATAGTCAAAATCCATTGTCACACATCCATTGAAAATAAAATCTAGAAATTCTTGATTCTTACCCATGTTGATGTGGTTGTTGTGAAAAGGACCTTGGGGTTTGAGAAAACATGAGATGTAAGGCACCTAATTGGTTGAAAAACATAAGGTGCCACCTCGTCCACAACTTATTATACTATTGAGTAATGCTAGGAGCTTTTAGTAATCCGAATCTGATGATGCCTCGATAATATCACAATCCTAGTAGTCTCTTCTTTGGTATTTTCTACACTTTGTCCCTGTTTTGGTGTGCAAATTTGTAGTTTAATTAACAAATTGTGATTTCCCCAATTTCTACTTTATTATTTTTTAGACATTGATGCAAGTTACTTATTTACTAGACAACGCTTATCTAATCAACTACTATTCCTTGTAGGATTCGACCTCAACACTCGTCAGGTATATTTGTTTTATCAATGACCATTTATATTCTTTCATTAAGAGGAGTGAAATTGTACGTTATCAAAAATGGCGCCATTTCCAGGTAAAATAGTTTGATAGCCTTTAGTTGTTTGTCATTTTGAATTGATTTGCTGCATCTTGGTTGGTTTTACTTTACTCTTGTGATTGGTTCCATCTAGGTTTATCTTGATATGAGTCAACACTCTCAAGAAGGAGAAGGTTCGGTGGATGGGCATATGGATCATGAGGATGATGATCCTGCGATGCCCAATGTAGCAGGTGCCATTCGCCTACCTCCTACAGTAGGTAATGTAATATTTCATGTGACGAGTACAATGTTGCACTCACTCTAAATGAAGAGGCTCTTCAGAGGAATGCCGAGTGAGGACACAAATAAGAATCTTAGAAATTTTATTGAGATTTTCCAACCCTTCATCATCGCAAATATAAGCAAAGAGTCGATTAGATTGAGGCTCTTCCCATTTTCATTAATAGGGTAAGCTATCGCATGGTTGGAGGAATTGCCTCTTGGGTCTATTACCTCTTGGAATGAGCTCATGGAAGCATTACCAACTTCTGACAACATGTTGGGGAACAACTCCATGAAGAAAGGTTGAGGTTTAAGAAAAAAATTGTCATTTGCCCAAACCATGGGTTGCTCGATGGGGTTCTACTTTAGAGCTTCTATCGTTCATTAGATTCTTTCAATAAGTCTGTGGAAAATAATTTGGCAGGAGGTCTAACATGGATTATCCTAATGGAGTAGCCAAAGCATTTCTTCTTAGAATGACTAATACCAATCGAGCATGGCATACTAGAGAAGTGAGGTATCTTCTAGTGGTGTTGGCCCCAACCTTATACATGCTGAGATGAGGAAAAAGGATGAGGCTAGAGATGAAACTCTTGATAAGATGATGACCCAACTAGAGTTAATGATGAAACATGTGATGGGAGCTGGTGCAAAGAGTGTGAATGTTGTAGGTGTCCAAGGCCACAATCAATTTGATGATGACACTTCACCACCAAGATATGAGGAAGAGTGTCAATACGCTGACCAGAACATACTCATACTCAGGGACCTATGCGGGNCAATCAATTTGATGATGACACTTCACCACCAAGATATGAGGAAGAGTGTCAATACATGGAAGGCCAAGTGGGGATTCTTCCCTTGGGTATCAACGTGCTAATCAAGGCCCTTGGCGCCCATGGGACGAGAACCAAGGTTGGAGAGATTGTGATAATCAATGATGGGGGAAGAGAAATGATCAATGGGGGAATAGAGATCAAAATCCCGAAGGAGAGTGATATCACTAAAGTGCTAACCCCTATGTGCCTCCTCCAAAATCAAAAGAATCTCAAGGGCAGCCTGGAGTGAGTGACGTGGGCAACTTAAAGATTGAAGACAAGTTGTCTTGGGTGTTGAAGAAGGTAGAGTCTCCCGACAATGGGGTTAAAGAATTAAAAGGGGAGGTGTCCAACCTCGCCCAAATAGTAAGTTCCCACTCAGCATCGATAAAGCACCTTGAAGCCCAAATGAACCATTTATCATCACAAATGAACCCCCGCATGAAAGGTGCACTCCCTAGTGATGTTGTTCCCAATACAAGAATGATGGTCATTGCATGGAAATAATGACTAGGAATGGAAAGATATTGAATGATATGGGTGTGAAACCCAAAGGTGTTCTCGTCCCAAGGTCAAATGTTGATGATGAGTTAGAAGAGGAGATGAAAACATTAATTGTTTGTGATGGTGATGAAGGAAAGGATGAGGGAGAAGTTGATTTGACTCCCTCAAATGATGTGAATGTGAGTGAGGGCAAGAAGGTACCCAATGAAAAAAATCAAGAAGCAAGAGTTCCACCTCCATATCCACAACGGCTGACCAAGAAGGAGGATTATCAATTTCATAAGTTCATAGAGATGTTTAGAAAATTATCCATCAATCTGCTACTTCTGGATGCCTTGCTTCAAATGCTGAGATACACGAAGTTTATGAAGGAAATTTTGGAAAAAAAGAAGGTGGTGGATACGGTACTGAGGAGGTGATCCATCATTATAGTTCTGTGATGTCGAGTATCCTTGCCCCAAAACATGAAGATCCTGGAGCATTTACCATTCCTTGCACAATTGGCTTGTGCATGTTCAATAAAGCTTTTTGTGACCTCGATGGTAATATTAATTTAATACCTCTAGTGATTTTCAAAAAACTAGCATTGGGGAATCCCAAACCTGCATCCATGAGGCTTTTGATGATGGATAGGTTGATTAAATGACTCGTTGGAGTGTTAGTTGATGTCCTTGTGAGAGTGGATAAATTAATACTCCCAGCTGATTTCATTGTGCTGGATTGTGAGATGGACATCTAGGTTCCAATTATCTTGGGCCACCGGCTACTAGGAATAGGAAGAGCTTTAATTGATGTGGAGCTTGGGGAGCTTAAGTTCTGAGTAGGTGGTGATGAGGTCATCTTCAATGTGTGTCAGCCTACCAAGCCCCCCGATGAGTGTAAGGTAATAGTAGTGCTTGATGATGAAGTGGTGCATGATGAACTAGTTTATGATGAGAGTGAATTAGTGGATGACCCTCCGGATTGTTAAAGATTGAGACGGTATCTGTCATGTCATGATGTAAAATAAGGCACTTCTTGGGAGGCAACACAAGCATTTTTACTTTCAGCACTTTGATGTTTTTGTTGGTTTTGATTTTGTAGGTAGATTGGATGAAAACAAAGAGAAAGAGAACAGGGCAGGCACTGCACTTGAATAATGAACAGCTGGTCCACATGTGTGAAGCGCCACTTGAAGAAAGAGTCAAAGGTAGAGAGTTGGGAAAGAAGTGGGAAAATCGGTGATTCGGCGGTGGAATGTCGGTGTCAAACTGTGAATTGCCGGATGCAACACCGGTGCAAATCAAAACACCTGGGAGTTGAAGCATGACTAACAACCAGACAAGAGAAAAGTAGGTACCAACCCACGAACTGCTGGTCAACCACTGTATACAAAACACTAAACTGAAGATTGGATGGACACCTGCGTTAAAGTTTAAAAGTGCCAGTTCTCATTGGCGATCGCCTATTAAACGCAGGTCAAGGTACGGAGTGCATTTAAAATTTTGACCAATCCGTTGACCAACTGACCTATGTATTTAAAAATCCAGTCAACACTTTCCAACTACCCAAAAACCCATCTTTCCACCTTTTCCTCTTTCCCATTATACTTTTCAACTTCCTAATATACAACATTTCCAATTTCCCACCATTAAACCCACCTCCTCACCTACCACTCATCTCCACTCTTCTCCTATAAATTACCCATTCCTATTTCCCTCATTTCATCACTTCTCACTCATCTTTTCACTAAACTAAAGCAAGTGTCTTGTGGAAGCTCCATTGTTGGTCAACACCAAACTTCTATCTCTCTTTGCTCTTTGTTCTCATACTCATTTGGTATGTGTTTCCTACCTTGATTTTCTTTATTGGTTGAGGATGTGAATACATTTGAGTATGCTAAGTTAGAAGTTTCCCACTCATATTTCCCTAGTACCCTATTCTTATGGTTTTCATCGATTGTATATTTTTTATATTATGGGTATATGGGGGTACTGAAAAAATGATTAATGTTAATATGGGTATCATCTGTGGTAAAATGCTTTATTCTTGATGTGCTTAATTTTAGTTGGCGGTGAATTCTGAGTAGCTCCAAGTGCTTAAAATGTACGATTTGCCCAATGATAGATAAAATGACATCTTTCTTAAGGGTAAATTGTAATTTTTCTTATGTTGTTGTCATATTTGGTGAGTAAGCTATGGATGTGAAAGATTTGTTCTTAATTAAGTTTGGGGGTGAAACGCACTAAATGGAGTTCATCGGTAAATCACCCGTCAGGCCCAACAAAATATCGGATGAAGTAGCGGTCGAGGTACAAGGATTCAGGCCACTGCCTCAGACCCGCATTCCACCGATACTCTGCGGGTCAAGATCGACAAAATGCCGGTGTGGCACTGGATGACCACTTATTCCCAGTCCACTGTAAAGGACAGGAGGCTAACTAGTCCTCGCGGGTCTTCACCTGCGTTCCGCCGGTGCTGCCAGTACTTAACCTCTGAACCCTTCAATTTGTTTGTCATCCAATTTTAACAATTTCTTGCCTTAGCTTAGAACAGATGTTCTTTTTTACTTTTCATTAAAAATACAAAAAGAAATATTATTTTGTGGAACTAACATGGATTTGCAGATTATGACTTCCTCTAGACAAGCAAGCAAAGGAAAGGCCCCAACATCATCTAAAAGCAAGGGCAAGGGGAAAGCAAGGGCGACCCCATCCCCCACCAACACTAGAGATTCTATTATCTTTTGCATGCCCGACATGGAGGGGCACTATGTTATTTGCAATATCACGGTAAAGAAGCGCTTCGACTTGGTGGGGTTGCGAGATGACTTCCCCAACATCACAGCGCAATTCACTGACCTCCAATGGCACGTGTTTGCCAATCCTCTGCCAGACTTTTTGTCACGACCCAAACATGTGCCCGGATCGAGACATGGGACAAGGAGCCCTAAAAGACTCAAAGTCGACCCATGGCATGAACATATATCTAACTCAGTCAATAAAAGCGGAAGACTTAACATAATAAGCATAACGGAAGTCTAATCATAACATAACATCAGAATTGTAATTCACATAATACATGACAGGCGAATTACTATATACAGTCTGAAAGCCTCTACATAACTGATGGGTTGATGGGACAACACCCCCAACTAACTCGACAAGTCTGAAAACTGAAAATATCAAGAATACGGATAATGAATTGTCCTCGGGAGATGAGGACTCACCATAGAAGCTGGATGCTAAACATTGGTGACTGTCTAATGACCTGGCTAATCCTGAAGATCGAAGCCTGTATCATAAAACGATACAACATAGAGTATGCGGTCAATACGTGGAATGTATCAAGTATGCAAGGTAAGTAAAACCTCTTAAATAAGTAAAATCATTAAAAACATTCATAACATGTAAAACATAATAAAGATATCAATCTGAGAGTAAGGCTTGGATGCTATTTTCTGAAATCATGATATGAACATAACTGAGCATTATAACAGAACTGAATGACTCAAAACTGAAATCAAATAATCATAGGTAAAACTGAACATTGGGTCACACCTGCTTTAGAACATATATATATATGTATATATNATCATGAATGATAAACATGCATAACTGAAATAATGAGGAACAATGGGAGACTCGTCTTATAACCGACATTACCACGATAGAGCTTACGTGGCCCGACTATCACAGTCAAGAAGGTAGAGCTGTCCAAAGTATTGCTAGGGTTAAGGACACTACCATGATATCGATATCAAGTTGAAGGACCCTTGGGTCAGGGGAAAGCTCACATAGGAGGTCAATCTGATCATACCTACGTTGGTGCTAGATACTACTTCCAAAAACATGCGTATGCTCTCCATCATTTTTCAACGAAGCTGACCATCGTCTAGAGATGAAGCTGAATAATCATATACATATAAAATATGAAATCATACATGAGGATCCTTGACACAAACTATACCACAAGTTGAACATAGTTGGGAGTGTTGACTCCAACAAAAGCATGTGGTAAGCTAATTCGTGAAATCATAAATCATAGTTGAACATATGGGCTATCCCAATACGTAAACATGCTTGAAAATACATAAGTCACTTGAAAACATGATCATAGACATGGGTAACCTGAAACATGCTTTTCATCATAAATATCTCATCATACTTGAACATATATCATAAATCTCAACTTTCATGAACTTCTCATGGATTGGAATATTAATTTGTAAAACTTAAAAACATGATTTATCGTTTAAAACATCATAAAACTTGCCCACGAATCATAATAGAATAATAGAAACATACTGATATAATACCCATGTAGAAAATTAAGAAATTCATGTATTGGGTTAAAAACTCCATAGGATAATCATATAGATTTTCATGAATTAGAGAGGGATTAGGCATGGGTGTGAACAAATTCACCCATTCATAACCTTACATACCTGAGATGGACTGATTCTACCACTTCTCTGATTGCCTAATGAAGGATTGAAGGAAAACATGAAGGAAATTGAGCTTGATCACCTCTCTAGACCTTAACTCTTGCATGCATGAATGAAGTTTCCCCTATAATACTCACTATTCATAGCTTAAAACGACGTAGTTTAGGCCTCAAAGTCATAGGAATTACGGATAAGCCCTTACTAAATTTGCAGAAAATAACTGACTGCCAGTCTCCACGAGGGACTGAACGAGTCATTGTTCAAGGCCATGACTCATGGCCACCAATCGTCGAGTACACTGTCATCATTTCCCTGGGACACAGGACACTACATGAGTCGTTACTTGTGACCACGACTCGCACTCACCACTCGTGGTCCTCACTGCCCAAAAATCATTGACTCTTAGCGAATCCTTACAACGGGTGACTTAACGAGTTGTTGGGTCTGACCACGACTCGTGGTCATGCCCGTGGTGACCCTAAATAACAAATTTCAAGCTCAAGTATAAAACTTCACTACGAGTAACTTCATGACTCGTGGTCTACCCCAGGAGTCACTTCACGACTCGTGGTCTACCCCACAAGTCACAGAACGACTTGTTCTGCGACCTGGTGTAGAATTTTCAGTTTTCTCCATTTCAACTTCTAGGTTTGATCTTAGGGCTTCTGGGGTATAACAATATCTCCCCCTTGGGAACATTCATCCTCGAATGCTAAAAATCATACAGACAAGCAGATAAATGCATTCATCATACTCAAATACTGATCATATAAGCTGAAAACTGACGGAATGACTAACTCCAATTAAAACTACATGTCTAAACTGAATTAATGAATCATACATACAACCATATACATGAAACAAACTAGGGCATATGAACTGGACATGAAACAGAATAGAGTTTAGGGAAAAAATGGATATATCAAGATGGAACTGAGCCGGTAGGAAATAAATGTGGGTATCTAGCCACCATATCTTCTTCAGCTTCCCTCGTAGCTCCCTCAACATGCTAATTCCTTTATAAAACTTTAACTGAAGCTACTTCTTTGTTCCTTAGCCTTCGAACCCGATGATCCAGTATTTCCACCGGAACTTCCTCATAACTAAGCTTGTCTTTTCCACCTACACTCTCCACCGAAAGAACTAGAACTTGAACCCCCAAACACTTCTTTAAGAGAGATACATGAAAAACAGGATGAACAAAATGTAATTCTCAGGGAAATTCCAATTCATATTCCACCTTGCTAACATGTTTCACAATCCGGTAGGGGCCAACATAACAAGCCTTTCTTTCCAAATCTCATCACTCCCTTCATGGGAGACACCTTCAGAAACACCTAATCATCCACTTCGAACTCAGGTTCTCTCCTTCTCACATCAGCATAGTAGTTTTGGTGATTTTGAGATATTTTCAACCTTTCTCGTATGAGCTAAACCTTCTCCATGTCCTCATGGACTGAATCTGGTCCAACATCATAGCTTCACTAACTTCAGACCAACCAATAGGCGATCTACACCTCCGCCCATAGAGAGCCTCAAATGGAGCCATCTAAATGCTAGAATGGTAGTTGTTACTATATGCAAACCAATAAAAGGCAAACGGTCATCCCAACTACCCTTGAAGTCTATCAAACATGCTCTCAACATGTCCTTGACAGTCTTAATTGTCCACTCCACCTAACCATCCATTTGCGGGTGAAACGTTGTACTGAGCTTAACCTGAGTACCTAGTCCTTTTTTGAAATGACCTCCAAAATTGAGAGGTATACTGAGTACCTCTGTCTTGTATCATGGGAAAGGGAACTCCATGAAACCAACTAGTTCTCGGATGTATAGTTTGGCATAATCCTCCGCTGAATCAATGGTTTTGACCGGTAGAAAATGAGCGGCTTTGGTCAACCTGTCTACAACAACCCAAACGGAGTCATATTGCCGACGAGTGCGAGGCAACCCTGTAATGAAGTCCATATTGATTTCTTCCCACTTACAAGTAGGAATACTGATATCTTGAAGCACACCTCCCATTCTCTAATGCTCACCCTTCACTTCCTGATAGTTTGGACACTTAGCTACAAATTCTGCGATGTCCTTCTTCATGCCATTCCACCAATAGACTTCTCATAGGTCACAGAACATCTTGGTGGCACCTAGATATATTGAATATCTAGAACCATGAGCCTCATGCAACATTCAATTTCTCAAGTCATCAATGTCTGGAACAAATAAGAGACCCTGATATCGAGGTACACCATCTCCCCCATTGGAGAAGACCTCTACCTTCTGATTCCAAACGGCTTCCTTTAGCTTTACCAAAATAGGGTCCTCGTATTGTCTAGATTTGTCACCAAGCACAATTCTAATCTGTTCTGAACTATAACATTTCCATTGGTCGAGTAAACCAAATGAGCTCCCAACCTTGCAAGTCGATGCGCATCCTTCACCAGCTTCTTTCTCCCCTCATCCACATAGGACACACTTTCCATAGAGAGTCTACTTAGTGCGTCTGCCAACACATTGGACTTATCCGGATGGTAAAGGACACTTATATCATAATCCTTAAGTAGCTCCAGCCAACTCCTTTGGCGTAGAGTTAGATCCTTCTGGGTAAACACATATTGTAAACTCTTGTGGTCCATAAACACATCTACATGGACCACATACAAATAGTGTCTCCAAATCTTCAATGCAAATACCACCGCCACCAATTCAAGATCTTGGGTCGGGTAATTCTTCTGATGAACTTTTAGATGTCTGGAATCTTATGCAATAACTTTGTCGTGCTGCATAAATACACAACCAACACAAATCTTGGAAGCATCGCAATACACCACAAACCCATCGATACCCTCTGGTAGAGTTAACACATGTGTTGAGGTAAGTCGAGTCTTCAACTTCAGAAAGCTCCTCTCACAAGCCTCCGACCATTGGAGCTTCACTTTCTTTTGGGTCGAATGTGTCAATGACGCTGCAATAGATGAAAATACCTCAACAAACCTCCAATAATAACCAGCTAAACCCAAGAAGCTCCTGATATCGGAAGGATTCAACTGTCTTGACCAATTCTTTACCGCTTCTACCTTATGAAAGTATACCTTTATTGCCTCACTTGATACCACATGGCCCAAAAATGCCACCGAGTTCAACCAAAACTCACGCTTGCTAAATTTCGCATATAGATGGCGGTCCTTGAGAGTCTGTAGTACCACCCTCAAATGAGCGGCATGCTCCTCCTCGCTCTCAGAGTATATTAGGATGTCATCAATAAACACGATCACGAACATATCCAAGTGTGACTTGAACACCCTATTCATCAAGTCCATAAAAGATGCGGGAGCATTCATTAGTACAAAAGACATAACTACAAACTCATAATGACCATACTGCATCCTGAAGGCCGTCTTCGGGATGTAACTCTCCCGAACTCTGAGCTGATGGTATCCAGATCTGAGGTCTATCTTCGAAAAGCACTTGGAACCCTGAAGTTGGTAAAACAAATCATCAATCCTAGGTAGAGGATACCTATTCTTTATGGTGACCTTTTCCAATTGCTGATATTCAATACATATACGAAGAGAACCATCTTTCTTTCGAAAAAAGAGAACTAGTGCACCCATGGGGATTTGCTCGGTCTGATGAACCCCTTATCTAGAAGGTCTTTCAACTTCTACTTCAACTCCTTTAACTAGGCTAGAGCCATTCTGTAAGGAGGAATAGATATAGGCTGAATATTTGGAAGAAGGTCAATACCAAAATCCATCCCCACTCAGGAGAGATTCCCAGTAGATCATATGGGAAGACTTCTAGATACTCGCATACTACTGGGACTGACTGGATAGTTAGGGTCTCAAAAGTAGCATCCTTAACCCTAACTGTATGGTATACACAACCTTTGGAGATCATCTTTCTGGCCTTAAGGTAGGAAATGAAATGAACTACAGGCACAATTGAACTACCCTTCCATTCTAAGACTGGCTCACCTAGAAATCTGAACTCTACTGCCTGGGTTTTACAATTAACTGAGGCATAACATGCAAATAGCCAATCCATGGCGAGGATAACACCAAAATGGTCATGGATAACTCTGCTAGATATGCTGAGGTGACTTTCTGAAGGAGTGTGATCGAGCAACTTCTATACACCCATCTAGCTTCCACTGAATCACCCACTCGAGTAGAGACTAAGAAGTGTTTTGACAAGATTTCGGGACTAACTTTGAAACTACTAGTCACATAAGGTGTCACAAAATACAAGGTAGCCCCTGAACCGAACAAAGCATATACATTAAGATGGAAAACTCATTACATGCCAGTGACTACATCCGGGAAGACATCCTGCTCTTGGCTGGATGCTAGGGCATAAAATCTATTTTGGCACTGACCGCTACTATTCTAGTAGAATCCCCCCGCTGGGTTGGGCATGCATGTGGAGCTGTTGAACTGGAAAGATAGGCCTCGATCTCTATCATGGCCCTTTCTAGCTACTGAGCAATCTCTAAGCATATGTCCAGGCTTACCGCACCCGAAGCAAGCACCTTTACCCGGCAAACACTGCCCGTGTGCCTCCGACGACCTGTCACAAACTGGAATAATGTAATCTATGGGCTTGCTACTTTGACAACTCGAGACTGACGCTCGTCCTCTCTGATCATGCCTAGGTCTGGATGGAACACTCATTGCTAACGATGCTGGAGTTGAAGATCTCTGATGGGACTATGGTTAGTTCCCACCACCTGGTCTTCACAAACAGAATCTATGGTTGTCTGTCCTGGCCCTCTTGGCCTCTCTCTCTAATATGTGCCGCCTCCATCTACTGGATGTACAAGACTATCCGAGGAAAATTTATATCCTGATGGAGCATGGAGGTCCTACAATCCTTGTCTAGATAGTCTGCCACCCCATGAATGAACCTTCTCACTCGCGCCCTCTGATCAACTACTAACTCTAGGCGTACTTTGATAGACTAGTGAACTCTAGAGCATACTCCTGCACTATCATCTTCCCCTACTTTAGATTCACAAACTCAGCTACCTTCAACTCCCTCATCTCATGAGGGAAGAACCAATATAGGAAAGCGATGTGAAGCTCCTCTCAGTTGATAAGGCCTACTCCGACTGATCTACTATCTTTCCAATGTCTAAACCAAATGTGTGCGACTCCCTTCAACTTATATGAGGCAAAATCAGCACACTCTTCTCTATTCACCCCCATGACCTGGGTGATCTTCAAAATCTCATCAACAAACTCATGTGGATCCTCGTCCACCTTTGACCCAAGAAACTCTAGTGGGTTCATCCTTAGCAAATCACTGACTCGTGATGCCGCTGCATTCCCATTCTGCGGGTCTTGCGCCACGTCCTACTGGTTGACTTGGGTGGTCAAGGCCTGCTCTAGCATCTGAATGGCTGCCCTAATTTCAGCATTGGCAACCGGCTCTGGTGCGTGGTGCTCATGGACGGGTGGAGCTTGTTGGTGCCTGTCCTCATTGTCATCCTCATGGACACTTTCATTCCCATTTCTTCTATCATTAACTCTTCGGGGAGGCATGATTGCAAATAACAAGAGTTAGAAGGATAGAGAGACATTTCACCACGTGACATAGATCATGAAAGAAGGGAATATTTCCTAAATGTCTCATAGTCTCTCCATCATAAGTGTGGCGCACTTCACACCCATGAGAAAGACTCTACTTGATGTGGCTTCCAGACACCCTTGGACACTTTAAACCTATTTCTCTGATACGAAGTTTGTCACAACCCGAATATGGGCTCGGATCGAGACACGAGACAAGGAGCCACGAGAGACTCCAAGTCAACCCATGGCATGAACATATATCTACTCAGTCAATAAAAGAAGAACACTTAACATAGAAAGCATAACGGAAGTATAATCGTAACACAACTTCAAAATTGGATATACATGATAGGTGGATTACTACATTCATTCTAAAAACCAATACACAACTGATGGGTTGATGCGACAACACCCCCAACTAACCTGGCAGGTCTGAAAACTAAAAATACGAAGAATACAAATAATGAATGGTCCTCAGGAGATGAGGACTCAGCACAGAAGCTGGATGCTAAACTCCGGAGACTAGCTAATGACGAGGCTGATCCTGTATCATAAAATGATACATCATAGAGTATA
The DNA here is from genome assembly GCA_018107945.1 of Datura stramonium. NCBI lineage: Eukaryota > Viridiplantae > Streptophyta > Magnoliopsida > Solanales > Solanaceae > Datura > Datura stramonium. The sequence continues at coordinate 161,434 of JACEIK010000336.1, forward strand.
CGGTCAGTACGTGGAATGTACCGAGTATGCAAGGTAAGTAAAATCACTTAAATAAGTAAAATCATTTAAAACATGCATAATATGTAAAACATAATCAAGATAAGAATCTGAGAGTAGGGCTTGCATGCTATTTTCTGAAATCATGAGTCTTATAATTGACATTACCACGATAGATCTTACGTGGTCCCGACTGTCACACTTAAGTGGACAGAGCCTTCCAAACCCTTGTTAGGACTAAGGACGCTACCATGATATCGGTATCAAGTTGAAGGCCCCTTGGGGCATGGGAAAGCTCACATATGGGGTCCCAATATAATCTGATCATACCTTCGTTGGTTCGTGTTCTGAGGCATAGGGTTGACTGAACTGTAGCCTACTCGGTGCTACACACTACTCCCAAAAGCATGCATATGCTCTCCATTATTTTTAAATGAAGCTGACTATCGTCTAGAGACAAAGCTGAATAATCATATACATATAAAATCTGAAATCATACATGAGGATTATTGGCTCAAACCATACCACAAGTTGATCATAATTGGGAGTCTTAACTCCAAAAAACCATGTGGTAAGCTAATTCGTGAAATCATAAATCATACTTGAACATATGGGCTTGCCATCCCCCACAAGGGATTGGACAAGTCGTCGTCAAAGGCCACGACTCGTGGAAACAAATCATCGAGTACACTTCCAACATTTCACTAGGACTCATCACGGGACACTACATGAGTTGTTACTTGTGAGCACGACTCGTGGTCACCACTCGTGCTCCTCACTACCCAAAAATCATCGACTCTTAGCCAATCCTGACCACGGCTGACTCAACGAGTCGTGGGGTCAGACCCCATGACTCGTTGTCATGACCGAGGTGACCCCAAATAACACATTTCAAGACTCAAGTCCAACACCTCACCACGAGTCACTTCACAACTCATGATCTAACCCATGGGTCACAGAATGACTCATTATGTCAGCTGATGTAGAATTTATAGTTTTCTCCATTTCAACTATCCGACTCTAATCTTAGGGCTTATGGGGTATAACACTTCTACACTAGCCTAGTGCCTAAGTTGTATGCATCATACCAGGCCAGGCAAGAGAACATGCATCCTAGAGGAAAGGTTGACGAATTCCCATGCCTTTCCTCATTATGGTGAGGGGTGTAGAAGTTTACATCACATCGGAGGCCATTATTCTTTATTTTGGGAGGACGAGATTGACCCCGGAACTGAGTATTCAACTAGAATCGCCAACAAAGAGGATCAATTCAGTTGGATTGCACCTACCATTGCAGCCGACACACCTTTCTAGGCTTCTATGGTGGCGAGGTCTCCTAGCATGATTTGATATTTGAAGCCAAGTTGTGGTTCAACTTTATTTTCGGCCACATCATGCCCTCAAAGAATGAACAGAGGGTAAATTTTGAGGTGTCCATCCTCATCACTTGTATCATGAGAAGGGTCCCCATAAACTTTAGGGAATAGTTGATATTCAGATGAAGAGAAAGGTAAGGCAAGATGGAACCTCAATTCCCTATGATGTTCTTATATCCCCGTTTTGCCTTCGAGCAGGAGTGTCACTTTTCCCAAATGAAACCCATAGCACCGCTACTGGTGAGATCATTATTAATACAAAGAGGGATGCAAATACTTCCAAGAGTAAGCGAAAGTGAATGAAATCCTTTGAGGACCCCAAGGAGTATATCCCTCGTGGTTTAGAGCAGGCCCCTATAGTCGCCGATCTCAATAGGCCACATCCTGAGGCATTGCGCCAGGTTTTCAGAGAAGCACCTACTAGGGGAGCCTCACCTTATCCCATATCGTCTAGCCCATGTGGACTCCACAAACTCTTGGAGATGATACACTCCCATGAGAACCAGCTTTAGTAAATTGGCTAAAAGTATCCCTGCCCTGATTGCCAAGACAGTGCAAAAGGAGATGAAGTCAATATATGATAGCTTGACCAAATTGTGCTTGCGGGTGGATGTTGTGGAGGGGGCTTCCACTTTTCTCTGGGCTGAATTGAGGGAATAGAAAGGTTGGATGTCAATGGAGGTTCCTAACATGAGCGTGATTGATGCGGCTATGGCTGCTCCTTCTACAACTTGAGGCCCCATAGAAAACTTGTTCGAGGGATTAGGGGATGATGAGGTGGATTTGGGAGATGATGTCCAATATGGGGATGTTGAGGCCAAGGATGATAATGATGATGATGAGTGACCACTTTAGGGATGTTACAACTTGGAAATTTTTTTAATGATTATTTGATGGTTATATGTCATATTAAGGGGATTATGGGTTGTCTGTTGTCCATAGGTGAGGATGGAAACATGTGCAAAGGTAAAAGCGAAGAGTATGTGAAGTTTGTAAATAAGGTTCAACTTTAAATGGACATATCTCCAAATATATAATGATTCAGAGGTCCTATGCCTATAAAATGAAATATCTTTGAATCTAGTTTACAGTGAAAAAAACCGCTCCTCAATCGGAGTTCGGAGTAAAAGATTATGCTCGTTTGAAGACAGCACTGTCGGCTGGGAAAGCGCCCAGGCGCGCGAGCGCCGAGACAGGCAGGCAGCTGGCACGCGAGGGCATGTCGCACAGGCGCCGCCCAAACCCTTGCCAACCCACCTATATGAAGTAAAATTGAGCTAGAAAGCTAATTTTTACTCCGTTTTAGTTGATTTTTTTAAGAATTCAAAGCCCTATCACATGGTGAAAAGATATCCCAGGTAAGAAAGTTCACTCTTGTCTCTTTTGGGCTTTGAAAAGAGAACCTTGGAAGGAAGTCATGACTTGTTGATGTCTTGTGGTTGATTGTGGTATTGCTGCATTTTTAGATGATTCTAGGCAGAGGAAACAGTAGGAGTTTACTCCTACTTTAGCTGATAACATCTCCAAGA
>JACEIK010000336.1:172063-183842 GCA_018107945.1 Datura stramonium
GTTATATTTATCCTTTATATGTTTATGTGCTAAGTTAGTTATTACAGGATTGTTATCTCATGGTTACAGTTTCAGCCTTACATACCAGTACATTTCATTCATACTGAAGTCTCCTTTCTTGGGGACCTGCGTTCGTTCCGCAGGTGCAGGTAGAGGTCAGGATGGTCATTTGAGTAGCAGTTCGTGAGATCAACCGATGGTTGGTATGCTCCTTTCTTTCTGGAGCTAGGGCTTAGTTATTTATGCTTTGAGTTTTGAGATGCGGTTATTGGTCGGTCGAAGCCCTGTTCCGACCATCAGTCAGTTTATTCTTTAGAGGCTTTGTGGACTTAGTGTGTACGGTTTTATTTAGTTTGTGGCCTCGTCAGCTTATTGTTGCTTGGTTTAGCACACTAATTGGCTTGGTTGCATTTCGATTGTTTACCCCGTATTATTAATTAGACCTTATGGGTCCAGTTTATTCTTCAGTTGATTATGACAAGTGGCCTGGATGGCCTATGTGTTATAGTTACAGATGTCATATAGCCGGCTTCTCGATAAATCATGAATCGAGTGCCAGTTGCGCCCTACCCCAGTTTTGGGGTGTGACAAGGGAGTTCTTACCCTCACTTATTTTGTATGCATACATTGGGGACAATGTATAGTTTCAGTTGGGGGTGCGATGAGTGTATCTCTTTTGTGTTTATTGTTTTTGATGTTGATGTTGCCCTTATCGGGCTTTTGTTTTGAGTTGTTATGGTTGTTGAGCCTTTGTCGGGCATTTATTGAAGATGATTGATGTTGCCCTTTTCGGGATGTTGTTTTGATAATTGTTGATTGGTTGTTGATCCTTTTCGGGCTCAAGATGAATGAAATGATTTTCTTTCTTGAATTTTTAGTTCAAATGATTGGGTCTTTGTTAAAATTTCCAAATGGTTCATGATCCAAGTTTGATTTTCACCTTTTTGCATAGTAGTTAGTGAATAAACTTTGAGGGTTTTCTTTATATCACGGTTCTTTCCCAAGGAGTAATTTCTTTTTCTTTTCTTTCTCTATTGTCGAACCGGGTGACATTTCCCAATAATAGATTGTAAGGTGACTGACTTTCTTAATGGAAAATTCCATATTTTTGAGTCTTGTAGAAATTTTTTGTGAGAGGTACCATCAATTTTTTTTGTGTGGCATGGAAAAATGAATTTTGAAGAAGTGGGGCATTTTAAATGAAAAATGTAGCACCCTCTTGTCATCCATTGCACGTTCCTTGTTTGGCTTGTTGATTCACATGCTTAATTGTCTTAAGTCATATATGGATGTGTTAATGTATTATGTGAACTCCTTAGAGTGTGATGCCTTATGTGGTGCAGATGATTTAATGATTCCCATGCATATAAGTTTGTCTAGAACTTGGCCTAACTATGACTCAAGGAGAAATCCTAGATGGGACATCAAGCCCAAGAAATAGGGAGGGATAAGGAAATGTGTGGAAATGAGGAAAAAACCTAAGTTTGGGGGTTTACAAGAAAAAGGAGAAATGTGAAAGCTTCAATGTGAGGTAGCACCAAATTGTGAGTAAAATGAATGAATTAGTTGGTTGAAGAACTATGAATCATTGAAAGAGAAAGAATGGTGAAAGGTGTTACCTCTTGCTTAGATGAGGAAAAATGTGGAATCCAAAGGTGTTATAAGGGTGGCTCTTGTAAACAATATAAATATGATGTGCAAGGAGAGATAAGGTGGAGTGATTTCCAATATTGTGATGGGATGTTAAAAAAGTTCACAAAAAGGAATTAGGGAGGTTCTAACCACTAGGACTTATTGTTGGTCCTACCTTAACTCCTAGCCTTCATTATGACCACCAAGTCCTAATTGATTTTGAGTGTAGAAACTATATATTAGTGGTGAGTTACACGAAGGGAAAACCTATGGGTCAAGTTGTGTGCATGGAAGTCACGACCCAAACGGAGGCATGAATTGCGACATGGGACAAGGAACCCCGAGAGGCCACAAGTCGACCCATGGCATACATCTAACTTCATTCACTTTAAGCGGAAAACTGAACATAAGGCATAGTGGAAACATAAACATAACATGACCTATCATAACAAGCGAAGTCACTTAACATACACAAGCAGATTACTACATACTTTCTGAAAGCCTCTACTATATACGATGGGTTGATGGGACAACACCCCCAACTAACCTGGGAAAATACTGAAACATAAAGTAGCAAAATGTCTGTCAAACGACCCTCGAAACATGAGGACTCACCAATCAGCTGAAGGCAAAATCTGAGATGATCAAATTATGAGGATGAGCCTAAGAGTCGGGTCTTATATCATAATATGATAAAGCATAGAAGTATGCGGTCAGTACTGGAATGTACCAAGTATGCAGGGTAAGTAAAAACTGCTTAAATAGTGGAAATCATTTAAAACATTTCATAGAATAACATAAGCTTTAAGGAACTGAGGGGAGGGCTTGCATGCATTCTTTATGAAATTATTATTTTTTCATAACATGACAATACATAACTTTATAACATCAAAATTACCCGAATGACTCAAAGCTGAAATATGACACTTATAGAAAAGCTGAACAATGAGTCAAACCTTGTTTTAGAACATGCATGTGTATATAATAATCATGAGTAATGAATATGCATAATTGAATCATAAGCAGCACTGGGAGACTCGTTACTTAATCGACATACCATGATAGAGCTTACGTGGTCCCAACTATCACACTCAAGTGGGTAGAGCCGCCCAAAGCCTTTCCAGGGCTAAGGACAATACCATGATATCAATATGAAGATCATAGCCAAATAGGGCAGGGGATAGCTCACAAGGGAGGTCCCAAAATATTATACAGATAAAAGTGTAAACCTACGTTGGCATGTAATTCTAGGCATAGTTGATCGACCCTTAGCCCGCTCAGTTCTAGACTCTTCTCCCAAAAACAAGAATATACTCTACATCATTTTATAACGAAGATCAACATTGTCTATTGACAAAGCTCAATAATGAAATAAATACATCTCAAAGGTGAAATCATACATATGAGAAGTTTTAGTTCAAAATACCACAGACTCAAAGATAATTGGGAGTCTTTGCTCCAAAACCATGTGGTAAGCTTACCCTAGAGACATTACATCATACATAATGTATATACGGGCCTTGCCTAAAACTTTATCATGATTTGGACTACTCAATTCAACTTGAAAACAATATCATAATCATGGGTAGCTTTGAAACATGCTTTTCATCATCATACATTTATCACAAATCTCTTCTTTTATGAGCTTCTTATCAATGGACCTGTAATTTCATAAAACTAGAAATGTAATTTTGATTGAAAACAACTTAAAATCTGCCCATGCTTCGTAATTCAATAATGAAAACATGATTTAATCATACCCATGTAAAGAAATAGAAGATTCGTGTATTTGGGTGTAACCCCATAACTTGATCATAGGATATTCTCATAACTTAGATAGAAATTGGGGATGGGTGTGGAATGAATCACCCACTTATAACCCTTCATACCTGAAAGGACATGATTCTACCACTTCTTTGATTGCCCAAGAATAATTTGAATGGAGACCTTGAAAGTTTGCTTTAGGTCACCACCCTTAACTCCCTAAGCTTGCATGCATGAAAAAAATGAATTAGAATAGGTTTTCCCCTCCTAAAACCCACCATTATGAGCCTTAAACAATGTAGTATAGGTCCTTAGGACGTAGGAATGATGAAAATGCCCTTAATGATTACGCAAAAAAATTCTTCGCTGGACGAACCAATAGGCGCTCCAACGGGTCATTGGAGGATACCATGACCCATGATGACGATTCGAGTTGTACACTGTCCAGGATTAGGTCTCATCTCAACCTATGACTTAAAACGACAGGTCGTCATAATAAACAACGAGTCGTTCTGCCGACCGTTGTTCCCTCTAACAGACATGGCACCTCATCCTACAACGAGCCTCACCATGAATCGTTACATCTACAAAAGAGTCATGGTTTCCTTTCGTACAACCCGCTGGAAATTTCACCACTCAAACGACAATTGATAACCACAGTCCATGGTAACTCATGAAGGGTCGTGGGATGACCTGTTGCTTTCCAGATGCTAAAGTCCATCTCCCACCATGACTACAAATGATTACTCATTATTTCCCGTAATGAGTCATCACATCGGTCGTTGCTTCCACTGTCCCCAGACTAGATGCTTTCCACGACTCATCCCAATGGGTCATTGGTTGGACCAACGATCCGTAGGGTCACCTGTTCTACAATATTTTCCAGTTTCAGCAGTTTTCAACTTTTAACTCCTGCGCCTACTCTTAGGCATTTCCGGGGTATTACAATATCTCCCCCTTGGGAACATTCATCCTCGAATGTAGGAAACAAGCAGAAAATAAAAACATGCAATTATAATATTCAAATAGTAATCATTTACACTTGAAACTAACGGAATAACTACCTCCGATTCAAACCACATAGCGTATATGATTTCATGATTCACCTACACATCCCTATACATAAAGGAAACTTGAACACATAAACTGAACATGAAAATTAAATAGAGTCTGAGTGCAAAGACTAATACCTCCAGCTGGAACTAAGCTGGTAGAGAATAAATATGGGTGTCGAGCCATCATATTCGCTTCGGCCTCCCACATAGCTCCTTCAACATGTTGATTCCTTCATAACACTTTAACTGAAGCTGCATCCTTATTCCTTATCCTCTGAACCTGTCGATCCAATATTTCCACCGGAACCTCCTCATAGCTAAGGCTGTCTCTCACACCAACACTGCCCACCGGAACAACTAGAGCTGGGTCACCCAAACACTTTTTCAAAAGTGATACATGAAACACAGGATGCACGGAAGATAACTCTAAAAGCAACTCCAACTCATACGCCACCTTGCCAACTCTTCTCACAACCCGGTAGGGGGCAACATAGCGGGGACTAACTTTCCCTTTCTTCCCAAACTGCATTACTCCCTTCATGGGAGATACCTTTAAGAACGCCTAGTCGTCCACCTCAAACTCCAATTCTCTCCTCCTCAAATCCGCATAGGACTTTTGAAAACTCTGGGGGGTTTTCAGCCTATCCCTTATCAGCCGAATCTTCACCATAGCCTCTTGAACAAAATCTGGCCCTATCATAGCTGCCTCACCAACCTCAAACTATCCGATGGGTGATCTACACCTTCGCCCATAAAGATCCTTGAACGGTGCCATCTGGATGCTGGTGTGATAGATGTTATTGTAAGCAAACTCGATCAGGGGAAAGTGATCATCCCAGCTACCCTTGAAGTCCATCACACATGCTCTCAACATGCCTTTGAGAGTCTAGATTGTTAATTCTGCTTGGCCATCCATTTGCGTATGAAAGGTCGTGTTGAGCTTAACTTACTCCTAAGACACTTCAAAAAAGACCGCTAGAACTGGAAGGTAAATTGAGTACCTCGGTCTGAAATAATAGAAAAGGGTACTCCATGCAATTAAACCAACTCTTGGATATACATTTTGGCATAAACATCCGCTGAATCTATGGTTTTCACCAGTAGGAAATGTGCAACCTTGGTCATTGTTATACCCCGGGAACCCACGGATCAGACCAAAGAGTCAAATAAGGAAAATTTTAGAAAATGTTCAAGCGGTGCAGGATGAGTCACTAGATGACTCGTGAAGGGACCCCACGAGTCGTCAGGTGGCTCGTGGGGAGGCTAGAACGGGCTGAGGAGCTGAGGTCTCCACGAGAGTGGGAATGACTCGTGGTCAGCTACCACGAGTCGTCAGGTCTCCCGTGGGNATGACTCGTGGTCAGCTACCACGAGTCGTCAGGTCTCCCGTGGGGTGAGGTTAAGGGTTACCTGGGATGTTTGACCAGTGTAACTAACAGATGGGACCTCACGAGTCATATCCAGTCCCAATGACTCGTGAGGTGGGTCGTGAGCAATCCTGTGGAAATTTAATAAAGGATGAAGCAGTGTACTTGACAGAAGGTGACCACGACTCGTGGTCTCTTGTGATGAGTCATTGAGTTACCCTATTAAGAACCTAGTCGACCTGGTATCCAGTGTACTTAACGGGCAACACGAAGAGTCTTTTCCCATCCTGACGAGTCGTCAGGTCGCCTGTTGGGGTCTCCCGACAGTTATTTCCTGCGAATTAGTAAGGGCCTTCTCGTAATTTTCAATGCTCCTAAGACCTAAACTACATCATTTTGATGCCGGGAGAGGATATTTTAAGGGGAAATAATTCATGATAAACCTCATTTGATACATGTAAGAGTAAAGCGGGAAGGGAAAAGGGATTCAAGTGTCTTCTTCGAATTCTAAAAGTTTCCATCTAGGGCTTTTCAAGGGAGTTAAGAATCAAGGAGTTCCAGGTATGTGGGGTTTGAGTGGGTGTATTAGTCCCTACCCATGCCCAATTTCTCCCTAATTCTATGTTTAAGTTACCAATTCTTTATGGGTTATAACCCAAATTCATGTTTCCTCAAAACACGATATGAGCTTGTTGTAGCATGTCCAAAATCATGGGTTTTGAATTATTGGGCTATTGTCACTTGTCCAAAAGACATATGTGCCCAAATCAAGAGAATTTTAGTGAAATTCATGGTTATGGTGATTTCTCAAGGATGATTTGAACTTTTGAATATTAAGCATGTTTTCAATTACTCATGTTACTACGATCATGTTTAGTATAAATCAAGCATTTAAAGTATGATTGAAATTATGAGCAATGCCAACATATCGCTTATGATTTATGAACTATTATTTTGGACGATCCCCTGGCCCAATTCCATAAGTAATATTATGAATTCTTAAGTATGTTATGATTATCATGATTTAACTAGACATGCATGTCATGTATGAATTTATATGAGCACGTTGCATATTTTGGGAGTAGTACTTAACACCGAGTAGGTTCGGTGCCCAGGTTATGCCCTAAATCTCAGAACTACGTGCCACCGTAGGTTATGTTTGGGACCTCCTCAGTGACCGTCCACTATGCCGTACGGGGCCTTCACCAGTGATATCACTCCTTTAATGGTTCATGCCCTTGGCAAGGTACGAACAGCCTCCCGACTAGGCTTAAAGGTCGTGCTCCATGTGTGCTCATATGGGGTATGTAGGTTATAGAAATCTCCCATTGTTCCTCATTGTTTTAATGCATGTATGATTATGTTCTTTTGGCTCAAGTTATGTTTTATGAAATGTTTATCTCTCATGTTATGACTATGAAAGGTTTACGAATATTTTGGAAATCTTGAGCCTTACGATATACTTATAACTCCAGTCTTTACGATCATGATGTCCCCACTCCTATAACTTTTATGTTTTAAGTATTGTCTTACATTATCTCGCATACTCAGTACAGTCTAGTACTGACCCCCATATTTTCTATCCTGTATCATTTTATGATACAGGATCCGGTTCGCAGGTTCAGCATTTCTCTTAGCTTGCTCTCAGTTATGCTCTCAGTTCTCAGTGGTGAGTCCTCATGATTCGGGGGCTTCATGTTCGGATTTTCATTTTTCTTCTAATTTTCAGAATGTTGGGGTTGGGGTCTTGTCCATTCAACCCGTCTATTATGATTAGAGGTTTTCAGACCTAATTGTAGTATTCAGTTATTTATGCTTGGATCATGTACTGTTGTTTCTTATATTTAATGTCACGATTTTATTTAGTTCATGACTATCAAGCTAATTCTTTCGCCTCTTGTGAATGGATTAGTTATATGGTCATGCCATGGGTTGACTTGGGGTCCCTCGGGGCTCCTTATCGCGTGTCTTCGATTCGGGTGTACTCTCGGGTCGTGAAAACCTTGGTATCAGACCAATAGGTTCAGATGTGTCCTACGGAGTCTAAATGCCGTGTTAGGTAGAGACTTTTTCATGGGTGTGAAGCGCGCCACACTCATGAAGAAGAGGCTACTAAACGTTTTAGGAAATGTCCCCTTCTTCCATGATCCATGTCGTGCGATGAAAAGCCTCTCCATCCTTCTAATTCCTGATATTCGCGATTGCAGAAAATTATGGATCCTAGAAGAACGAACGGAAGGAGAAACGGAAATGATGAAGGCCACAGAGGTGGCAATAATCATGGGCGTCAGCAAGTCTCGCCTGTCCAGGAGCCCCAGGCACCAGAGCCAGCTAACCCACGCTGAGTTTCTAACGGCTATTCAGATGTTGGCACAGGCCTTGACCACTCAGGTCAACCAGCAGGCTGTTGCGCATGTCCCATAGAATGGCAATGCAGTAGTGGCGTGGATTAGAGACTTTTTGAGGATGAACTCTCCCAAGTTCACGGGATCAAAGATGGACGAGGATCCACACAAGTTCATTGAAGGAATCTTGAAGGTCACCCAGGTTATGGGGGTGAGAAATGAGGAGTGTGTTGATTTGGCCTCTTATCAGCTAAAGGAGGTCTCTTATATTTGGTACAAGCAATGGAAGGGCAGCATGGCAGCGGAGAAGGTCCTATCAGCTAGAATGATTCCACTGGCCTTTCTCGACAGGTTCTTCCCTCGGGAGATGAGAGAATTGAAAGTAGCTGAGTTTGTTAACCTCAAACAGGGAAAGATAACAGTGTTAGAATATTCACTTGAGTTCACTCGCCTGTCAAAGTATGCCCTAGAATTAGTGATGGACCAGAGGGCGAGGTGAGCCGATTCGTGCAGGGAGTAGCCGAGTATCTGGAAAAGGACTGTAGAACAACCATGCTTCATCTAGATATGGACTACCCACGGATAGTCCTTTATGCCCAGCAGATGGAGGTATCTCATATGAGGCAGAGAGAGGCCAAGAGGGCCAGAACTGATAGCTACAGGTTCTCCCGCTCAGGCCAGGAGGTGGGCCTCACCAGTAGTTCCATCACAGGTCTATTACACCAGCAAAATCCTCGGCCAGTACCCCATCCAGGCCTCGGGATAATAAGAGGAGCAGGGCCTCAAGTTCAAGGGGTCAGAGTAGCATGTGCACTGAGCGCACATTCCCATCTTGTGCTAGTTGTGGCAAAAACCACCCAGGGAGGTGTTTGGTGGGCTTGGATGCTTGTTTTGGGTGGTGGATAACCCGGACACAGGCTTAAGAATTGCCCCGCAGCCAGGTCAGGGGGTTTTGGAGCCCCCACTCTAGCAGCTAGTTCAGCAGCTCCAGTGGCATGTCCTACTCAATAGGGTGCTTCAACTGGTCCAACTGCCGGCCAGCGCCAGAACAAGTTTTAAGCACTTGGCTCTCGACAGGAGCAGGATACTTCTCCCGATGTGGTTACGGGTATGTTGCGAGTCTTTCTAATTGATGCCTATACTTTGTTAGATCCAGGAGCTACACTATCTTTTGTGACACCTTACATTGCTAGTAACTTTGGGGTCAGTCCTGAAATTTTGTCAGAACCGTTTTTTGTATCTACCTCGGTTGGTGATTCAGTCATAGCGAGGTGGGTATATAGAGATTGCCCCATTACAGTATTGCATAAGGTTAGCTCTGCAGACTTAGTAGAATTGGCTAGGACTGATTTTGACATAATTTTGGGCATGGATTAGTTGCTTGCATGTTATGCTTCTATTAACTGTAGAACTCGAGAAGTGGAGTTCCGGTTTCCAGGTGAACCAATTTCAAAATAGAGGGGTAGTTCATCAGTACCTGTAGGCTACTTTATCTCCTATCTCAAGGCCAGGAAAATGATTTATAAGGGTTGTATTTACCAGTTGGTTAGTGTTAAGGATGCCACGTCGATACCCCCTACATTCAGTCAGTTTCCGTGGTATGTGAGTATCCCGAGGTATTCCCAAATGACATACTAGGTGCTCCTCCCATAAGGGAGATTGATTTTGAGATTGATATTTTACCCGACACGCTGGCGATATCGATTCCTCCCTATCGAATGGCCCCAGCCGAGCTAAAAGAGTTAAAGGAGCAGTTGAATGATTTGTTGGATAAGGGTTTCATTAGACCGAGTAAGTCTCCATGGGGTGCCCCAGTGTTGTTCGTCTGAAATAAAGATGGTTCGCTTCGGATGTTTATTAACTAAGGTAGTTGAACAAGGTCACTGTCAAGAATAGATACCCTTTACCTAGGATCGATGACCTATTTGATTAGCTTTAGGGTTCCAAATGTTTCTCCAAGATAGACCTCAAGTACGGGTATCACCAACTCTGGGTTCGGGAGAACGACTTCTTGAAGACTGCTTTCAGGACCCGGTATGGACATTATGAATTCGTTGTTATGTCTTTTGGACTAACCAATGCCGCTGCAACTTTTATGGATCTTATGAACATGGTATTCAAGGAATATCTGGACATGTTCGTGCTAGTGTTCATTGAAAACATATTGATATACTCCAGGAGCAAGGAGGAGCATGCCACACACTTGAGGGTGGTACTCTAGACCCTCAAGGATAGTTGTCTATACACCAAGTTCAGTAAATGCGAGTTCTGGATAAATTCAGTGGAATTTTTGGGACATGTAGTGTTAGGCGAAGGTATAAGGATAGAATCTCGGAAAATAGAGGGGGTAAAGGACTGGCCCAGACCTGTAAACCCTTCGGAGATCAGGATCTTTTTGGGCTTAGCGGGTTATTATCGGAGGTTCATGGAAGGTTTCTCATCCATTACAGCCCTATTGACTATATTGACTCAGATAAAGATGAAGTTCCAATAGTCAGAGGCTTGTGAGAAGAGCTTCCAAGAATTGAAGGCACGACTCATTTCAGCACCGGTGTTGACTTTACCAGAGGGCACCGATGACTTTGTTGTATACTATGATGCTTCGAGGGTGGGACTAGGATGTGTGTTGATGCAACACGGGAAAGTCATAGCATATGCTTCAAGACAGCTGAAAATTCACAAGAAGAATTACTAGACCCATGATCTTGAGTTGGCTGCGGTGGTGTTTTATTTGAACATATGGCAAAACTACTTGTATGGGGTTCATGTAGATGTATTCCCTGACCATAAGAGCTTACAATGTGTGTTCACGTAGAAGGATCTCAATCTTCGGCAACAGAGGTGGTTGGAGCTACTTAAGGACTATGACATAAGCGTCCTTTACCACCTAGGTAAGGCCAAAACGGTAGTGGATTCCCTTATTAGACTCTCTATGGAGAGTATGTTGCACGTGAGTGAAGACAAGAAGTAGCTGGTGAAGGAGGTACATCGACTTACATGGTTGGGAGTTAGATTAGTTGGCTCGATCGATGTGGGTGTAGTTGTTCAGAACGGGTCAGAGTTGTCCTTGGTAATGGAGGTAAAGACTAAGCAAGATGAAGATCCAACATTGGTAAGGTTAAAGGAAGTTTTTCAAAATTAGAAGGTAGAAGTCTTCTCCAAAGGGGGAGATGGTGTACTTCGGTACCAAGGTCGCTTATATGTTCCGAACATGGGAGATTTGAGGAGCTGCATGTTGCATGAGGCTCATGGATCCAGATATTCTATCCATCCTGATGCCACCATGACATATCATTCCTTGCGGAAAAACTACTGGTGGAATGGCATGAAGAGGCATATTGCGGAATTTGTAGCCAAGTGTCCGAATTACCAACAATTTAAAGTTGAGCATCATAGACCAGGAGGTGTACGTCAGGATATCAGCATTCCTACTTGGATGTCAGAAGAAATCAACATGGACTTCATAACAGGTTTACACCGCACTCGTAGACAGTGCGACTCCATTTGAGGGTGAAGTAAGAGAAGAGATGTCCTTAATGAAGGTTAAAGTTATTAAAAGCGCTTCAGGAAGATAGCCACTATTACTGGCCAGAATAGTACCTACCCGTCCCTTAGC
>JACEIK010000336.1:185502-195825 GCA_018107945.1 Datura stramonium
TCGTAGTATCGCATGATTATCCGGCTTTAACTCTATGTTGCTCCTTGAATGAATTCAGAGTATTTTGTTGACCATATTTAGACTTAATTAAACTCTATCGAAAACTTTTATAATCAAAACTTGAGAAAGTTAATATCACACTTGAACTTGATAGTTAGCTGAATTGGTCCAGTCCCTGTGGTTTCAAAATCTGGCTCTTAAAAAGGGCCACTATATTACTGGCATGACCTGTACACTTGTGGGCATGAACACTGAACTTTGCATACAATTGGCGATCCTTGAGAGTCTGAAGCACAACTTTCAAATGAGCGGCATGCTCCTCGTTGCTCCGAGAGTAAATAAGGATATCATCAATGAACACAATGATGAACATGTCCATATACGGATCGAACACCCTGTTCATCAGGTCCGTAAAAGTTGCAGGAGAATTTGTTAGTCCAAAAGACATAACTACAAACTCATAATGACCATACCGCGTCCTAAAAGCTGTCTTCGGAATATCATACTCCCGAACCCTGAGCTGATGAAACCCGGACCTGAGATCAATCTTGGAGAAACACTTGGCACCCTAAAGCTGATCAAATAAGTCATCAATCCTGGGCAAAGGGTATCTGTTCTTGACGGTAACCTTGTTCAACTGTCGATAATCAATACACATGCGAAGAGAACCATCCTTCTTTTGGACGAAGAGAACTGGTGCACCACATGAGGACTTACTAGTCCTAATGAAGCCCTTATCTAACAAATCTTTCAACTGCTCTTTCCACTCATTTAGCTCAGCTGGAGCCATCCTATAGGGTGGAATAAATATAGGCTGAGTGTCGGGAAGAAGATCTATACCAAAATCAATCTCACTCTTGGAAGGGATTTTCGGTAAATCATTAGGAAAGACCTCTGGATACTCACGTATTACTGGTATGGATTGGATAGTTGGGGTCTCGGACTCAACATCCTTAACCCTAACTATATGGTACATACACCCCTTGAAAATCATCCTCCTGGCCTTTAAGTAAGAGATAAAATGACCTGCAGGCACAGTTGAACTACCTCTCCATTGTAAGATTGGCTCACTTGGAAATCTAAACTCTACTGACCGGGTTCTACAATTAGCTGAAGCATAGCAAGAAAATAACAAATCAATTCAGAGAATAACATCGAAATTGGTCATGGTTAACTCTATTAAATCTGCTGTGGCGACCTTCTGAAGGACTGAGACCTGACAACCTCTATACACTCATCTTGCTATAACTGAGTCACCTACTAGAGTAGAAACTGAAAAGCGTTCTGACAAGACTTTGGGACTAGAATTTTGGACTAACTCCGAAGCTACTAGACATATAAGGCGTCACAAAAGACAAGGTAGCTCCCGGATCTAATAAAGTATAAACATCAACATGGAAGACTCGTAACATACCAATGACCACATTCGGGGAGACCTCCTGCTCCTGACGGGGTGCTAAGGCATAGAATCTGTTCTGGCGCTTACCGCCAGCTATGCTAGTATATGCCTCCTGATATGCTGAGCGTGAGGGAGGAGCTGCCGAACTAGAAGCTGGGCCACAGCCCCCAACCTGATCCCGTCTCGCTGCTAGACAATCTCTGAGCATGTGTCCGGGTTATTCACACCTAAAACAAGCTCCTGAACCTACCAAGAACTAGCCTGAGTGCCCCCGACCACATCTACGACAAGTTGGAATGCTAGAATCTATCGGTCCGCTACTCTAACCCCTCACGCTTTCTTTATGATCATGTCTAGGCCAGGATGGCACACTCAATGCTGAAGAAGTCGGGGCAGATGATCTCTGGTGGGTCTTCTGATAGTGCCTACCTACTGATCTCGGCTTTGAAAATCTATGGTAATCGGTCCTCGCTCTCTTGGCCTCTCTCTCTCTCGAATGTGCCGCCTCCATCTGCTGGGTGTACAAAACCATCTGAGGGAATTTAATGTCCTGATCGAGCATAGTAATCCTGCATTCCTTTTCCAAATAGCCTACTGTCCCATGCACAAATCTGCCCACTCGCGTCCTCTGGTCAGTCACTAACTCAGGGGCATATTTTGATAGGCGAATGAACTCAAGGGAATATTCTTGCACTGTTATTCTCCCTTCCTTCAAATTTACGAACTCAGTTGCCTTCAGCTCCCTCATCTCCCAAGGGAAGAACAGATCAAGGAATGCAACATGAAACTCTTCCCAAGTGATCGAACCTGCTCCTATGACCCTACTATCCTTCCATTGGCGAAACCATATATGCGCGACCCCCTTCAACTGGTAAGAGGCCAACTCTACGCATTCCATACCATTCACCCCCATGACTTGAGTGATATTGACCATCTTATCTATGAACTCATGCGGGTCCTCATCTACATTAGACTCAAAGAACTCCGACGGGTTCATCCTCAAGAAGTCTTTGACTCGAGCCGCCGCTGCGTTGCCATTTTGTGGAACATGCGCAACGGCCTGGTGATTGTTCTGAGAGGTCAAGGCCTCCCCAAGCATCTGAATAGCGGCCTGGAACTCAGACTGGGCAGCTGTCTCTAGTGCCTGGGGCTCCTAAACTAGTGTGGCTTGTTTATGCCCATGACCATTGCCATCCTCGTGGACTTCACCATCTCCATTCCTCCTTCTGTTCACTCTTCTAGGAACCATGATTCTGCAAATCGCGAATAACATGAATTAGAAGGATAGAAAGACTTTCCATCGCAAGACAAATCATTCAAGAAGGGAACATATCCTAAGTGTCTCGTAGCCTCTTCGTCATAAGTGCAGCGCGCTTCACACCCATGAAAAAGACTCTTCTTAATGAAGCTTTCGGACACCTTAGGACACTTCAAACCTATGGCTCTAATACCAAATTTGTCACGACCTGAACAGAGGTCTGGATCATGACACGAGACAAGGAACCTCAAGAGGCCCCAAGTCGACCCATAGCATAGGAATACATCTAACTTCATTCACATTAAACGGAAAACTAAACATAAGGCATAGAAGAAACGTAAACATAACATGACCTATCATAACAAGAGAAGTCACTTAGACATACACAAGCTAAGTACTACATACTTTCTGAAAGCCTCTACTACATACGATGGGTTGATGTGACAACACTCCCAACTAACTCGGGAAAATACTCAAACATAAAGTAGCAAAATGCCTGTCAAATGGCCCTCGGAACAAGAGGACTCACCAATTAGTTGAAGGCAAACTCTGAGATGATCAAATTAGGAGGATGAGCCTATGAGTCAGGTCTTGTATCATAAGACAATACAGCATAGAAGTATGCGGTCAGTATGTGGAATGTACTGAGTATGCAGGGTAAGTAAAAACCGCTTAAGTAGAGGAAATCATTTAAAACATTTCATAGCATAACATAAGATTTAAGGATGCATTCTTTTTGAAATTATGATCTTTTCATAACATGACAATACAAATCTTTATAACATCAAAATGACCCGAATGACTCAAAGCTTAAATATGACACTGTTAGAAAAGCTGAACATTGAGTCAAATCTTATATTTAGAACACACATGTGTATATGATAATCATGAGTAATGAATATGCATAACTGAACATAAGGAGCACTGGGAGACTCATCACTTAACCGACATACCATGATAGAGCTTACATGGTCCCAACTATCACAATCAAGTGGGTAGAGTCGCCCAAAGCCTTGCCAGGGCTAAGGGCGATACCATAATATCGATATCAAGCTCGTGGCCCTATAGGGTAGGGGATAGCTCACAAGGAAGGTCCCAAAATAATATATAGATAATAGTGTAAACCTACGTTGGCGCGTAGTTATGGGGCATTGGGTGATCGACCCTTAGCCCGCTCAGTGGTAGACTCTTCTCCCAAAAACATGCATATGATCTACATCATTTTATAACGAAGCTCAACATTGTCTATTGACGAAGCTCAATAATTACATACATCTCAAATGTGATTATGCATATGAGAAGTTTTAGTTCAAAACATACCACAAACTAAAAGATAATTGGGAGTCTTTGCTACAAAATCATGTGGTAAGCTTACTCTAGAGACATTACATCATACATACTAGATATAAGGGCCTTTCCCAAAACTTTATCATGCTTGGTACTACTCAATTCAACTTGAAAACAATATCACAATCATGGGTAGCTTTGAAACATGCTTTTCATCATCATATCTCATCATCATCATACATTCATCACAAATCTCTTCTTTTATGAGGTTCTTATCAATAGGACTTTAATTTCATAAAACTAGAAACATGATTTTGATTGAAAACAACATAAAATATGCCAATGTTTAGTAATTCAATAATGAAAACACGATTTAATCATACCCATGTAAAGAAATAGGAGATTCGTGCATTTGGGTGAAAACCCCATAACTTGATCATAGGAATTCTCATAGCTTAGATAGAAATTGGGCATGAGTGTGGAAGGAAACACCAACTCACAACCCTACATACCTAAAGGGACTTGATCCTACCACTTCTCTGATTTCCCAAGAAGAATTTGAATGAAAACCTTGAAAGTTTGCTTTAGATCACCTCTCTTAACTCCCTAAGTTTGCATGCATGAAAGGAATGAGTTAGAATAGGTTTTCCCCTCCTAAAACCCATCATTCCGAGCCTTAAAAAATGCAGCATAAGTCCTTAGGATGTAGGGATGAAGAAAATTCCCTTAATGATTACGCAGAAAAATTCTTCATTGGATGAACCAACGGTCTCTCCAACGGGTGGTTGGAGGATATCACGACCCTTGGTGATGATCCGTGTTGTACACTATCCAAGCTTAGTTCTCAGCTCAACCCACAAATTAAAATGATGGGTCATCGTAATAAACAATGAATCATTCTGCTGATCGTTGTTCCCTCTAGCAGACTTGGCACCTCATCCTACAACGAGCCTCACCATGACTAGTTACATCCACAAACGAGTCATTGTCCTTCCGTCGAACCCACTAGAAATTTCACCACTCAAATGACGATTGCTAACCACTGTCCGTGGTAACTCACGACGGGTCGTGGGATGACCCATTTCTTCCCTAATGCTAAAGTCCATCTCCCACCATGACTACAAATGATGACTCGTTGTTTCCCACAATGACTTTTCACATCGGTCCTTGCTTCCACTGTCCCCAGACTAGATTCTTTCCAAGACACATCCCAATGGGTCATTTTTTGGACCAACGATCTGTAGGGTCACTCGTTCTACAATATTTTCCTAGTTTCAGCAGTGTTCAACTTTTAAATCCCGAGTATACTCTTACGCACTTCCGCGGTATTACAATGAAAAATTCTTTATGAGAGTGAGCGTTGTTTTCCTATTCTATAATACCTGTGTGTGTGCATTTCTAGATGATAAAAAGGGATTCTCTCTTCTTGTGAGTGGCATCACCCCCTTGGTGAACATGCTTGCATTGGTGTGAAGAAGTGATTGGGACATGAGTGTTGTGAGCTTTAAGGAAAGCTTTGAATGTGAATTAGTAATTATTTGAGATACTATGTGTGCTTGTTTTGATAAACCATGCCCTTGTTTTGAAGAATGAAAATATTTTTTAATTTTGTCTAATCATTGTAGTTACCTCTTGAAACTTTTGCAACATGTTTTTGGGAGTCTCATATCTTTTTCTTGAGTCGGTGAGCATTTTTTTGGGTTGTCTTAGGTTCAATGGTCCTTGGTGCGTAGACTGTTATGGTATATCATGTTGTTTCATTTGTTCCACCGTAGAGAATTGCACTACTTGATGACAAGTAATGGTTCAAATTTGGGGGTTTGCGGAGTTGGTAATTTACCAACTCATTATGCTTTTAGACATGAGTTTTTGTTTGGATTTCAAGTATTTTAGGTGGATTTTATGCTCTTTCTCCTTGGTCTTTGTAGGTATTTAATTTGAGTAGAGAAAGCATTATATTGAGAAAAAAGCATGAAAATTTAGATGAGGACCGGTGCTCCACAAGAGGACACCAACAAAACGCTGGTTAATCGCAGCTACCTATTGTGCTAAAGACTAATGGCTATCAGCGGACCGCGTATCAGCACTGGAGAACCACCAGTTCCAACATCGAATTAAGCCAGAACCCACTGGCACCTAGATGCGAGAGACCAGTGGATCGTATATCAGCATTGGCAAACTGTCGGTGACTCACAAGTGAGGTCCGTCAATAAAGGGAAAACGCGTCCAATTTAGAAAAAGAGGAAAATTTTCTACCCTACTTCTGTACATTTTTAAAAGGAGAATTTAACCTTCTATTCTAGATCATTATTCCATTATATTGAATATTTAATATAAACTAGAGAGAATTTAGAATTGAATTATAGAGAGAGAATTTTCATTTTCTTCTTTGAAAAGGTAAAAAACTCCATTGGAGAGCAGAACCTTGTGCTTGAATTTTCTTATTCATTTTGTTGAATGAATATTGAATTATTACTTAATGTAATATCTTCTTCTACTTGCATGAGTAGCTAAATTACTTGCTTAGGGTGTGCGAATGATTGTGGTTGATTTGGATTAGATACTGTTTAATTGATCTTAGATTTGCTCAATTGGTATAATTCTGGTGTTTCTTCTGAGTTTAATCTAAATACTCATAGTTGCAGATGTGGGTTGTATTTACTTACTCATTTTTTTCTGGAAAAAGGAATTTAGAGTATGGGTGATGAAACATTAGTGGGTCATTGGGTGATAAAACATTAGTGGGTCATTGGGTGTTTATTATGTGGGGTTGGTCTAGAGATAGCCAAAACCCATAGTCCCACACCCATTGAGAATCGAAGCTAGAAAGAGTTGATTCTTACCCAAGTTGATGTGGTCGTTGTGAAAAGGACTTTGGGGTTTGAGAAAACCTGAGGTATAAGCCACCTAATTGGCGGTGACACCGGGTCCGGTGTTGGTATCTTGTGTATATATATTNAATTGGTTAAAAAATGTAAGGTGCCATCTCATCCACAACTGCTTATACTATTGATTAATGCTAGGAGCTATTACTAATCCCAATCTGATGATGCCCCGATAATATCATACCCCTAGTAATATCTCCTTTGGTATTTTATATGGTTTGTGTCACGACCCGAATCTACACCCTGAATGCGAAAGAGTACTTGGCGCCACAAGTAACCCCATGTTAACCCATGGCTTAACATCACACTGGTATAGTGAATTAAATAGAGGCAGAAGTTGACAAAAACATAACTAAATAACTTTCTCAAAAATAAAAAATGTTTGACAAGGTACTAAAAATCTATGCAACAACTACAAAACATACTGAAACAAAACTTTGTCTGAAAGACATCTAAGAACTAATGAGTTGCTGGAACAAGACCCCTAGATAACTCAAAATCTAAAAGCAAAAAACTAAAATAGAACTAAATCCCCGTCCTCAAAACATGAGGTCTCACCAAAGATAATGCGATTGAAATCTTCTTAAAGGAACTACTAACGATGTTGTGACCGAGAACCTGCAACTGTATCATAATACGATACAATATAGAAAATATGCATCAGTACTTTGAATGTACTGAGTATGCAAGATATAAGTAAGAATAGCAGAAAAACACAACTGAACTGATAAATATTGAATATAATTGTAACAAAGGTATTGATTGAGGATAATAATTATATACTGAAATCTGAATAACTGAGTTGAACTAAAGGCTATGATTGTTCTAGGCTGAGCAATACTATGCTATAATATGGGAGATACAATAACCGACATGTAACCACGTGAGCTAAACATGGATTCCGATAGATAAACTCCATCAGAGAAGGTCCACTATACCTTGCTAGGGCATAGTAGCTGAATTGGGTGATCATTGTATGATGCCCATTCAGGCTAAAAACCTATGGTGGAAATTTACTTTTGGGAACCTGGGTGCGCTGAACCCCAACCCACTCGGTGCTAAGTCCTACTCCCACTGGAATTTCTAACGGTGACTACTAGGCTGATAGCTAGAACCTGATGTCCCAAGACTTAAGTCAAGAATACTTATCTAGAAGTAACCTGAGAGTCTGAAGGTCTTGATAACTGAAACTAAGGGTTCTAAGACTGGACATAGTTGTTTTAGTTGAAAGCGTCGTAACCGTCTAAAGAACACCCTAACAACTGATTACTGAGACTATGGAGTTTTACTGAACTCCTCAAGAGACTTGGGTATAGTAAAATTGATCAGTTGATATTTTTATAAGATACTAAAAAGGCTATGTATTGACTAGGACTAAACAATTAAAAATTCAAATTTTTGGATAATCTAACTATACTATTCTGTTGATTACAAGAACTATCGGAATCAAGCAAGGTTTGTATCTGGACCTGTTACACCCCATAAATTCTTGACATTTAGATGGCCTATTCGCATGTTGGTTAGGAGTTTTAGAATGCCATACGTTCTAGAAAAAGGGCCCGGGGAGAGACTGGACAAGCGCCACGTCGGAGTGTCGCAAGGAAAATGCGACTTATAAATCGCATTCAACAAATGCGACTTATAAATCACATTCAACAAATGCGACTTATAAATCACATTAGACAAATGTGACTTAAAGGCCCCAAATATATAAGCCCCCACTCCAGTGAGTAAACCAGAGAACAGTAGAGAAATAGAGAGGACAAAGGTTTCCATTAAAATTCCTTCTGTTTACGCTGTTAAACGTCAAATTAACTTTGGGTAGCGAAGTGTAAAGCTGCAGGGAGAATTCCTATGGAGTTAGTCTCATGAAATTCGGCCGAAAAATCGTCGTCCTACCGAGCTAAGGTAAGTGGAATTGCTCCAAATTAGTGTCAATATACTCCTAACCCTAAAGTGAGTATTTCTACCTTCTGGACTTTCGAGAAATGATGAGTTTTTGGCTATTTTTCGATAAGTCAAAGTTTGGGCAGTATATATATTCAAAGCAGTGCTTTCTTCCAGAATATTGATAAATTTAGTTTTATTTGCTATGAATAAGAATGCAGTTGGAAGAAGTAGTTGGATATTGGCCAAGTTATGCAAGTTAGTCAAGAAGTCGGCAACTGAGGTATGTAAAGCTAGTTTCTTTGGCAAGATAGTAATTCTAGTATAGTAAAATAGAATAAATTCCATAAGAACGTTATTCAGTAACTATCAGTATTACTGTATGTTTTAAGTTATGTTTAGTTATTGCTTTGCATACTCGGTACCAGTGGTACTGACGCTCGTTTAAGGGCGCTGCATTACTTGCCTGCAGGAACTCATAGACGAGGAGCCGATATCTCATAATTCTAGCCAGCACACAGAGTCATCAGCTCCTTTCATCTCGAGCTTGAAAGCTAGAGGTTTATTCATTTTCTTTTGTTGTACAGTGCGGGTAGGTTAGGGCCCTGTCCCGACCATCTTTTCAGTATTCTTAGAGGCTTGCAGATTGTATATTCCCTGTGGGTAGTTGCACCGGTGGTGTGAGGCCATGTCTATGTTTTAGTTTGTTTATGATGGCCGTGTGGAGCCTTATTCAGTTAATAGTTGGTGACCTTGCCAGTCACAGAGTAGTTTAACATTTGATTCATCATTTCAGTTAAACTAGTCAGCATGGTGGCCTTGTCAGCCCGTATAGGTTCCTTTATACTACTATTGTTCTGGTTAGCTATTGTTGTCTTATAGGTGGTTATAGGCCTAGTCGGTCAGAGGCTGTATTTAAAGTCGTTATATAGCCCGTTGGTTCTGTGAACCCAGAGTTAGAGCCAGCCTGGCACCACAAGTGCTTAGGCTCAGCAGTCTAGCAGTCCAGGTCTTAGTAGGGCACCAGGTGCCAGTCATGCCTCCCAAGGCGGGGAGTGACAAACTTGGTATCAGAGCAGGTCGTATCCCAGGGAGTCTGCAAGCCGTGCTAAGTATACTCTTTTCTATGGATGTGTTGTGCACCATATACCATAGGCAGGAGGCTGAAAGGAATGATAGGATTGTTACTCTTTCTTCATAATCAGTCGTGCCATAGAGCAGTACAGTATAGGGTTGAGTCCCTAAAACTTATCGTACTCTTTGTTTACAGATAAAATGGCAGACCAGCGACATCCTATCACTTGTAGAAGACTGGATACCGCAGTAGGAGAAGGCACCAGCAGGATGCCTCAGCCTTAGCTCGATCTGAGGCCGATACAGAGGCGTCATCTCGACCTTCACAGCAGTCCCCACCCCACCAGGAGCCACTAGGGCCGACATTACCTCCAACAGTTCCTGTACCTACCCCATCCGACCAGGAAATTCGAAGTGCAGTAGTTATGTTGGAACAAATGATGGCTACTCAGCGCCAGTCAGTGCCACCCGTAACAGCAGAGTCATCAGGTGGGCCTGGCAGTTTGAGGGTCCGAGAATTTTTGGCACTAGGT
>JACEIK010000336.1:222148-243161 GCA_018107945.1 Datura stramonium
TCCGATTTCTCCCAACATGCATCTTAGCTCCCTAAAAAGTATGTTTTTCCTGCAAAACAACGCTAATCATGTTGGTTAGTATAAATTCACACTTCCCTACCATTTACATGAGAATGTACTAAAATTGTTGGATAAACAAGGCAAAACCGATGCATTTGAGTATCACTTGGGCATATAAATATGCCCCAGATCAGTCTTCATAGATGATATCCTCATATACTCTCGGAGAGAGGATGAGCATGCCGCTCATTTGAGGATTCTGTTGCAGACTCTCAAGGATCGCCAACTATTTGCTAAATTCAACAAGTGTGGGTTTCGCTGAACTCAATAGCATTCTTGGGTCACGTGGTGTCTAGTGAGGGTATGCAGGTAGACTCCCAAATGACAGAGGCAGTGAAGAATTAGCCTAGAGCTTTCAGTCCTACTGATATTAAGAGCTTCTTGGGTTTAGCTAGCTGTTATAGGAGGTTCGTAGAGGGATTTTCATTCATTGCAGCACCATTAGCGAAATTGACCTAGAAGAAGGTCAAATTTTAGTGGTCGGATGCTTGTGAGAAGAGTTTTTTGGAGTTAAAGACTCGACTCACTTAAGGCCCAATATTGACTCTACTGGAGTGTCACAACCCGAGCATGGATCCTGGATCACGACATGAGACCTAGAACCACGAATGGCTCCAAGCTAACCCATGACAGATACATAACATGAATACAAGCATCACTAAAGTGGAAATAAAGAAAGAATATGATATAAGTGAAAATCTGCACAACATGAACGTAAACACGAGCCAACATCGCTGAACCATCTATATGTAGCTTTTTGAAAAGCCTCTAAACATCTGATGAGATTATGGGACAACATTGCCAGCTAGCTTCCTAAGTTTGAAACTAAAAGACATAAACAAAAGATACATAATCAAAACTGACGTACTCGGATCATGAGGACTCACAAAAATCGGGATAGAGCTGGATTGAGCGGGAGTGAGCTAATGACGAGACTGAGACGGATCACCCAATCCTATATTATGAGATGATATGATATAGAGTATGCGGTCAATACTTTGAATGTACTGAGTATGCGGAGAAAGTAAAACATACTTGTAAAATGATAGTCTAAAATCATGAATATAAAACAAGATAGAACATGAGAGTAGGGCAACATGCTAAAAGCCATATTCCTGAAATATATAAAATCATGAGATATTCATCATAAGCTGAACATAATGATCCAAGGTTTAAAAAAATATAAATCATATAGTATACCATACTTGAAATCATAAGTGAAAGCTCATAACCTAATCAATAGGTCAAATTTGCCATAAAAAATAATAACATAAGTCATGAACATGAGTAACTGAAAACACGAGGAACAATGGGAGGCTTATTCATAAATAAAACCATCATGATAGAGCTTACATGATTCCCCTACTATTTCACTCAAGTGGGAAGAGCCTTCCCAAGCTTGCCAAGGCAAGGAACGATTAAGGCGTGATATCACTTATTAGTCCTCATAGGGTTTGAACATGAATATATACCTATGGTGGCACATAGTTCTGAGACTCGAGGTTTCTGAACCCCTAGACTACTTGGTGCTATAAATTACTCTCAAAACCATACACATGACTCATAATCAATATCGTGAATATATACTTGAAGTTTCATGGGCTAGCCGAAATATGAAATCATAATCATATTTGATATGTGTGAGATATTCATGAAAAGATACCATAGAGTTGGCCATGATAACTGAACTTGAATTTCATGAAAATAATACATGCTTGAATGACACTTCATAACTTGAAATCATAAAAATTCATAGGCTTAAGCTTCATAAACTTTCATTCATATTTTGAATAATACATCATGACTTGAAATCTTTCATAAATCATGCATAATAGGGCATAATCTTCATAAACTTGAAATCATAAATAAGTAAGTAAATCGGGAGTAAAATATGCCCTAATAGCCGTAAATCATTAATTGAAATATGATAAAACTGATCCCATTGAGATATCATGGATAATTTCATGGAATTGGGTGAAGCACTAGAATTTCAACATAACATGCTTAGAGACTTGAAATCATAGAATATGGATGAAATTGGGCATGAGCGTGGAAGAATTTCCCCCATTCATAACCTTACATACCTGGGTAATTGACTCTTAGACTTGTCTGGAAAACTCAATAAAGATTTCATGAAGAACCCTAACCTTGATCTTGTGAGGACCTTCAATCTATTGTTTTATTGAAAGAATAAGGATTTATGCTGGGTTAAACCCCTTAATACATTCTTTAAGAAACCCAAAATGACGTCACTTAGGGGTTATAAGCTTAGGAAGTTACAAAAATATCCATGGAAAAACGTAGTTAAAAAGCTTACTACCACTCATGAGTTGTACCAGACTTACCACGACTTTTTGTTTCCTTCTGTTTCTTGCCAGTCCCATTTTATGGTTCTTTCATTCTCAAATCATAGGCACTCACCATGACTCGTTTTTTCCTAAAACTAGTCGTACCATGACTCTTTACATCAACTTTTCCTTAGAAGACCCAACCACGACCCCTAACACAAGTCATACCATCCAACCGCGACTCATGGTATGGGCCAGTACACCCTCCATCTACTTCTGGACTTCCTCAGGATGGATGACACTATGACTTTCTCTACCTCCTACGATTCGTACCATGAGTCATCATTATTGGACTAGGAGGAACAATTGCTTACCATGAATGCTCCCATGACCCATCACTTTAAACAATAACTTGTATGATGAGTTGTTCTGAGGAAAATTGTAGATTTTTCTGCAGATTCTACTATAGGTCTCGGGCTTTATCTTAGATACTTTTGGAGTGTTACATGGAGGGTACGTATGGCTTCGTTGTGTATTGTGATGATTCTAGAATTAATCTTGGTTGTGTGCTGATACAGCATGGAAAGGTCATTGGTTATGCCTCTAGACAACTTAAGACTCATGAAAAGAATTACTCGATGCATGACCTAAAGCTGGCAGGGGTGTTGTTTGCCTTAAAGATTTGGAGGCACTATTTATATAGGGTGGATATGGATATGTTCACAGATTACACGAGCCTACAATATGCGTTTACCCAAAAGGACTTGAATTGCAACAAAGGAGATGGCTAGAGCTTCTTAAGGATTATGACATGAGTGTCCTTTGTCATCCAAGCAAGACCAATGTAGTGGAGGATGCTATTAGTAGGCTGTCTAAGGAGAGTGTGCCCTATATTGAGAGTGGGAGAAAGGAGTTAGTGAAGGACGTCCATAGCCTTGCTCATTTAAGAGTTCTCCTGATAGATTCATTGGACAATGGTGTATTGTTCAAAATGGTCAGAATCCTCACTGGTGATGGATGTTAAAGCAAGGCAAGATGAGGATACTATTCTAGAGAAGTTGAAGGAATNGGTACTCATAGACGAGGAGCCGATCCCTCATGATTCCAGCCGCTAAGTATTGTTCAAAATGGTCAGAATCCTCACTGGTGATGGATGTTAAAGCAAGGCAAGATGAGGATACTATTCTAGAGAAGTTGAAGGAATTACTATGGAATCAGAGAGTGGAGGTTTTCTCCTAAGTGGGAGATGGTGTACTCCGATATCAGAGTCGTTTGTGTGTTCCAGATGTGGATGACTTGAGAGAAAAAATGTTGAGCGAGGCTTATGGATCTTAATATTCTATCCATCCAGTTTCCACCAAGATGTACCATGATCTACGGAAAGTCTATTGGTGGAATGGCATGAAGAAGGACATAATAAAATTTATAGCTAAGTGTCCAAATTGCCAACAGGTGAAGGTCGAGCATTAGAGACCCGGAGGTATGCTTCAGGACATAAGCGTTCCTACTTTGAAGTGGGAAGATATCAATATGGACTTCATTACAGGGTTTCCTCATTTGCGCCAATAATATGACTCTATATGGGTGATTGTAGGCAGGTTGACCAAATTAGCACACTTTTTATTGGTCAAAACTATAGATACAGCCGGGGATTATGCTAGGCTCTACATTCAGGAGTTGGTTCGGTTGCATGGAGTTCGTTTATCCATTATCTCAAATTGGGGTACTAGTTTACCACTCAGTTCTGGAGATCGTTTCAAAAGGGACATGGCACTCAAGTGAAGTTTAGCACAGTCTTTCACCCACAGACAGATGATCAGGATAAGAGGATCATTCAGACTCTTGAGGACATGTTGAGAGCATGTGTGATTGATTTCAAGGGTAGTTGGGATGATCACTTGTCTCGTATTAATTTCTCCTACAATAATTGTTATCACTTCAGCATTCAGATGGCTCCATTTGAGGCTTTTTATGGGCGGAGGTGTACATCATTGATTGGGTGGTTCGAGGTAGGTGAAGCTACATTGATAAGGATATATTTAATTCATGAAGCTATAGAGAAATTTCAGCTTATCAGAGAAAGGATGAAAATAGCTCAAAGTCATTAGAAATCTTGTGCGGATGTTAGGAGAAGAGAGTTTGAGTTTGAGGTGGATAATTGGGTGTTTTTAAAGGTGTCACCCGTGATGGGAGTTATGAGATTTGGTAAGAAAGGGAAGCTTAGTCCCTGATATATTTGACCTTATAGGATTCTAAGGTAAGTTGGCAAGGTGGCATATTCATTAGAGCTACCAGCAGAATTAACTTCAGTATATCAAGTGTTTCATGTGTCTTTATTGAAAAAGTGCTTTGGTGATCCAGCTTTAGTTTTTCTGGTAGAGAGCATTGGGGTGAAGGATAAACTTACCTATGAAGAGGTTCCGATTGAGATCCTTGATCGTCAAGTTCGCAAGTTGAGGAACAAGGAGGTAGCTTCCGTGAAAGTCTTATGGAGAAATCAACTTGTTGAAGTGGCTATGTGGGAAGCTGAAGCAGATATGATGGCTAGATACCCACATCTTTTCCCTTCCAACTCATTTCTAGCATGAGGTACCGGTTTCCTCCTTAGTACTCTATTCAATTTCATGTAAAGTTCATGTCTCTAAGTTTCTTTCTTGTCATAGCATGAATTTATGTTTCATGAATTCAGTTCAGTCATGTAAATCAGTCCGGAGTTAGTCATTCTTTCAGTTTACCACTATGGTTATCCAGTTTTGAGATTGCAATTCTTTCCTTAGCCTTTCCAATATACTTAATCTACATTCGAGGATGAACTTTCCCCTAGGGGAGATAATATAACACCCCAAAAGTCTTTAAGATCATATTTGAGGACTGATATGGAGAAAATAGGAAAATTTGCACCAGGTCACAAAATGAGTCGTTGAGTGACTCGTCAAGTGACCTGGCAGGTCATCAGGAGACCCATTAATTTTGGAGTGTTGGAAAAAAATGATGATTTCAAAACACTTCACGGATTAAGGAATGAGTCATTACGTCACCTAATGATCTCGATAAGTGGGTGAAAGCTTGGGATTTAGAGTCTTAACGAGTGGTGAAATGATCTCTTAAGTGTCATGATAAATTGTTAAGTGGAGGTGTCAAGAAAAGATTAGAAATTTGGAAATTTTCCAGTGGCAACGAATGGAATCCAACAACTCGTTGAGTGATCTAATGAGTTGTTGGGTCAGTCATTCAGTTTTTGTCAGTATCATTTTCCTGTCGGATCATTAAGGATGTTTTTGTAACTGCTAAGTTCCTAACTCCTAAGCTAAGTCATTTTAATCCTCTTATAAGGTGTTTTAAAGGGTTTTAATCATCCTAAACCCTCATTCTACTCCTAATACCCCTAAGTGAAGATCAAATCCCCCAAGAGCAGCTAGGGTTTCATCATCTGCTTCATCTCAATTTCCTTTGGGTCTCCAATCAAGTTGAGGATTCTTCATGCCTAGGTATGTAGGGTTCTGAATGGGAGAAATCCTTCCACCCTCATGCCCTTTTCAAGCTAAATTCCATGATCTCTACTTATCAAGTTCTAAATTGTGAAATTTCAGGGTTTAACCCAATTCCATGCAATTATCCATGATATATATCTATGGGTTCAATTATATCATGTTCTAATATATGAAATATGGTTATTAGGGTAGATTTAACTCTCAAACTTCTCTTGAATAGATGATTTCAAGTTTGTGATGATTTTACTCTATTATGCATGATTTATGAATTCCAAGCTTATGAGCCCATGATTTCTAGTATGATGAAATATCAAAGTATGCATGAATGTTTATGAAGCGTTAAACTTATGTTTCCATGATTTTGTATTATGAATCATTATTCAAGTATGTATGATTTGGGAAAACCCATGTAATGTAAAGTATGTTTTATCATGATTTTAGCCAAGACTTACAAGATCAATTTTATATAGATGTTTGGAGTCAAGACTCCTAAGAAACAGATTTAAGCTATAATATTTTCACAATCCGAGCATAGGCCCGGACCCAGACACGGGATCTAAACCACGAATGGCTCCAAGATAACCCATGGCACATGCATAAAAATTCAAGTGCATAACTACAGTGGAAGTTAAAGGCAACAAGAATAAGTGGAAGTTTGAAATATAACAAAGGCCATAAATGGATTTCAACACTCAACAAGCTGAATCATCTACCTAATGTGCAAAAAGCCTCTAAAACATCTGATGAGATGATGGGACAACACCCCCAACTAGCTCTCTAAAGTATGAAAACTAAAATAACTCGCAAAACATAACTACTAACTGTCCTAAGAAAAATGAGGACTCACCAAAAGCAGGTTCTGGACAGGACTGAGATAGGAGCAAGCTATCAGCGAGACTGAGTTGGATCACCCGAACCTATATCATGAGACGATATAGCATAGAGTATGTGGTCAATTTTTAGAATGTACTAAGTATGTAAGATAAGAATAACATGCTTCATAAAACATTTGTTGAAATTATGCATATGAATCATAAGATCATGGGAGTAAGGACTGCATGTTGAAAATTGTATATGAGATATAGATAATCATAGTTGGTTATCATAACTGAACATAGTGACCCAAGATTTAGAAATAGAAATCATATGACTTGTCATAGCTGAA
Source organism: Datura stramonium (assembly GCA_018107945.1). Classification (NCBI taxonomy): domain Eukaryota; kingdom Viridiplantae; phylum Streptophyta; class Magnoliopsida; order Solanales; family Solanaceae; genus Datura; species Datura stramonium. The sequence goes on from JACEIK010000336.1 coordinate 229,153, forward strand.
ATCATAATTAAAAGCTCATAAACTGATCATTGGGTCAAACCTGCTGTAAAACATAATATCATAAGTCATGAGCATGAGTAACTAAAATCATTAGGAATAATGGGAGACTCTTCATAACCGACACCATCATGATAGAGCTTACGTGATACCCCAAATATCATACTCAAATGAGAAAGGACGCTAAACCATGATATCAATATGAAGCTGAGCCTCTTGGGGAAGGGAAAAACTCTCTTGAGAGGTCCCAACATATATACATATACCTACATTGGCGCGTAGTTACGAAACCGGGGAACCTCAGAACCCCAAGCCTATTCGATGCTAGACACTACTCCCAAAAACATGCATATCGCTCACATTATTTTTCAATAAAGCTTAAATTTTATTCTCAAAGCATAGCTTTGTCACGCCCCACCTTGAGAGGCATGACCGAAACCTAATGCCACATTGGGACCTGGGCTGACTTTGTTGGGCATATGCACCTCTGGTGCTTGCCAGCAACTTAAAACCAAGAAAACAAACTAATATATCTCGGTTGTAAACACACCTTGGGCTGATAAAGCCACATAGCAATCTGTAAATAAAAATAACTAACCCAACAAACACAATAATAAAGGAATACTATACGTGCTGACAAGACCACCAAGCTGTCTAGTCATAACTGAAGGAAAGCAGGCAGTTATATTCATACTAGGCCCCACATGGACAACATGCAAAATATAACATATATAGGTCCCACATGGACAACAACAACCAACTAACTGAAGACTGTAGTTTGCAAGCCTCTAAGAGTGAAAATATCAGTCGGGATAGGGCCCCGACCTGCCCAAAATCTATATAATAAGGACAATAAAACCACTACTATCTGGAAACTCCAAACGAAAGGACATGACCAATCTACTAACTCCGAATAGTTGTTAAGGAGGTCCTGAACCCTATCTGTATAATCCTACAGGAAAGTATGCAGCACCCTACGCGCGGGCATCAGTACAACATGTACCGAATATGTAAGGCAGTAATAAAAGATAAATAGAAGCTGATAAAGAATTGAAAGTAATTAGTTACAAGGGAAGAAGTTACCATGTAAGCTTTTTTATCCAAAACATGCATCTAATAAACCACTACACAAATAAGAACTGAAGCTGCATCGATATACATCCATAAAAATGTATCTAACGAGAAAGTATACAAACAAGAACCTAACCTGGCCCCCATAATCTTGGAAGGTACAAGAAACACAAAAATAACCTACCGGGACCCTTATAAGCCCTACCAAGTACAATTCAATCTATATACCCCTAACCAGGTCCTTATGATTCTACTGGTAACTATAGCCAACCTACCTAGCCTCTGGGTCTGCAACTGAGCCCGCTGGACTCCTTTAACTGTGTCTTAGCCCGTTTGGCTCCTGTATCTGCAACTTGGGCACACAAGGCTCGATGGAGGGTCAGTAATGCTAGTATGACATAAAACAAGGTCCATTCATGGATGGAAATAAATATGACCTTATAAGCAAGAATATCTCTCGAACATCACATAGCTCCTCTAAGAAACATCACATAGCTCCTCTGAGCAATCCATAGCCCCGTAGGCAACGACATAGTTAGTAAACCTAATGTTGGTTAACAGAAGTCTATACTAGATGGGGTCAATCCTGATCGAAGTACTACATTTAGGTCTCAATCTAGCCACTCAAAAGACGTATCTAGTCCCTTAGGCCCAATGTGACAACTACTCACCCCTAAAATAGTCTGTATAGCTGCCAACTAGCACACCCCGTGTGTCAACACCTGACCAGAGGGTCCTGGAAGTGATTAAAATCTCTAACGGCCTAGGCAGAATAGGGAAACGTCCGGAGTGGCCTAAGCGATACTTTGAAGGTCATTCTAAGATAATGATAGCTCATAAGAGAACAATAAAGTGGTAGAAGACCAACTATTTAGTTCCTCCACTTAGAACAACTGTGGGGCTGCTACTGATCGGACATGCTCCTAAGCAGTCAGCCCTAACTCTCCACAGGCAGCTTACTATAACTCTTACCCAGAAAGTAACACTGTGATACACTGGTTCTAGTCCCTTTAGACCCTAACATAGCTTCTCCAGATTTTATATGGCTACTTTGGGCGATTCATAGCCTTGTAGGCAGGTATATCTGGACCTAGTCCTTCACGACAACCTGTACCCGGGCACGTATAAGAGTAGCCTGGGATGTTGGCCTCACATCTAGCTACTAATAAGGTTCCCTACATAGGGTATCGACTAGTCTATCAGACTTGTAACAACTGGGGAAGCTTTCCTGATCGACCTATGCGACAAGCACTAGGTCGGCTGAAGCTAACGGTCACTGACAATAGCCTATCATATGGCAAGCTGTCGCTCAGTTCACTAGGAAACCTTGGTGTCATCAACTCGATGAGAAAACCATCCTATCCAGATTCCGGCCTTGGAGGTGTCAAGGTACGCTAACGGACTCTAGGTGAGCTTTACTGATAATATGGGCGTCAAACTGGAAGTTATATTTCCCGGCTACGCCCTATGCTGTCTAACTTACCAAGTTAAGCCCAAAAGCTAACCATAAACTTCTATGGCCTTAGCATGATAGAAAAACATCAGAATACCTCTAAATAGTAAATAGGTAAACGGGGAAATCTCTATGGCGCACCAAGCGTTGTCACACTTCACCTACCCTTTCCCGACGAGGGATACTGTGGTATAATCTCAATACATATAGAAGCTAACCAAAACATACATAATCATTATCTACTAGAAGAAAATATTCACAACATATAAGATCATTATCTACCTTTGAGGGCATAGGTTGTATCACTATACGACGAGAATAACTTGCCGAAGAGATAAGCCTTAACATACCTCAAATGTCGATTTTCATTAATCAAAAATTGTTCCAACATGCAGCTGGTAATTCCACCAGATTGCAGTCTTTACGCTGAAAGAATAAGACTATTTTCAATAATAGGAATGACTAATAATGATATCTTTCAAAGAACATTGACTATAACTCTACTTCATTTAATTTGGCCAAAAACTCACAAATTCTCGAGAGTCTAGAAGGTAGAAAAGCTTACCTATCACTTGTAGCCGCTTAGGACTCAATTAGAAGTGATTTCTACAACTTTTACTCAGCGGAGTTCCGGTACTCTGAGAGAATTTTCAAAAACATAACTCTGCAAGGATGTTCCTCATAGGCCTAGAACTCGTTATCCAGGATGAATTTGCATTTGGACGGAGTTTAGCGGTGTAATTCGGTGAAAAACAAAAGAAATTGTCGCTCGTGTCTTGTTTTTTATTGAGGGAAATTGTTAAGAGTGATTTAATTAACATAAGGAAACTTACATATATATATTTGAGGTGGTGGCAGGGGGTGGCGCGGTGCGCCAGCCTAACAGCACAGCACGGCGCCTAGGGCGCTTGGCCTACTACTCGCTCGGTGCGTCGTATTCAAAACTCTCCACATATGTATGCATGCTTCAACTAAATGAAAGAAATTTACGGGGTGTAACATCATCCCCCCCATTGGGAACATTCATCCTCAAATGTAATCTTAAACTCAAGAGACTCAGCTCCTGTAATCTTTGTCAAAAAGATTTTGGTAGAGTCTCCTCTGTAACCTGGACTATCCGGAAACCTGAAACACGGAAAAGTGCAACATAGGTGCCTCATAGGACATTACAAGCAACTGAATAGTATAGCTCCACAACATATATGTAAGAAACTGACAATAATAGCAATAAAAGCAACTACACAACACTTGAGAACTATCTCACCTCAACTACAACTATTTGAGTATGTGTATTATCATTGTAGAGTCTGGAACAAGTGAGGATTTATAGACCTCATGTAGTTCTCAGCTACCCAGTTCATCTTTTATACCTTTCTATTCCTCCATAATACTTTAACAGAGGCTACATCTTTAGCCCTCATTCTGTGGACCTGTTGATCTAGTATAGTTATCAAAGTCTTCTCATTGGACAATTCCTCTGTGACCTTACCATCCTCGATTGGGATAAATCGAGAAGTGTCTCCTGCTCACTTGTGTAACATTGAAACATGAAATATTGGATGAGCAGATTCTAGCCCCGAAGACAACTCTAACTCGTAGGCCACTTGGTCGATCTTCTGGAGGATACGATATAGTTAAGTGAATCTAGGGCTGGGCTTTCCCTTCTTTGGAATATCTCATAACACCCTTCTTTGACAAAATTTTCAAGAATACCTAATCCTTGCCTCAATCTCCAACTCCCTATGCCGTATATCGAAATATGACTTTTGACGATAATGGGCTGTTAGTAACTGCTCTCTCAGGAGCTCAATCTTCTCTTCTGATTTGTGCATCTTGCTAAGTCCCATTAACCCTGATTCCCTTACTTCGGAGAATCTCACACCATCCTTTGTGGGATCTGCACTTCTATCCATATATAGCCTTATAAGGCGTCATCTTAATGCTGAAATGGTGACTGCTATAGTATAGAACTCGAGGTAGATAGTTATCTCAACTTCCTTAAAGTCTAGTATGCATTCCCGTACCTATCTTCGAGCGTCTCTCTTGAACGACTTCAAAAGTCCAGTTGTAAACTGTGCCCCTTTGTCAAAGATAATAGACATTGGGACACTATGTTTCTAGGCTTTCTCTCTGGTATACAACTTAGCATAATCTTCAACTGAAAAGTAATTCTGACCGGAAAGAAATGAGTTGATCCCATTATCCCTCCAACACTAACTCAAATAGGGTAAAATTTATACTTGGTACGAGGTAAATTTGTGATTAAATTTGTATTGGCTACTTCTAGCTCTCACGGAGACACAACTATCTCCTGAGTTAGCCTATTACGGTCCTGATGCCCAGCCTTTACTGGCTGGTAATTGGAGCTCTATTCTATAACTCAACCATATCTTTTTTCTTCCCTGCCATCAGTACATCTCTTTTATAACCTGATGCGTTTCCATCAATCCCGGGAGGGGGAAATAATGGACATGATGTACCTTTTCTACAGTGTACTGATAAAGGCCTACTACATTTAGAATGCAGAGTCGATCTCTGGGTCTCAAGACTCTATCCCCTACTATCAAAAAGGATGATGATTCCTTCTTCTGGGCCTCTTCTCTGAGCTTTACTAGGATAGGGTCTCCATATCGTCATTCCTTCGCCTCCACAAATAGAGGTGATATTGCAGTATTCTTGATTATAATCTCACTACCCTGTAACTGTCAGCCTAATACTTATTTTTGACATTCAACAACAATTTCAAACTCTATCAGCCTGCTATATCCTAGAGGTTGTTCTGTTCTTCTCCAGGGCTCGATGTTCATGTCTTTCCCCTTACTTCTATAAGCTGAATTCGGGGATCGTGCACCATACAATGTACTGGCAAGGATACTACTATCCAAGTCTCTTAACCTTTAGTTTCTTGACCCATACTCGGGCTAGTTCCTATCATATAGCCTCTCTGCCCCTCAACATAATAAGGTATGGGTTTTAGGCTTTATTTTCCAGTTATTTCCAATCGCTATCAACACACTATGGTGGGATTAACCTCTTTCTGACCTGAGCTTTACTATTACCGGGAGCCTACTGCTTATGGACTCTCACCTGTACTTGACTGCTCCTAGAAATCTCACTTGTCATCGTAATCTTTATGGTAGTGAAGGTCTAGGTGACTTGTTTAAGTACTAGGGGTCTTGCCCCCTTTTTCTAACACCCCCCGGAACCATGAATAAGTGAAAGTTTGAAATATAACAAATTCCATAAATGGAGTCAGCACTTGACAAGTTGAATCATCTATATAATGTCTGAAAAGCCTCTAGGACATATGATGAGTTGATAGGACAACACCCCTAACTAGCTCGCTAGAGTTTGAAAACTGAAATAACTAGAAAAACATAACTACTAACTATCCTAAAAAAATGAGGATCACCCAAGCATGGGATGGATTGGACTGAGATAGGAGCAAGCTATCGGCGAGACTGAGCTGTATCACCCGAACCTATATCATGAGATATGTAGCATAGAGTATTAGGTCAATACTTGAAATGTACTGAGTATGTAAGGTAAGTAAAACATATTTAATATAATGTTAGTTGAAATCATGCATATAAATGAAAAGATTATGAAAGTAAGGACTGCATGCTGAAAACTGTATCTGAGATATGTATAGTCATAAGCTGGTTATCATAACTGAACGTAGTGACCCAAGATTTAGGAATAGAAATCATATGCTTGTCCAAAATCTTTCCAGGGCTAAGGATGCTAAACCATGATATTGATATCAAGCTGAGATTCTTGGGGCGGGGGAAAATTCTCTTGAGAGGTTCCAACATATATCCATATACCTATATTGGTGTGTAGTTATGAGGCCGGGGAACCTCAGTGTTACACCCTGTAAGTTCCTATCGTTTAGTCGGTGCGTTCATACGTAATTCATGAGTTTTAGAATACGATGCGTGTGAGAAATAGCCCGGGAAAAGGACATACGAGCACGAAATTGAAGTAGTGAGGGAGAAGGCCGGGGGCAGGATGCAACAGGGGTAGCGTGTCACGGACCCCCTCCCTCTGTGTTGGGCAGCATGGCACGCTCGTATAACAACGCGATAGGGGCTGTGACACGAACACCCTGTCCACCGCCTAAGTGTATGTATATATATCACCTTGATTCATTTGCTAATTCACAAAATGGGAAGCCTCATCCAGAGAAAGGATAATATGCAACTTTCACACAAATTTCTTCTGATTACGTTGCCAAATGCCATCTAAACTCAAATTAACTTCATGTATCAAGTTCTATGCTTGCAGGGAGCATTCCTGCGAAGTTATTTTTTCAAAATACGCCCGAAAAATCAAAACTTCACCAAGTAGAAGTTATCAGAATTGCTCTGAATTGAATCCTAAACAGTCAAAGGCATTAAGTAAGCATTTCTCCCTTTTGAACTCTCGAGAAATAATAGGTTTCCGATTGTATTTTGCAAAGTTGAATTATAGTTATTATTAGTACCAAAAGTTATCATTTTTCTAGATTTGGTATTAAAATTAGTCCTATTCTCTCAGTATTAAGGTGAAAATTGAGAAGAGCTGGTGACTTCAAGTTGAAACTTGCCAATTGATCGGGAATCGACAATCGAGGTATGCTAAGGCAAATTCCTTCAACAAGTTACTTCCTATAGTATTGTAGTAGAACTTGAGCCCTCGTAAGAAAGTCAGAAGTGTGTTTATTGTGGTTAAATGCTATTGTTAGTTGAGACTAGTACTTTGTGTTTAGTTGGGATTGACCCTGCCCTGTATAGGCTTCTATGACCAACCCCAGGGTTACTAGCTGTGTGGTCGCCCACCAGGGGCTATAAGACGTTGCTCCAAGGAGCGATATGCCTTCTCCAGAGATGATTCAGAGGCCCAAGGGCCCTATTACAGTCCATTCCATGGCTGGACTATTATTTTTATGTCGTATAGGCTGCATACCCTCATCGAGCTAGGTGCCCAGGATGCAGTTATCAGGAGTCCACTGGACTCAGACACAACTACAAATCAGGGGCTGGGTGGACTCAGTTGCAGACCCAGGGGACCAGTAAGTTGGCTATAGTTACCATTTGACTCTTTCTGACATTTTTTATGGGTATATAGATTGAAGTGTGCTGCCCAGGGCTTATGGGGGCCCTGAGTGGGTTATTCTGTGCTGGTTGTACCTTTCGACTTATGGGGGCCAAGTAAGGTTCTTGTTTGTACTATCTAATGTTAGTTGTACAACAGGTTATAAAGTTATAGCAGGTTAACTCTCTGTCCCTCCTATTTAATTGTTCAGTTTCATTATCATCATTATTCAGTCATTTTCTTTTATTGCCTTACATATTATGTACATATTATACTAACGTCCATCCTTGGGTGCTGCATTACTTGCCTACAGGTGCGGATAGACGCGGATCAGGACCTTCTTAGTTTTCAGCCAGAGTCAGCAGTACAATTAGCTCCCTTCCTCTGGAGCTAATAGTTAGAAAGTTTGCTCTTTTTTATTGTATAATTTATGGGTAGGTCGATGCATTTTCTCTACCATTATTCCACTCCTAGAGGCTTGCAGGCTATAGATTTCCAGTTGTTCATTTTATTATTGGTCGTGTGGGGCCTATATATATTTTATTTCATGTGATGGTCATGTGGGGCCTTGTTTAGCTGTTATCTAGTGGCCTTGTCGGCTATAGTATAGTCGTAGTTGCCTGATTTTCATTCTGCTAAAACTAGATAGCATGATGGTCTTATCGGCCAGCATAGGATTTTTTTTTATTTCTTGTGGTTGGTTAGATGTTTCCTTTATAGTTGGTTATATGGCCTTGTCGGCCGGAGGCTATGTTTACAGCCGAGATATAGCTTGTTGTTTTTTTAAATTGAGTTGTAGGCATGCACCAGACGTGCATAAGCCCAACCAAGTTAGTTAGATCCTAGTGTGGCACTAGGTGATAGTCACGCCTCTCAAGGTGGGGCGTGACAAACTTGGTATCAGAGAAGGTCGCATCCTAGGGATTCTGCAAGCCGTGTCAAGTAGAGTCTTTCCTATGGGTGTGTTGTGCACCATATTCTATAGACAGGAGGCTAGGAGGCATGATAGGGTGGTTACTCTTCTTTATCTTTAGTCGTGCTATAGAGTTGTGCTGTACAGGGTTGAGTCCCTAAGATTACTATATTATGCTTGTCTACAAAGAAATGTTGGACACGCGACAGACTACGACCAGTCAGAAGTTAGATACAACGGTGGGAGAAGACATTAGCAGGGTGCCTCAGTTAGAGCCAACCCGATCTGAGGGCGACAGGGAGACCTCATCTCGGTCTCCCCATCATTCTCTACCACGCCAGGAGCCGTCCAGAGCGGAATATGTGTCGGCACTACCTCCAGCAATTCCTATACTGATACCATCAGATCAGAAGGTTAGGAGCACTGCCTTCATGTTAGCTCAGATGATGGCTGCGCAGCGTCAGTCAGTGGCACCCGTGGTTACAGAATCTTTGGAGGACCTGGGAGTTTGAGGGTTCGAAAGTTCCTCACTCTGAATCCCCTGTAGTTCACAGGGACGGATCAAGATGAGGACCCTCAAGACTTCTTGGATCAGTTGCTGTGAATTTTCGGGGTAATGCATGCCACGCCTGCGGAGTTGGTTGAGTCAGCGGTATTTTGACTACAGGACATAGCAGTATTATGGTATAAGAGTTGGGAAAGGTCCCAAGGTAGAGATGTTCCCCCTCCGACTTGGTCTAGCTTTTCATAGGCCTTCCTAGATCATTATTTTTCGCGGGAAATTTGGCAGGCCTGGGTAGATCAGTTTTTGCATCTAGAGTAGGGCTCGATGAGCTTTCGGGAGTATGCTATGAGATTTGATTCCTTGGCCTGATATGCACTGGCTTTCATAGACACTATGCCATCTAGAGTGCACTAGTTTATATAGGGTTGCTTCCAAAGTACGTGGAGACTTATGTTATGGCTACGCTGTGCGAGGATACGGATATCGCCCGTATTCAGGCATTTGCTCAGAGTATTAAGGGGATAAGGCAGCGCTAGCAGGAGATAGAGAGGGCGAATCAGGAGCAGCTCCTCAGGGTTAGACCTAGTGACACCTAGGCAGAGTTTTAGGGTGGAGCTAGGCCATGACTATCAGGTAGAACACCTAGACCCCCACCTCCACAGCAGCAACAGGGTGGTAGATCAGACCGTCGGAAGGAAGTCAGGACCTGGAGAGAGCTCACTGGCCTCGGGTTCGCAGCAATAGAGAGGGTTAGAGCAGAGCAGACTCACCGTGTCATGTTGTCCTATTTGAAGTCGACGTCATCTTGAGGATTACAAGTATAGTTCTATTGCTTGTTACATCTGTGGAAAAGAGGGTCACATGATAAGAGACTGTCCAGCTAGAGGTCAGGGTGATTGAGACTGACAGGACAGATCTTAAGTTGGGTCACGTGCCCCAGCGCCTCCAGCAGGGCGCATTCCCTCAACTCTAGCCGGCAGAGGCTGAGGCAGGTTAGGGGCATCTAGTTCAAGCACCAGTCCAGATCGCACATATGCTTTACCGAGGTGACAGGTGTCAGAGTCTTCGCCGGATGTTGTGACAGGTATGGGGAACATTTGTTCTCATTTAGTTATGTTTTGATAGACCCAGGTTCCACTTTGACTTATGTTACACCACTAGTGGCCTGGAAATTCGGTATAACGCCCGAATTGCTTCAGCGACCCTTTTCAGTGTCGACGCCCATTGGTGATTCTATTATAGCAAAAAAGGATCTACCAGGGTTGCACAGTAGAAGTTGTTGGTCGTCAGACTTTAGCAGATTTAGTAGAACTAGACATGATTGATTTTGATGCAATTATGGGTATGGATTGGCTAGTGCCATGTTATGCCACTGTAGAATGTTGGACCAAGATAGTCTAATTCCACTTTCCAGGGAAGGTAGTGCGAGAGTGGAAGGGCAGTGCAGCTACGTCGAAAGGTAGGTTCATATCCTATCTTCGGGTGAAGAAGTTAATAGCAAAGGGCTGTATATATCATATTGTCAGGGTTTAGGATATGAAAGCAGAATCCCTGAATCTCCAGTCCATTCCAGTAGTTAATGAATTTCTAGATGTGTTCCCAGATGAATTACCTAGTATTCCCCCAGAATGGGAAATCGATTTCTCTATCGACTTGTTACCAAGTACTCAGCCTATATCCATCCCGCTGTACCGAATGGCTCCGGCTGAATTGAAAGAACTGAAGCTAAAGTTGAAAGATTTTCTAGATAAGGGCTTCATCAGGCCGAGTACATCACCGTGGGGTGCACCCATGTTGTTTGTGAGGAAGAAAGATTGCTCCCTCCGCATGTGTATAGATTACCGGCAGTTGAATAAGGTCACCATCAAGAATAAATACCCGCTTCCCAAAATAGATGACTCGTTTGATTAGCTACAGGGGGAGATATACTTTTCCAAGATTGATTTAAGGTCAGGATATCACCAGGTGTGGGTTTAGGAGAGATATCCCAAAAACAGCTTTCAAGACCAGGTATGGCCATTTTGAATTCCTAGTTATGTCCTTCGGGTAGACGAATGCTCCAGTAGTGTTCATAGATCCGATGAACAACATCTTCAAGCCGTATCTAGACTTATTTTTTATAGTATTCATTGATTACATTCTGGTGTATTCCCGCTCAGAAGCAGAACACTGAGATCATTTGCAAGCAGTACTCCAGATTCACAAGGATCGCCAGTTGTATGCTAAATTTTCTGAATGTGAGTTCTGGCTGAATTCTGTAGAATTTTTGGGGCATATCGTGTCAGATACTGGTATTCAAGTCGATTCACAGAAAATTGAAGGAGTAAAGACATGGACTAGAACTACAACTCCAACTGAGGTACACAGTTCCTGGGGTTAGCCGGGTATTACATAAGATTAGTAGAGGGATTTCTACTTTATCAGCGCCTTTGACCAAGTTAACTCAAAAAGAAACTAAATTTAACTGGACTTAAGTGTGTGAACAGAGTTTTCAGGAGTTGAAAAGCAGATTGACATCAATGCCAGTACTAGCTTTGCCAGAAGGTTTAGAGGGTTACATAGTATATTGTGATGCTTCAGGAATTGGGTTAGGGTGTGTTCTGATGCAACATGGTAAGGCAATTGCTTATGCTTCAAGGCAGCTAAGAATGATTGAAAAGAGCTATCCCACTCACGACCTGTAGTTAGAGGCAGTTGTTTACCCCTTAATAATCTGGAGATATTACCTGTATGGTTGCATGTGGACACTTTTACTAATAATAACAGTCTCCTGTACATCTTTACAGAGAAAGAGTTGAATCTACGGCAACATCATTGGTTAGATTTGTTTAAGGACTACGACGTGAATATTTTATATCATCCAGGGAAGGTTAATATCATAGAAGATGCCCTTAGTCATAGATCAATAGGGAGTTTAGCACATTTGAGGCCCAAACAACGGGAGCTAGCTTGAGAATTACACTAGTTAGCCAGCTTAGTTGTTCGAATAATAAACTCGGGAGACAATGGGGAAATGATTCAGAATACCCCAAATTCATCCCTGGTTAGAGGTAAAAGAATGATAGTATGAAGATCCACATTTAGCACAACTCAGAGATAAAGTCCAGTGAGGTGAAGTATTATCTTTTGAGGTGACCGAAGATGGGGTCTTGAGATCTAGCAGTTGCCTTTGCGTCCCAGATGTAGCAGGGCTCCGTCAGTAGATTATGGCCGAGGTACACTACTCTCGATACTCTCTTCATCCGGGTTCGACAAAAATGTATCATGATTTAAAGGAGTTTTACTAGTGGCCTGGAATGAAAAAGGGTGTAGCAAAATTTGTATTACAATGCCCTAACTGTTAGCAAGTAAAAATTGAACATCAAAAACCCGACGGATTGACACAAGAGATAGCGGTACCTATGTGGAAATGGGAAGCAATCAACAAGGATTTTGTGATAGGATTACCCCGTACCAGGCGCATATTTTATTCTATTTGGGTGATTGTTGACAAATTAATGAAATCAACTAATTTCCTTCCAGAGAGAACCACCTTCTCAACCGAAGACTATGCTGAATGATATATCAGAGAGATAGTTCGATTACACGGAGTCCCAACATCTATCATTTCTAACAGGGGGCACATTTCACAACTATATTTTGGCAGTCGTTTAAGAAAGGCTTGGGAGCAAAGGTTAATTTGAGTACAACATTCCATCCTCAGACAGATGGGCAAGTAGAACATAGAATTCAGACGCTCAAGGATATGTTGCGGGCGCGTGTGTTAGATATTAGGGGTAGTTGGGATGAGTATTTACCCCTTATTGAATTCTCTTAAAAAACAATTATCATTCTAAAATTCAGATGACGCCTTATGAGACCTTATATGGGCGAAAATGTAGATCCCCTATCAGGTGGTTTGAAATAGGCGAGTCAGAGTTAGTAGGACCTGATATGATTCACCAGTCAGAAGAAAAGGTCAAACTCATCAGAGAACGCTTGTTAATATCTCAGAGTCACCACAAGTCCTACTCCGATATGCGACGTAGAGATCTAGAATTCGATGTTGATAACTGGGTATTTCTAAAAGTTTCACCAATGAAGGGCGTAATGAGATTTGGTAAGAAGGGCAAGCTTAGCGCTAGATTTATTGGCCCGTATCGGGTCTTCCGGAGAATAGGCCAAGTGGCGTATGAGCTAGATCTATTCACCCGATCTTTCATGTGTCAATGCTGCGGAAGTGTATAGGGGACCCATCCTGAGTTGTGCCAATTGAGAACGTTCAGGTTACTGAGGAGCTAGCTCACAAAGAGATTCCAGTTGTCATATTAGATCGGCAAGTTCGTAGGTTAAGGACAAATGATTTCGCCTTTGTTAAAGTATTGTGGAGAAACAAGAATAAAGAAGAGATGACCTCAGAAGCTGAGGACGACATGACATCAAGATATCCTCATTTGTTCAAGGACTAGCTTAGATTATGCAGTTAAGGGTAAGATTGTTGTTCAGTTGTTATTTTGCTACTTATGTAAAATGTACTATTTAGTTAGCTACCTTTTGTTGTGAAATAGTTGCTATAGCGCCCTGTGAGATGCCTGCATTTGACTTTTCTGTGTTGCAGGTTTTTCGATTAGATCATATTACATGGGAGACTCTGCTGAAATTTTTCTAGAATACTAGTTAAGAGAGTTAACTCCTATAAGTCTGAAATTGACATTCGAGGACGAATGTTCCTAAGGGGGGAGGATGTTACACCCTGTAAGTTCCTATCGTTTAGTCGGTGCGTTCATATGTAAGTTGAGAGTTTTAGGTACGAAGTGTGTGAGAAAGGGCTCGGGGAAAGTTCATACGAGCATGTAATTGAAGTAGCGAGGGAGAAGGCTGGGGGTAGGCTACAATAGAGGTTGCGTGTCAAGGACCCCCTCCCTCCGCATTGGGAGGCGTGGCACGCCCGTAAAATGGCGTGATGGGGGTCGTGACATGGACCCCCTATCCACCTCCAAAGTATATACATATAT
>JACEIK010000336.1:255938-266952 GCA_018107945.1 Datura stramonium
AATGCGATTTATAAGTCGCATTTTGCCTTGCGACGCGCTGACTTGGCGCTTGTCCGATCTTTCCCCAGGCCTTTTTCTAGCATGTATGGCATTCTAAAACACTTAACCAACATGCGAATAGGCCATCTACATGTTAAGAATTTACAGGGTGTAACAACACATGCTCTCAACATGTTCTTAAGAGTCTGGATTGTTCATTCAGCTTGGCCATCCATTTGCTAATGAAATGTTGTGCTGAGTTTAATCTGAGTCCCAAGCCCTTTTTGGAAAGAACACCAAAACTGAGAGGTAAATTGAGTACATCGATTTGAGATGATAGACAAGGGCACTCAATGAAATCGCACAAACTCCCAGATATACAGTTTGGCATAATCCTCCGCCGAATCTATGGTTTTGACTGGTAGGAAGTGTGCAACCTTGGTTAAACTATCGACCACCACCCAAATGGAGTCATATTGTTGGCGAGTACGGGGTAGGCCTGTAATGAAATCCATATTAATCTTTCCCACTTCCAAGTAGGAATGCTAATATCCTGAAGTACGCCTCCCGGCCTTTGATGCTCGGCTTTTACTTGCTGATAGTTCGGGCACTTGGCTATTAATTCTGCAATATCCTTCTTCATGTCGTTCCACCAATATATTTCCCGCAAATCATGATACATCTTGGTGGCACCCAGATGGATAGAATACCTGGATCCATGCGCCTCATGCAATATCCGGTCCCTCAAATTACCGACATTTGGAACACATAAGCGGCCCTGGTACTGTGGCACCCCATCCCCCCCATGGGAGAAGACCTCCACCTTCTGACTTCCAACGACTTCCTTCAGATTTACCAAAATCATCTCCTCATCTTGTCTGGCTTTCACATCCGTCACCAAGGACGATTGTGATCGATTTTGCACAACAACGCCGCCATCAGTCGAGTCGACCAATCTAACTCTCATCCTCGCAAGTTGATAGACATCTTTCACCAACTCCTTCTTTCCTTCATCCACGTGGGACACACTCTCCATAGAGAGCCTACTAAGTGCGTCCTCTACCACGTTACCGTTACTCGGGTGGTAAAGGAAACTCATGTCGTAGTTCTTTAGTAGCTCCAACCACCTCCTTTTCAAGCTATTATGATCCGTGAATACATCCAATTGGACCCCATACAAGTAATTCCGCCATATCTTCAATGCAAACACCACCGCGACCAACTCAAGATCATGGGTCGGGTAACTTTTCTCATGGACTTAAAACTATCGTGCGGCATATGCTATCACATTCCTATGCTACATCAGCACACACCCAAGTCCAATTCTCGAAGTGTCACAATATACCAAAAAACCATCGGTACCCTCGGATAGGGTCAACACTGGTGCTGAAGTAAGTCGAGTCTTCAACTCTTGGAAGCTTTTCTCATAAGCCTCCGACCATTGGAACTTTACCTTTTTCTGAGTCAACTTGGTCAAAGGTGCAACAATAGATGAAAAGCCCTCAGCAAATCTCCGATAGTAACCTGCTAAACCTAAAAAGCTCCTGATATCTTATGGGTTCACTGGCCTGGGCCAATTCTTCACCGCTTCGATTTTCTGAGAATCTACCTTTATGCCCTCACTTAATACCACGTGGCCCAAAAATGCAACCGAGTTCAACCAAAACTCACACTTGCTAAACTTTGCATATAACTAAGGATCGTTGAGGGTCTGAAGCACTACTATCAAGTGAGCGACATACTCTTCGCTTTGAGAGTATATGAGGATATCATCGATAAACACAATAATGAAAATGTCTAGATATTGCTTGAACACCCTATTCATTTGATCCATGAAAGCTACAGGGGAATTGGTTAGTCCTAAATACATAACAACAAATTCGAAATGACCATACCGAGTCTTAAAGGCGATTTTCGGGATGTCACTTTTCTGAACCTTGAGCTGATGATACCCGGACCTGAGATTGATCTTGGAGAAATTATTGGCACCCTGAAGCTGGTCAAATAAATTGTGGATTCTAGGTAAAGGATATTTGTTCTTAACGATGACCTTATTTAGTTGTCGATAGTCAATGCACATCCGAAGCGAATCATCCTTCTTCTGGAAAATAACAATGGTGCACCCTATGGAGACTTACTCGGCCTAATAAATCCCTTATCTAATAGGTCCTTCAACTGATCCTTCAACTCTTTTAGCTCAGTTGGAGCCATTCTGTAGGGAAGAATAGATATAGGTTGCATTTTGGGAAGAAGATCTATACCGAAATCAATCTCTCGCTTGGGAGGGACACCTGGCAAATCATAAAGAAAGACCTTTGGAAACTCACGTACTACTGGAACTGACTGGATAGTCAGGGTTTTGGACTCTACATCCTTAACCCTAAGTAGATGGTACATGCAAACTTAGAAATCATCTTTCTGGCCTTAAGGTAATAAATGAATCGACCTACGGGCATAGCTGAACTACCCTTCCATTCTAAGGTTGGCTCACCTGGAAATCTGAACTCTACTGCCTGGGTTCTATAATTAACTAAAGCATAGAATGAAAATAGGCAATTCATGTCGAGAATAACATCGAAATCGGTCATGGCTAACTCTAGCAAGTCTGCTGAGGTGACCTTATGAAGGACTGAGACTGGGCAACCCCGATACACCCTTCTAGCTATAACTGAGTCACCTATTAGAGTGGAAACTAAGAAGGGTTCTAAAAAAACATCGGGACTGACTCCGAAGCTACTGACTAAATATGGTGTCACAAAAGATAAGGTAGCCCCCAGATCTAGCAAAGCATATACATCAAGATGAATAACTCTCAACATACCGGTGACCACATCTGGTGAGGCCTCCTGCTCCTGACGGATGGCTAAGGCATAGAATCTGTTCTAGCATTAACCACGGGCTGTGCTAGTAGATGCCCCCTGATGTGCTGTGCTTGGGGGATGGGCTGCTGAACTAGAAGTTTGGCCTCGGCCCCCAACTCGATCCTGCCTCGTAACTGGGAAGTCTCGAAGCATGTGCCTGAGATGCCCATATCCGAAACAAGCACCTGAACCTTCCAAGAACTGGCCTGTGTTCTCTTGACCACATCTACGACAAGATGGGATGCTAGAATCTGCGGGTCAGTTGCTCTGACCCCTCGAGACTGACGCTCGCCCTCTCTGATCATGTCTGGGCTTGGATGGCACACTCAATGTTGAAGATGCCAGGGTTGATGATCTCTGGTGTGTCTGCTGTAGGTGCCCACCACCGGACCTCTTCTGAGAAAATCTGTGATCCTTAGTCCAGCCCCTCTTGGCCTCCCTCTCTCTCGAATGTGCCGCCTCCATCTGCTGGGCGTACAACACTATGCGGGGGAAATCCATATCCTTGTGCAGCATAGCTATCATGCAGTCTTTGTCCAAGTACCCTGCTATACCATGAACAAACCTGCTCACCCGCGCCCTCTGATCAGCCACTAACTCCGGGGCATATTTTGATAGGCGGATGAACTCAAGGGAATACTCTTGCATAGCCATCCTCCCCCGCTTCAAGTTCACAAACTCAGCTACCTTCATCTCCCTCATCTCCCGAGGGAAGAACCGATCTAGGAATGCAACCAGAAACTCCACCCACGTGATCGGACCTGCTCCTGCGACCCTGCTATCCTTCCATTGGCAAAACCAAATATGCGCAACCCCCTTCAACTGGTAGGAGGCCAACTCTGCGGACTCAACACTACTCACCCCCATGACTTGGGTGATCTTGACAATCTCATCAATGAAATCATATGGGTCCTCATCTACCTTAGACCCCAAAAACTTCGGCGAGTTCATTATGAAGAAGTCTCTAACTCGATTCGCCGCTGCATTGCCATTTTGCGAAACATACGCAACGGCCTGTTGATTGACCTGAGCGGTTAAGGCCTACGCAAGCATCTTAATAGCAGCCAAGAACTCAACATGAGTTGCTGGCTCTGGTGCTTGACACTCCTGAACTAGTGGGGCTGGCTGATGCCCATAACCATTTCCATTCTCGTGGCCCTCACCACCTCCACTCCTCCTTCCATTCATTCTTCGGGGAGCCATAATTCTACAATTGCAAATAGCATGAATTAGAAGGATAGAAAGACTTTTCATCACACGAAGTAGATCATGAAAGAAGGGAGCATTTCCTAAATGTCTAGTAGCCTCTTCTTCATAAGTGTGGCATGCTTCAAACATGATGTATTGTGGGTTTACAACACATTCGATGCTCAAAAATAAGAAAATAACATGGATTTAGGTGTATTTATGTGGATATGAGGTACTTTTCCTTTTGTTATAGGATAAACAGGTGTTGGAACTGAATATTGCAAAAGATAGCTTAAAAAGTGCAAAATGGGCAAAAAGTGCAGACCACAGTACGGATCGTAGGAAGGACCTACGAGTCGTATTGATGGCTATGAGAAGTTGTTGAAAGCTAAGGTTGAGCAGATGTGATCCACGAGTCCTAGTACGATTAGTATAAGTCTTGTACGAGTCGTGATGAGAAAGTCGTGGCGAAGTCCAAAAGAATTGCATCTGAGTCTGACTCCTGCTATGAGAATCAAGTACGACCCGTGAGACAAAGGTACGAGTCATACCATTCTGGCCGTGATGAACTTCAGAAAAACTTCAAAATCTCTGATTCAAGGTACGGGAGCTCAATACGAGTCGTGAGTTGATGGTATGAGTCATACACAGATCCAACACTTAGCCAGAGTTTAGCCAATCGAGATTGTATTAGAGGAAGCTACAGATTGCAGAAGCATGTTACGGATTGTAGCTCGAGTCATGGCACTAGCGGCGACATATATGGAAATTCACCCTGTTGGCTTAGGAAAAGGATTCTTGTGTCTGTATAAATATGTTTTAGGTTTTATTTTTATAGGGACGTCAGTTTTTATAATTTTAGAGAGTAGAAACCTTGAGAAAGAGAGGATTGAGTTGGTCTTAACTGGTGATCAACCTATTCTTGAATTCTTCTTGTTCTTACTACTTGTTTTTTTAAAGATTTTGTGGAGTAATCGAAGGAAGTGTTTTTCTCAATCATTGTTGTAAGTATTGTTTTATGTCGTTAATCATGAATGCAATTCACAACCTTAAAACTATGAGAGGCTAAACCTCCAGAGCTAGGGTTGTGGGAACCATGGTGGATTAACAAGCTAGGGTTACACAAAGTGATCTTAAAACAAATACAAACAGTTATATTGTATTCTCTTCATGCTTAAATGTTTCTTAACGGTGCACAATGTTAGACATGCCCAAATTATTTACTTGCTTTGGTCGAAGAGGTAGATATTAGGAAAAGATAATTACAATAGAGCCTTGATCTTGATGATCATTGTATTAACTCTAGCTATGGTCGCAGGATGGTTAAATCTGGAACATAGTGATAACAGATAGTTTTGAAACCGCTCTTGGTCGAGTGATTGAGTATACTCGTTCAATAGGAACTGATCAGTCATTTGAATGAACCTAACTTATCCGTTCTATAAGTAAGTATTGGTGATAATCACGAGTGTATACCCGAAATAATTATGAACCCATGGGGAACACAAACCCTAGTTATCCTTTGATATTGATTTAACATCAGAATTTTGATATTTTTTTAATTATTGATTTCTATTAGAATCGCCCTAATTTGAAGTAACTACCTTACAAGTTCAGTTATCGGCTATAATCCAGTCTCCCTATTCCCTATGGGATCGACCCCAACCTTTAGTTGGGTTCTTTATTGACGACATTTGTTTCTCACTTCAGTAAGAGGTGTGGTTTGAGCATTATCAAAAAGTGGCGCCGTTGCCGGGGAATACGACTGAAACTAGGTTATTAGCTGGTAATTAACTTTTTGGTAGTTATTTCTTTAATTATGTTTATTTTTGTGTTTTTTACACCGATATGTTGTTCTTCGATGAATGCCAAGAACTCGGAGTACAGGAGATCCCTTGTTCCATTAAATACAGAAATTGAAAGAGCACTACGTATGTTATACCTCGAGAACCCAGGAATCAGACCTGAAAGTAAAAACGGAGAAAAACTGAAAATTCGCACCAGGTCACAAAACGACCCATGAGACTAGTCGTGAGGAGTGACCATGAGTCGTGAGGTGACTCGTGGTCAGCGTGGTGTGGCAAGGCCTGAGTGAGGAGTCCACGGGCTTGACCATGAGTCGTGGTCAGACCTCACGACTCGCGAGGTCACCCGTGGTCAACCCTGGAGGATTGGCAAGTTGGGATGGACAGTGTAGGCCACAGAAGGTGACCAAGAGTCCTGGTATGACCTCACGACTCGTGAAGTCACTCGTGGGGTTCCCTTGGTTGTTTGGGCAGTGGACTCAATGGATCAAGGCGACGAGTCGTGCCCTGTGGCAACGACCCGTGAGGTCCCTCATGGGGGCTGGCGACCAGAAATATCTTGCATTTTAATTAGGGTGTTTTCGTAACTTCCTAAGTCCCTAAGGCCTAAACAACGTCGTTTTGGATATGTTTCTGAGTTAGATAAGACGGGCTAAGCCATTTATGCATGCCCATTCTCATGAAAAATCTTAGAGATGTTTTTGGGTGATTTAAGGCCTTCTTCCCCAAGTTTTCATCAATTTCTTTGTGGGTGTTCAAGGAACCTTAAGTCCATCCATTCCCAGGTATGTAGGGTTTTAAAATGGGTGGAATTCTTCCTCACCCATACCCAATTTCGATTAAAACCATGAATCCTCCTATTCAAGTCTATGGGGTTTCATTCAAATGCATGAAAATGTGATTTCTCCCTATGGGTAGGATTTAATTGAGTTTTAATTATTGAATTATGAATGATGGACAGGTTTCATCATTATTTTCCCTTAATCGTGTTTCAAGCTTTTAAATCCAAATTGCCCATTTGATGAAAGTTCATGTAAGTTATGATTTATGATGAATACTCTATAATTTGAGTTTATTGATGGTGAAAAAGCATGATTTTCTAGTTACCCATGTTTATGAGCATATTTTGAAAGTATTGAGTATGATGAAGTAATGAGAAATGCCCACATGTTTAAGAATGATTTACGATTTATGAAACAAATTACATGATTTATCGATTTATGATGTTGGCCGATGAAAAGGGCTTTGATTCTTAGCTAAGCATATTTTAAAGGTGATCAATGATGATAAATATTATATCTTAGCCAAAGAATTTTAATGCGTGATGTTATTGATTTATGTATGAGCCTATATGCATGTTTTTTGGAGCCGTGTCCAGCACCAAGCAACCCGACTTTCAAATGACTGCGTCTGTGTCTCATAACCACGTTCCACCGTGGGTTTGTAAATGTTTGGTATTTCCTGATGCTATGTCATTGTTGCGTTTCCGTGATATTTTTTTCTAAATATACCGCTTATTTAAATGAGATTAGTTGTATGCATGTGTCATGGGTTGACTTGGGGTCTCTCGGGGTGCCTTGTCCCTTGTCTACGATCCGGTGTACGTTCGGGTTGTGACAAACTTTGTATCAGAGCCATAGGTTTGAAGTTTCCTAGGGTGTCCAAAATCCGCGTTAAGTAGAGTCTTTTTCATGGGTGTGAAGCGTGCCACACCTATGACGAAGAGGCTAATACACGTTTAGGAAATGTTCCCTTCTTTCATATTATATGTCATGCGATGAAAAGCCTTTCCATCCTTCTAATTCGTGATATTCGCGATTGCAGAATTATGGCTCCTAAAAGAATGAAAGGAAGGAGGAATGGAAATGATGAAGGCCACGAAGATGGAAATGACCATGGGCATCAACAAGCCCCACCTGTTCAGGAGCCCCAAGCACCAGAGCCAACTGCCCGTGCGGAGTTTTCGGTGGCATTCAGATGTTGGCACAGGCCTTGAACGCTCAGGTCAACCAGTAGGTTGTTGCATAGGTCCCACAAAATGGCAATGCAGCGGCGGCTCAGATTAGAAACTTCTTGAGGATGAACCCTCCTAAGTTCACGAGATCAAAGGTGGATGAGGATCCACACGAGTTCATTGAAGGGATATTGAAGGTCACTCAGGTTATGGGGGTGACAAATGGGGAGTGTTTTGACTTGGCCTCTTATCAGCTAAAAGAGGTTGCTTATATTTGGTACAAGCTATGGAAGGACAGCAGGGCAGCGGGAGCAGGCCCTATCAGCTGGGATGAGTTCCACATGGCCTAGCTCAACAGGTTCTTCCCTCAGGAACTAGGGAGTTGAAAGTAGCGGAGTTTGTGAACCTCAAGCAGGGAAAAATGACAGTGCTAGAGTATTCGCTTGAGTTCACCCGGTTGTAAAAATATGCCCCAGAGTTAGTGATGGACTAGAGAGCACGGGTGAGCCGATTTGTTCATGGTGTGGCCAGTTATTTAGACAAGGATTGCAAGACTGCTATGATCCACCAGGATATGGACTTTCCTCACATAGTGTTGTACGCCCAATAGATGGAGGCAGCTCATGCGAGGGAGAGGGAGGCAAAGAGGGCTCGGACAGATAGTCGTGGGTTTTCACATCAGAGGTCTGGCGGTGGCTACCATCCACAGTTTCAGCAGAGGTCACTATACCAGCACCATCATCAGCTAGTGTTCCATCTAGACCCAGGAGTGATTAGAGGAGAAGGGCTTTAGGGCGAGGGATCAGAGGGGCACCTAGCTAGAATATACCTCTCCAGCCTGCGGGAAGTGCGGCAAGAGTCATGCCGGAGAGTGCCTGCTCGACTTAGATGTTTGCTAAGGGTGTGGTAGATCCAGGCACATGCGTGGAGCATGCACTTATGCTAGATAGAGTGATGACATGGGTCTTGCACAGACCACCAGGACAGCAACAGCTCCAGCCCGTTCCACTCCACAGGGAGCATCAACTAGTTTGGGGTGGAGGGTAGCGCCAAAACCGATTCTATGCCCTTTCCTCGGGCCAGGAGAAGGAGACTTCGCCAGACGTGGTCACTAGTATGTTGCAAGTCTTTCATATTGATGCTTATGCTTTATTAGATCCACGAGCTACCTTGTCTTTTGTGACCCCTTACATTGCTAGTAGTTTTGGAGTTAGTCCTGAAGTTTTGTCCGAACCATTCTCCGTATCTACTCCTGTTGGTGAATCAGTTGTAGCTAAGCGGGTATATAGAGGTTGCCCCATTACGGTGTTGCATAAGGTTACGTCTGCGGACTTAGTAGAATTGGCCATGACTGATTTCGACATCATTCTAGGTATGGATGGTTGTTTACATGTTATTCTTTTATTAATTGTAGGACCTGTGCAGTGGAATTTCGACTTCCAGGGGAGCCAGTTTTGGAATGGAAGACTAATTCAGCTTTACCAGTCGGTCGGTTTATTTCCTATCTTAAGCCCCGGAAGATGATCTCTAAGGTTTGCATGTACCACCTAGTTAGGGTTAAGGATGTGGAGTCCAAGACCCCGACTATTCAGTCAGTTCTGGTGGTGTACTAGTATCAAGAGGTGTTTCCCGAGGATTTGCCAGGTGTTCCTCCGAAAAGGGAAATCGATTTCTAGATTGATCTATTGCCAGATACGTAGCCTATTTCTATCCCTCCTTAAAGAATGGCTCCAGCTGAGCTAAAGGAATTAAAGGATCAGTTGAAGGACTTGCTTGATACGGGTTTTATTAGACCGAGTAAGTCCCCATAGGATGCGCCAGTTCTATTTGTTCGAAAGAAGGACGATTCCCTTCGCATGTGTATTGACTATCGACAGTTGAACAAGGTTACCATCAAGAACAAGTACCCCTTAACCAGGATCGATGATTTGTTTGACCAGCTTCAGGGTTCCAAGTGCTTCTCTAAGATTGATCTCAGGTCCGGGTATCACCAGCTCAGAGTGCGGGAGAGTGACATCCCGAAGACTGCTTTTAGGACTTGGTATGGTCACTACGAATTTTTTGTTATGTCATTTGGACTAACCAATGCCCCTGCAACTTTTATGGATCTAATGAACAGGGTGTTCAAGGCATATTTGGACATTTTCATGATTGTGTTCATTGACAACATCTTGATATACTCTCGGAGTAAGGAGGAGCATTCCACTCATTTGAGGATAGTGCTGAAAACCCTCAAGGATTATTAGTTGTATGCAAAGTTTAGCAAGTTTGAATTTTGGATAACCTCAGTATCATTTCTAGGACATGTGGTATCAAGCGAAGACATAAAGGTAGACTCCTAGAAGATCGAAGCGGTGAAGAATTGGCCTAGACCGATGAATCCTTCAAAAATTCGGAGTTTCTTGGGCCTAGCAGGTTACTACCAAAGGTTTGATGAGTGTTTCTCATCTATTTCGGAACCTTTGACTAAGTTGACTCAGAAAAAGGTGAAATTCCAATGGTCGGATGCTTGTGAGAATAGCTTCTAAGAGTTGAAGACCCGACTCACTTCAGCACCAGTGTTGACCTTACCCGAGGGTACTGATGGCTTTGTAGTGTATTGTGATTCTTCGAGAGTCGAGCTAGGATGTGTGTTGATGCAGCGTGGGAAGGTAATAGCATATGCCTCAAGACAGTTGAAAGTTCATGAAAAGAATTACCCGACCCATGATCTTAAGTTGGCCGCAGTGGTGTTTGCATTGAAGATATGACGACATTACTTGTATGGGGTCCACGTGGATGTATTTATGGATCACAAGAGCTTGCAATATGTGTCCTGCCATGCCCCATAAATGGGGGGAGGGCGCGAATGGTTCCTCATACCTGACTGACTGGGAAGCCAACTATATGACATCTGTAACTGTAACACTTAGGCCGTCTAGGACACCTGTCACAATCAACTGGAGCACAAACTGGACCCATAATGTCTGAACAATACAGGGTAAACAACCAAAATGAAAATAAGGCTATGAGTATGCTAAACTAAACAAAAAAAAGCCGACAAGGCCACAAACTGAATACCATTGTACACACTAAGTCCACAAAGTCTCTAAAGAGTAAACTGACTGATGGTCGGAACAGGGCTCCAACCTACCCATAACTGCATCTCAAAACTCTAGCTGAAACAAAACCAGTCTTAGCTCCAGAAAGAAAGGAGCATACCAACACATCCACTAATCTCACGAACT
>JACEIK010000336.1:273339-290902 GCA_018107945.1 Datura stramonium
AGGGCAGAAGTTCATGGTATTGAATTGTGCCTAAATGGCATGAAAGGAAATGCCCACATGTTGAAGAATGATTTATGATTTATGAAATGAATTGCGTTATTTATCGATTTATTATATTGGACGATGAAATGGGCTCTGATTCTTGGCTAAGCATGTTTTAAAGGGGTTCAATGATGATAAATGTTATATCTTAGCCAATGAATTTTAATGCATGATTTTATTGATTTATGTATGAGCCTATAAACATGTTTTTGGGAGCCGTGTCCAGCACCGAGCAGCCCGACATTCAAATGACTGCGTCGGTGTCTCATAACCATGTGCCACCGTGGGTTTGTAAATGTTTGGTATTTCCTGATGCTAAGTCATGGTTACGTTTCTGCGATGTTTTAAGCTAAATATTCCGCTTATTTAAATGAGATTAGTTGTATGCATGTGCCATGGGTTGACTTGGGATCTCTCGAGGTCCCTTGTCTTGTGTCTATAATCCGGGTGTACGTTTGGGTCGTGATAGCGTAACATGGAAAACCACGAGCAAAGAGAGGCCCGCATAGCTGAAGAAGCTAGGCAAGATAAGCTTGCTCGGCAAGTTGCACTACAACATGTGGAAGATGAGAGAGAGGAAGTGGTAAATGCTGGTCGACAAGGGAGGGGCAACAGAGCTCATAGATTCGCCCCTCAGTACTTTGACTATGATGATGACCCAGATATTGATGAAGTCGGGTCAACTGGAGCAATTGTAACCACCACTGCCCGCAGGGGCAAAATTCGACATTACAAGCACCATGATTCAGTTACTTAATATGAAAGGGGTGTTTAGTGGTCAGGCAGCGGATGACGCCAACCTGCACCTAATGAACTTTGTAGGAATATGCAAGGCGTATAGGTTGCCCGGAGTAAGCCAGGATGCAATACGACTCAGACTCTTCCCTTTTTCTCTATCTGGGGAAGTTACTTTGGGGTTATCGGAGTTTCCCAATGACTCCATAACCAACTGGAGGGAGCTTAACGAGGCCTTTTTGGAGAGATTCTTTCCCCCGTCCAGGATGTTACAGCTGAAAGATGAGATCTATAATTTTCGACAGATTAAGACTGAGGCACTTCATGAAACTTGGTTGAGATTCAAAAAGAAGTTGACTAAGTGCCTCAACCACAAAATTCCAGTTGATAGTTTGTTGGAAATTTTTTACAGGTCTCTGAACAATAGCACCAAGGCTGTAGTAGACAAAGTAGCTGGAGGAGCATTGATGAGTCACACTTGAGAGCAAGCGACCACCATTCTTGACAGGGTGACTAAGACAAACAGGGTTTGGCATACGAGGAAGGCTGATGCAGTGGCAGGCACATATGTTGTTGGTCTGACTACAGACAAATGAAGAAAAGAAGAAGAGAGTGACCAGGAGTTGGCTCACATATGCACATCATTGGACTTGTTGACAAAGCATATTATGGGAGCTCGAGCCAAGCATGTTAATGTAGTGGGTACTCAAGGAAGGGAGCAAGGAGATGATCACTCTGATTTTGAGGAGGAGACAAATTTTTCTGATAGCCAGATTATGGGTTTTCGAACCAATGCGCAAGCACCTAGACAAGACAATTGGTGCCAATGTTCTGAAAATTAAGGTCGGAACTATTATAGAGACAACTACAATAGAAACGGGTTCAGAGATAGGAGCCGAGGTCGTGAGCATGAAGGTGATTGGAGGAGCAATGATGGCTATCCCAATGACCGGGTTGGATTCTATGTGCCTCCCAATGCACGAGAAGGGGAGGCTGGTCAATCAAAGTTGGAGAGCATGATGGCTGAGATGTTGAAGAAGGTGAGGTCAACCGATGATCAACTGAAGGAGATCCGAGGAGATTTTTCAAGTATGGGTCAAAGGGTGGAATCACATGCTACTTCCATCAAGCAAATTGAACACCAACTTGGGCAACTATCAGCATCAATGAACCCTAGACAAAAGGGTACGCTGCCTAGCAACACTGTCCAAAATCCAATGAACGATGCACATTGTATGGCGGTAATGACTAGGAGTGGTAAGACAATAGTTGACCCCCCGTTTCCAGTTGTATGGAAGAAAGAGAGCATAATGGAGGATGATGACACAAGTGTTGAGAAAGAGACTGGTGAGTTGAAAGAGGCCTCGAGAGGTGAGAAGGAACCTACCAAGGATCAAGGGGCAACACAAGTGCAAAAAGCTTTCCCACGACCACCACCACCATTCCCCCAAAGGATGAAGAAGAAGGTGGAGAATGGTAAGTTCAAGAAATTCCTTTCAATGCTTAAGCAGCTGTTTGTGAACATACTATTGGTTGATGCTTTAGAGTAGATTCCAAGATATGCAAAGTTTATGAAGGACCTGGTGGCAAAGAAAAGATCTGTGAGAGCTATGAGCCTATTGACAATGTGCATTGTTGTAGTGCCATAACTACAAGGGTCTTAGCACAGAAAAAGGAGGACCCAGGTGCCTTCACTATACCATGCATGATTGGTAATGTTGAGTTTGCAAGAGCACTCTGTGATCTGGGAGCTAGCATTAATTTGATGCCCTTGGCTGTATTCAAGAAGTTAGGATTGGGAACTCCTACACCAACCAATATGTGGCTACTGATGGCCGACAGAACAGTTAAGAAATCGGTGGGGATCCTGATCTATTTGCTTGTCAAGGTAGATAAATTTATATTCCTAGTAGACTTCGTTATTTTGTATTATGAGGTTGATTATGAGGTACCCATCATTTTGGGGTGACCGTTCCTTGCGATCGGGAGAGCTCTAGTAGATGTAGAAGCTATCCTGTTGAAGTTTAGGATAAATCAAGAGGAGGTCACATTCAACATCTGCAAGACAATGAAGCAACCCAAGGAATTTAGTGTGATCTTAGCATTAGAGGATGAGTATGAATCACTTGAAAAATTTTGAGTAGTCAAGAGATTTGTGTCGTACTGCGACATTAAATCAGGCGCTTCTCGGGAGGCAACCCAAGTGGTGAACTGGTGAAGTCTGAGTAACCAGCCTACCTACGTCGCGCCGCGATGTTAAATCAAGCCTTCTTGGGAGGAAACCCAAGTTAATGAACTAATGTGTGCTCAGTGTGTAGGGAGAATTGAAAATAGGAGGCTGGAACATCAGCTTCTATGGCTCTCAGTACGACAAGTAATAAGATCCTACAAGTCGTAGCAGTAGTCGTGGTGAGGTTCTGAACAAAAAAAGATCCCAAGCCCTGACCTACGAGTCATCCTATGGATCATACCTCAGTGGTACGGGTCGTAAGATGTATTCGTAGGTTGTCAGGTAAGTTTCCTTTAAAGAGTTGTCCATGAGTCCAGGGGAAGAGTCGTGGGATCTACCTACAACTCATGGTACGAATCGTGACGGGTCAAAATAACCCGATTCAGCCCAAATTTTTTTAATTTGTCCCTACCTATTTAAACTTCAAACTACACCCCTCTCCCACGCAAATAACACAAACCCACGAACGAAGGAACCTCCCCCACACCCGTAGCTTCTCATCACCAAGGAATCGAGCAAAAACCTTGCTCCCACTAAGATTGCAAATCCCTAGATGTTAATTTTTGGTCCATGAAACATCAAACAAGTGGGTATTCCATTTTGAATTTCTTCAATCACTGATGAATAAAAGTGGAAAGGGGCCGAAACTCAAGCTTTTGTGAAGTCAATAATGGGTTCAGAAAGTAATATGATTTTGTCAGGTTGAAACTGTGATACTCATGAAAACTTGAATGAATGTTTATTGTTGAGTTGAGTTGAAACATCAAAATTTTTTAGGGGTTCTGGGTTACGGGTTATGGATAAAAGAATAAGGGGAGGGTTGAGCATTGTTGAAGTAAGTTTGAAATGTGCCTCTACCTGGGGGGAAGTCTGAGTTCCCTAAAAATTGAAAAAAAAATGATTCCTTAGAAAAAAACTGAGAAAAGAAAATTTGAAGTGGTACGAGGCATAGTACAGACCATAGAATGCTACTATGAGTCATACTGAGAACTCGTGCCACAAATCTGAACAAAGTGGTGTAAAAATGTCCTTCCTACAACTCGTGGAATCGACCTATAGGTCGTATCATGAGTTGTGGAAAAATTCAGAACAACATAAAAGTTGGGCTTCATCAGACGACTCGTAGTACGGATNTGAGTCGTACCTGCATGTCGTACTGAAAACTAATGCAATTCTGAGATTTTCCACGGGTTATACCTTCATGGTACGATTCATACTATTGACCCATGGTGAAAAGATGCAATTTTCTTTTCTAACTTCTCTTTTTCAAAAACTGAATTATAACTTCTTTCTCTATAGGTACAATGACATACAGACGCAGGGCAGATAAATCAACATCCCAAAGGAGATTGATTGATGAACTGACTAATTTGGAGTCTGAAAAGGCCGGAGACTCACCTAATGGTTCGGTTGAGGAATATCAAATACAAACCTCAAACACTGATGGAACCAGAACCACTATGGCGAGAGAAAAGGCCCAAGCTGAAGCAACCACTGCCATATCTTCTCAAGTTCCCCAGTCTGAAGATGGAGTTAGAGAGGAATGTCAAAAGTCAGGGAGCGACTCCAATGCTGAGGAAGGGTCAGGAGAGACCCAGAGTGAAGAGGATAGAGGAAGTGATGAGTTAGAGAAAGAAGCTCCTGCTGTTGCACAAGAGCAGACCCCACCCAGGGAAAACTGCATAATCCGGTGAAGAGTGCCGGGAGCCAAAGAAATCTATGAATAGGGCATCTCACTCACCGCAAAAAATAAGCCACGGAGGAGTATTCAAGAAGAACCGCGGATCCTCCCAACCGCATTGGATGAAGTTGAGGAGATGAAGCATATTTTTAGCTTTTATGGTTTCGAGTGGATGGAAAAGACTCCGACACAGTACACCAAAAAAATAGTTCGAAAGTTCTATGCCAACTACTTGGCCATAATGGAGGTAAAGGAAAAAAAGGGTAGAAAATAAAAGACCAGCCTCATCTGGAGAGTGTTATGGTCTGAGGTCGAGAAGTTGATATATCCGAGAGGAACATTGCTCGATTGTTGTACGACCCACAGTTCTTGCCTACGAGGATGATTCCAGAGTATGACTACTGGGTGGAGGCAATGAAGTAGATCAGATCCTTGATTGTGCAGGAGCGACAAAAGCAGCTGCAATGGCTAGCTGAGGTGATTCCTGAGAACATGGATAAGGCTGAATGGGTTATAGGAGGAAAGAAGGTGACCAAGAATTCATTGAACTTCATTGAAAAAGCCTATTGGACACTAGTGCGCCATCGGTTAGCACCTATGGTCAAGGACAACACACTAAGTGTTGACAGAGCAGCTTTGGTTGCATGACTCATGTCTCATTACCCCCTTAATATTTCGAGGATCATAGCTAATGAGATATGAGACCAGGAAGTGGGAGTAAGCACTACTATCCCATTCCCGAGTTTGGTATTCAGATTATTCATGGAGGCAGAAGTTCCATGGGGTGATGAGCGGTTGATTGGAGGCCAAAGGATTGTAGACATAGGCCTTATCCGGGATGAGATGAACCCGATAAGCAGATCCAAGATTCCTACAGCTATCCCAGCAACCTAGCCAGTAGAGGACGTATAGGTGAATGTCCCTATGACACAGGAGAAAAGAAAGACACCGACTACAGATGCTGGTCATTCAGACTTAGCTCCCAGCACCTCAGTTACACAACTATCCAGCATGCAGGCTCAGACACCAGCATAGTACATCTTGGTACCACAGGACTTCCTCCAAAAGCTATCTAAGAGATTGACCATGGAAGAGCGCAAGATTCAGGCCATGATGGATAATGTCGAACCATGGGTCAAGTCAGAGATAGAAGCAGCAGCTCAAGCTCTACATGCCTGCCTAGATAGTTTTAAGATCCATTTCAATGAGAGAATGGTGGAGAAGTCCAATACCAGCAGTCTCCGTGCAGAGTTGGGGTCTCTTCGGAGCCAAGTATTTGAGTTGTCATTACGACAACCAACATTTTTAGTAGACCCCACTCTTCCGGACCTAGATGCCGATCTTGATTAGGATATTGATTTGGCAGCATACTGGGAGCCGACTGCAGCTGATGATAGAGGCAAGAAGAGAGCTTCTAAAGATGCTAGTGAGGAGAGTTTGAGAAAAAGAAGAAAAAAGGAGAAGAAAGAGTGCAAGTGGGCTAGAGAAGCGAGCATGTAGACTCATGACATGCATATGACTTAGCTGCATGAGAGAGATAGAGGAGCAGGCAGCTCCACCGCACCCCAGCTCGACATTTCCCGTTGGCCATAACCTTTCGGGAGAGCCACATTCAGCCCAGACATTTTCATAGGCCGTCCAAGCGGTCACGACTATTGAGGGGGGGACCACTCCCCCTATTGACAAAGAATTGAGTGCGCTGACCACTTCTAGCGCCACTATTGCAGCGGAGGTACAACCTCCGCGAGATGACAGGAGTTCCTAGTGCGCCACATGTATGTTCTCTTCCCTATGATCTTCTAGATAATGCTTCGGGGATGAAGATAACTTTTCAAAAAAGGGGAGGGGATGTAGTTGTGATTTTTGGGATTTTTTTTCCGTCTGAGGGTTTTTCTTGCCATGTTTCTTTTTCCTCAGACATGCTATCTAGTAGAACTGACATGTGTAGGATTTTTTTTAAGTTTGTGATTTTTGTTTAATTAGAAAGTAGCTTAGGAGTACTCAGCCAAGAAAATTGCACTAGTTTTGTTTTTTTAAAAAAATTAAACCTTTTAAAAATTTTCTGATACAGTAGCTATGTATTTGTGATAACATGCATGATTACTGTGGATCTTTGGATGTCATTTATTTTTTCAGCATGAGTAGTTTTGTTAAGCTATGTACAAACCAGGTAGGTAAGGTGAAAATAGTTCATGTACCATGTGTGAGTGAGGTATATTAGTCAGTTCGGTATTGTGGTGTAGATCTAGAACTTTCCTGGTTGGTCTTTGCATAGGCTAAGGATGGTTGGTTAGGATATAATCATAGGCCATTGTGTGTTTAGCTCACTTTTAGCCTATATTTCCTTACCAAAAGTTTCATGAATCCCTTGATATCAAGTTTGAGCCTTAATAGACCATGTTTCTTTGATTTACCAATTAACCGTACCCATTTTTTGTAATGTTTTGGCCTTGGTCCTTCCTTGGATATTGTGAACCTCAATAAAAGCAAAATGATTAAATTGAGGGTGGCTAGAGTAGGGGTGCATAAAAGGTGGGAATGGATGAAAGGAAAAGAAAAGAATATAAAGAAATGGTGGAATACGAGGTGTGATGAGATGAAAAGAAAAGGATGAAAAAAATATGTTGTAAATGTTGAAAAATAAAGCTCAAAGAAATTTTGAAAAAAAAAAGCTGAAAAGTGAAAACTCACCACGCCCATGCAAAGGTGAATAATAGGGAGAAAAAGGGAAAAAGGGGAATGAAAGAATAAAAGGGTGAATTAGGTGAAAGGAGTAGCCAATGTATGTAGTGCCAAGGAAGGGATAGTCACTTATAAAATCTTCCATCTTTATCATGTCCAGCCCTAAGCCTACATTACAAGTCATACCAACTCCTATAATGATCCTAGCTCGACCATCTGATGAACCAAAGAAGAAAAAATAAGGGTGCAAGCCTATGATATCTGACACATAATACTCGTAATATCTTTGAGATAGTGAGCTCCTTACTTGCTTAGTCCATGTTTGACATTTCACATCTGAATGGGGACTTCATCTGTGTGAGGGTACATGCATTATGTTTGCTTTTACTGTTGGTCTGTGTGAAAAACATTGGTGATGACTTGACTGCCTGTTGATAGCTAGATGACATGTTTTGATCCTCGTTTATGATGTTTTGAGGTTTCTTGTAATACATCAGCTGATGTGGTTCTATAAGAAAGGTCAATAGAGTTTGTATAGAAAGTGCAGTTTTTTTTTAGTATAGGCTGTAGTATCTTAAGTCTATTTTCTAGTTGAGCGTCATGTTTTAGTTTTTCTTTGCCTGAGGACATGCAAAAGTCTTAAGTTGATGGTGTTGATGTGTTGTGGGTTTACACCACATTTGACGCTCAAAACTAAGAAAATAACATGGATTTAGGTGTATTTATGTGGATATGAGGTACTTTTCCTTTTGTTACAGGATAAACAGGTGTTAGAACTGAAGATTGCAAAAGATAGCTTAAAAAGTGCAAAATGGGCAAAAAGTGCAGACCACAGTACAGATCGTAGGAAGGACCTATGAGTCGTACTGATGGTCGTGAGAAGGTGCTAAAATTTAAGGTTGAGCAGATGTGACCCACAAGTCCCAATACGATTAGTATCGTGCTTGTATGAGTCATGATGAGGAAGTCATGGTGAAATCCAGAAAAATTGCATCTGAGTTTGACTCCTGCTACGAGAAGCAAGTACGACCTGTGAGACCAAGGTATGAGTCGTACCATTCTGGTCGTGATGAACTTCAAAATCTCTGATTCAAGGTACGGGAGCTTAGTACGAGTCGTGAGTTGATAGTATGAGTCATACCCACATCCAAGACTTAGCCAGAATTTAGCCAGTCGAGATTGTACTAGAGGAAGCTACGGATTGTAGGAGCATGCTACGGATCGTAGGTCGAGTCATGGAACTGCTGGCGACAGATATGGAAATTCACCCTGTTGGCTTAGGAAAAGGATTCTTGTGTCTGTATAAATATGTGTTACTTTTTATTTTAATAGGGACGTTAGGTTTGATAATTTTAGAGAGTAGAAACCTTGAGAAAGAGAGGATTAAGTTGGTCTTAACTGGTGATCAACCTGTTCTTGAATTCTTCTTATTCTTACTACTTGTTTTTTTAAAGATTTTGTGGAGTAATCGAAGGAAGTGTTTTTCTCAATCATTGTTGTAAGTATTGTTTTATGTCGTTAATCATGAATACAATTCACAATCTTGCAACTATGAGAGGCTAAACCTCCATAGCTAGGGTTGTCGGAACCATGGTGGATTAACAAGATAGGGTTACACAAAGTGATCTTAAAACCAATACAAACACTTATATTGTTTCTCTTCATTATTAAATGTTTCTTAACGGTGCACAACATTAGGACATGCCCAAATTCTTTACTTGCTTTGGTCGAAGAGGTAGAGATTAGGAAAAGAGAATTACAACAGAGCCTTGATCTTGATGATCATTTTATTAACTTGAGCTGTGGTCACAGGATGGTTAAATCTGAAACTTAGTGATAATGGATAGTTTTGAAACCACTAATGAGACTTGTCGAGTGTTTGAGTATACTCGTTCAATAGGGACTGGTCTGCTGTTTGAATGAACCTAAGTTATCTGTTCTATAAGTAAGTATTGGTGATAATCACGAGTGTATACCCGAAGTAGTTATGAAACCATTGGGAACACAAATACCTAGTTATCCTTTGATATTGATTTAACATCAAAATTTAGATATTTGTTTTTATTATTGATTTCTTTTAGAATCCCCCTATTTTGAAGTAACTACCTTACAAGTTCAGTTACCGGCTATAATCCAGTCTCCCAATTCCCTTTGGGATCGACCCCAACCTCTAGTTGGGTTCTTTATTGACAACGCCCATTTCTCACTTTAGTAAGAGGTGTGCTTTGAGAGTTATCAACACCCATGAAAAAGACTCTACTTAATGCGGCTTTTAGACTCCCTAGGACACATCAAACCTACTACTCTGATACCAAGTTTGTCACGACCCAAACAGAGGCCCTGATCGTAGACACGAGACAAGGGACCCCGAAAGACCCCAAGTTGACCCATGGAATAAGCATACATCTAATTCATTCGATACACTGAAGAATACATCAATATAATTTAGCAGAAGTCTAATTCAACATAACATCAGAATAAGAATCCGAAGTTGAATACATATATGAGTCTAAAAAGCCTCTAATATATACAAGTTGATGGAAAAAGACCCCAACTAATTCAACAATACTGACACTAGAAATATAAAAAGAAAATGAAAGTCTAGTCCTCGGAGGATAAGGACTCACCAATCCGAGCAAGTAGTAACTCCGGAAAGCTGACTAAGAGCGGGGCTGAAACTGCGAGCTGGGTCCTGTATGATGAAATGATACAAAATAGAAAGTATGCAGTCAGTACGTGGAATGTACCGAGTGTGCAAGGTAAGTGAAACCGCTTAAGTAAAATAAATCATTTAAATCATTTCATAACATATCATAAGCTTTCAATTCTAAGAGGAAGGGCTGCATGCATTCATCCAAAAGTCAAAATATTATCATGACATGACCATGCATAGCTTTATAACATCATGATTGACTCGAATCACTCAAAGCTAAAACACAACATTTATGATATAAGCTGAACAATGAGTCAAACCTTTCTTTTAGAACATGCATGTGAAAAGTAATCACCATGAGTAATGAATATGCAAATATGATAGTTTAGACAGTGGAAGACTCATCACTTAACCGTCATACCATGAAAGAGATTACGTGGTCCCAACTATCACACTCAAGTGGGTAGAGCCGTCCATAACCTTTCCAGGGCTATGGACGATACCATGATATCGATATCAAGCTCAAGGGCCAATAGGGCCTGGGATAGGTCACAAGAGAGGTCCCAATAATATAATAGTATCATCCTATATTGGCGCGTAGTTCTGGGGCATAGGGTGATTGACCCTTAGCCCGCT
Source organism: Datura stramonium (assembly GCA_018107945.1). Lineage (NCBI taxonomy): Eukaryota > Viridiplantae > Streptophyta > Magnoliopsida > Solanales > Solanaceae > Datura > Datura stramonium. The sequence continues at coordinate 283,999 of JACEIK010000336.1, forward strand.
CGGTGCTAGACTCTTCTTCCCAAAACATGCAGTGCTCTAAATCGTACAAAACGAAGCTCAGCATTGTCCATTGACGAAGCTCAAGATGAAATCATGCATAACTCAACATCGTATGAAACGAAGCTCAACATTGTCCTTTGACAAATCTCAATAATGAAATCATGTATAGACTCGACATCATATGAAAATGAAGTTCAACATTGTCCTTTGACAAAGCTCAAGATAAAATCATGCATAACTCAAAATTGTATGAAATGAAGCTCAACATTGTCCTTTGACAAAGCTCAACAATGAAATCATGCATAGATTCGACATCATATGAAAATGAAGTTCAACATTGCCCTTTGACAAAGCTCAATAATGACATACATCTCAATTACGAATTTATGCATATGAGAAGCTTTAATTTGAAACATACCAGAAGCTAATAATATGAAATTTGGGAGACTTCGCTCCAAACAATGTGGTAAACTTATTTCGGAAAAATCATCATTTTAAATCAACATGTGGCGTTTTCCAAAGCTTTACCATACTTGGATCTACTCAATTCATTTTGAAAACAATATCATAATCATGGGTAGCTTTAGAAACATGCTTTTTGTTACACCCCAGAATTTTTTTTTTATGATTATTTGATGTTTATATATCATCTTAAGGGAATTACGGGTTGTATGTTGGACTTAAGTGAGGAAGGAAACATGTGCAAGGGGAAAAGCGAAGAGTATGTGAAGTTTGTAAGTAAGGGTCAATTTTAAATGGACATATCTCCAAATATATAATGATTCAAAAGTCCTATAACTATAAAATGAAAGGTATATGAGTCTAGTTTATAGTGAAAAAAATCGGTTGTCAATCGGAGTTCGGAGTAAAAAGTTAGGCTCGTTTGAAGACAGCACTATCAGCTGGAAAAGCGCCCATGCGCGCGGGCGCCAAGACAAGCAAGCAGCAGGCGCGCACGTGTGCGAGAGAGCACACCGTACACGATCACCGCCTAGGCCTTGGCCATCTCACCTATATGAAGTAAATTTGAGCTAGAAAGCTCATTTCTACTCCATTTTACTTGATTTTTTTCAAAATTCAGATTCAGAGCTCTATCCAATGGTGAAAACAAATCCCATGTAAGAAATTGTATGGATGGGTAAAATTTCCTTATAGTCCAAGCTTGGAAAGGGGTTTCTTATGTCGTGAGCTTCTATCGCCGAGTTGCTTCGTCTTTAGCTGCCAAGCTGCTGCGTTTTTGGGCAGTGGGGAGGTGAAGTTATACCTTCATATTGGTGAGAGTTGAGTACAAAAGGAGGTAGGTGTTTTTACACCTTAAATTATCATGAATTAGCAAGTTATGTTGGAAGTGAAGCTGGAACTTATGTGTTGCTTGGGTGTGTGTTGTTGCTGCGGTTTGGCAGCGTGGTTGCTACATTTTTGGAATAGTATTTGGATGAATAGGAACTCCATATGGGCAGGGGTTGTACACAAGTGAAAGGTAAGTGTTCCTGCTTGGTTTATCCTCTCAAATTCGCAAGCTAAAGTAAGGAAATGAAATAAAGTCGATATGTGTTTTATGTGATATTTGACTGAGGTTGCTGCCCATTTTTGGGAGGTTGTTACAGCTATATATATGCTGTAATTTATCCAAAATATGGAAGGAATACACCACACCTTTGTGGAAATTAAATACCAAAAGCACATAAACGAAACTCTCTTGAATTCCCTCAAGTTTAAGGCGCCTAAGGTACGTAGAATTGCTGAAACTTATATCGTGATGTGGCTGTTTGGTTATACATTTTGGGACATGAATTGTGATTAGGAACTTGGAATAAACCATTCTTCATTCCATGAAGTGTAATTAATGAATTTGAACATGTCGGAGTTGCTAGCAAGTGGAAGAAATTGGCTAAAACGGCGTGACGAAGCGAGGTATATAAAGGCGTCCTTATTGTTATTTTCCAAGAAAAAAATCTTGCTGTTGACCGGGCCAATGTTCCTACATTTTGAGTTCCTATTGAAGCATACATGATTCTTCCCAAATTATTAGAAATACTTCATAGAAAGATTGAGGAGTTAAATATGCTTGAAGTGATTGAACGTGAAGTGAAAGGCGCATTGTTTACGATTATTGTTGTAGTTTTAAATCGAGTCTGAAGCCCCTTCAATGTGGGCACCGTGAGCTGGTACTTTATATTATGTCATGCATGTGATATCAAATGTGTTCAAAATTCTGGTTGCTAAATGAAATTTGTAAAAAGGGCAAGACGACGACACACGGACGAACTTAATGCTAGAAAATAATTTTAAACTGGATAAGGGTAAATGAGAATAACGAAATGAAAATGTCTTACGATAGTTATCCACCCTCTTATTAACATGTTCGAAGTTATATAAGGCCAATAGGAGATTCCTTGATTTCTCTCCCTTTAGCTAACCGACTTGTTAACGAGTTTTAGAACCAACATATACATTGAACTTGAAGATAGAACTCGAATGTGTAAATTATTGATATTTCTATGAAACCATCTTTATGTGAAGGGCAAGTTATACACAGTATTTTAATGTTAGCAGGTTATACAAAATTAAGTATATATTTACGCTTATGCTTATGTTCAAGTTACCCGCTAGGGCAACAAAAATTGTCTTTAGAATGTCGCTGTAAATATACTGTAACTCTTGTGCTATCTGAACCTCTTGAGAGTTGCCAAGGCATTAAGTTAAATAAGTGATATAAATACGTTATGTGGTAATGATATAATGAATATTATGTGACGACCTTCTATAAATCAATTAGAGTTGAACATTTGTAAAATAGTAAATTAAGTTAAAGAGAAGCTCTCTGCTATACCCCTAAACGTTTATGTTAAGTTATCGATTCTAAGTGTTGAAATTGTCTTCCATGACCAAAAAGGGTGGTCCTAGGAGCTTCTAATCCATTTATAATGATGTAAGCTTTCTTAAACTCCTCGGTTAATTACAAAGTTGTGAAAGTCAATCTAGAGTCATCCAAATTACGATTATAAGTCTTTATTTACCTAAAAGGCAGCACTTGGAGAGTTGCTTATGAATTCTCAAGTTGAACAAATCCAAATATCCAATTCTTAAGCAATGTCTTTCAGTCCCTAAGTTATGTTGAAGTGTGTTATGCTAATCTAAGAAGTTTTCAAGAGACCATATTCGAAGAATCATGCTAATGTCTTAGTTAAGTATTTGAAGTTGCGCACCAGCCTAAGAACTTAAGCCTTTACATGTCTTTCTAGTAAGAAGTCTTAATGTATATGAATTTCATGTTATAACATATAGTTGAATTCTTTCAGTTATATTCAAGTCATACGTCTATATGTTTAGCTCTTGTTGAGTTATCATTTAAATTTCTAAATTCAGAGGAGAGATTCTCCCATGTACTAATGTTCCTAATATCTAAGTATGTATAAGAAAAAGTTATTATAATGAGTTAAGCTTAGAACTTCTAATCCCAGGAAGTCACCTGGAGGTCACTCAGCTAACTAAATATGAGTTTATACGTTATACATAAGTCTCATACATTGTATGTCTGTAATTCAGCTCTCAGCTCTACGTATATGTTAAGCGTTATGACAAATAACTCCAAGTTCCAAGTTATCGGTCCCGTGTTTTCCTGCAAATGAGGCAAATGAATTGAGAATTGTATGTGCTCATCGACGTGATAAGTTTGGCAATGAAATTCCAATGTATAGTTGTCGATGCATGTAAGGGAACCACCCTGTGGGTAGTATATATATGTAGTTCCCAAATTTCAAAGGATTGTATAGAAATGAGAATCTATGTGCTTCTACTCAAGCAATATGTTAAATTTGTAAGACTATCTATAGGACATTGCTTGTAAGCCTACTAAAATTCTTATGTTGGCTAAACCTCCTGAAGGTCCGTCGAGTCACTGAGTTGACATGTTTGTATATAATTTGACAGCTTTACATGATATATGTGCATATTTGTTAATTTTACGTGATATATGTTCTCACTTGCATTTATATGTTATGAAAGGAGCGTGAATGCGACCGCAGAGATTAAGCATTTGTCATTTTAATGCTACATGTGTTAAATTGACTCAGTATAAGCTTTATCGGCTCCATTCATGATTATGATTGAGAATAATTTTTTACTCTAGTATGGGACACCCTCTTTGTGGAGATATTTTATTAGATATGGCACACCAAATTTGGAGATATTTTTATTTTACTTGACATGGTATGGGCTAGAGATATTTTATTTTTACCCCGGTATGGTACACCAGTTGGAGATAGTTTTATTTTACCCCGGTATGGTACAAGCTGGAGGCATTTTATATGGTTTTTATGGTCAGGTGGCCTGGCTTATTCTTTGTTGTGTTTTTCTTGTGCATTTCTTGGTTGCATTTGCACTTGATATTGAATTATTTTCGGGTTTTCGGTTTTCGGGATTCCGGGTTGTTGCTATTCCTCATTTCTGGCTCAGTTATCATTGCTTTATCTTACATGTGTATAGTTTTCAGCCTTATATACCCGATTGCATTTCATTCGTACTAAAGTCCCTTGGCACAGGGACTGCTTTCATGCGGCAGGTGCAGGTAGCGGTTGGGATTGCCAATTGCGTGCTTGATTCGTGAGATTAGTGGATTAATGTGTTGGTATGCTCCTTTCTTTTTGGAGCTAAGACTGGTTTTATTTCAGTTAGAGTTTTGAGATGCAGTTTTGGGTAGGTCGAGATTTTTGTTCGGAGCCATCAGGTTAGTTTACTCTTTAGAAGATTTGTGGACTTAGTGTACAATGGTATTCGGTTTGTGTCCTTCTCGGCTTTTGTTGTTGGTTTAGCATACTCATAGCCTTGTTTGCATTTTAGTTGTTTTTGTATTGTTGAGACATTATCGGTCCCTTTGTTCTCACAGTTGATTGTGATAGGTGACTGGACAACCTAAGTGTTACGGTTATAGATGTCATATAGCGAAGCTTCCCAGTCAATGTCAGGTATGGGGAGCTAGTCGCGCCGTCCCGGTTATGGGGCATGACCTTCATACAAGTCAATGTCATCATACATTCATCATCATACATTCATAAAAAATTTCACCTTTTAATATAAAATTTTCAAAATCATAAATTAATTTCATAATTTAGAAAATATAATTTTTGATTGAAAAAAATTAAAAATCAGCCCAAGGTTCACAATTCATCAATAGAAACATAATCTAATCGTACCCATGTATAAAAATTGTAGAATTAGGCATTGGCTAAAAACCCCATAACCCAGTCATATGAATTTCTCATACTTAGCTAAAGATTTGGTCATGTGTGATGAAGGAAACACCCATTCATAATCCTATATGCACAGGAGGGATGATTTTACCACTTCTCTAATTTCCCAAGTTAAGATTCCAATAGAAACCTTTAAAACTTGCTCTAAATCCTCTCTTCAAACTCTCAAGTTTGCATGAATGGAAAATAACTTGGTGGTTTTCCCCTCCAGCAAACCCCTTTGAAATGAGCCTAAAACGCCGTAGTAGTTTTACAACCTATGAATAACGGAAATACCCTTACTAAAATCCACGAGCACTCACTAGACCAAACAGACGACCAATGGGTGGATTGGAGGATACGTGAACACGGTATCTGTCCGTGCTATGCCTTCTTGAGGCTTGCCTTCGAGATATGAACAACGGATGAAGGAATGAAAGGAATAAAGGGTAAAGTAGGTGAAAGATGAACAACGGATGAACATGATGACTCATCCTCTGAGACAACGGATCATTATATCGATAGTTGTTTACCCTTCACACAATTTGAACCTCCCTACCATGAGCCTCACCACGACTCGTGGTTTCTTCTAATGAGTTGTGGTCTTGATCTGTCACATACATTGGAAATTCTTGAAACCCAACAACGACCAGTAATAATGAGTCGTTACACCTCACAACGAGTCGTTGGAAGACCCTTTGTATGCCATCTACTGAAGTCCATCTCTTACCATGACAACGAACAATGACTTGTTGTTTCTTACAACGTGTCGTTACATCAATCGTGACTTCCACTACTAACCAAACACCTGAACCCATAACTGCTCACAATGGCTCATGGTTTGAAACCACAAGTCGTTACTCCACTCGTCCTGTGCTATTTTTCCCCATTTTCTGCAGATTTCAGATTTAACTCTCGGGTCTTATTCTTAGGCACCTCCGGAGTGTTACAAAACCACCCATTCATGACCCTATATACTTGATGGAGACTGAATCTTACTCTCCCTTGAATGCCCAAAAAGGAATTGAAAGAAATTGAAGAAGAAAAACTTGAATCACCCTTTGGTCACCTCTCTATCACTCTTCTATTCTCTTGCATGCATGAATGAAGACTTTAGGATAGTTTCCCTCTAAAACAAAACTTTCATAGGCTAAAAAGACGTAGTTTAGGCTTTAGGAACTTAGGAATTACGAGAAATACCCTTACTAATTCACAGAAAATAGCAGCCAGGTGGTCCTAACGGATGACTTGACGACTCATTTCTTGAGGGCATGACTCGTTATATCGATCATCAAATGCACTGTCTTATTTGTTCTCCTGGGATCATAATGGGTCAATTCACGATTCGTTATGGTCGTGGTCACCACTCGTTGAGTACACTATCTAACTTTACTTTCTCCACCTATTTTTGCTCCCCACGGCTGACCCAACGACTCGTGGGTCCTGACTAGGAGTCATGGTCTCACCCGTGGCGTCTCAACTCTTCTAGTACTTCTTCTGAAAACCCAGGCCTTCCCCACAAGTCACCTGATGACTCGTGGGTTGTCCTCATGAGTCGTGATACAACTCTTCCTGAGGCTGCAACAACAATTTCTACTTTTTCCCCATTTCAACTCTCGAGTCCGATCATTAAGCTTTTGGGGTATAACAATATCTCCCCCTTGGGAAAATTC
>JACEIK010000336.1:306326-333935 GCA_018107945.1 Datura stramonium
GCGAAGTTTGAGAGTCGATTCTTGAGGTTAGGAAGTCTTAACATAGTTGTATTTCATAGCATGTTCTATTTTTAACTTGTATCTTACGTAATCATTATAGCCGTAGCTTGAATTATCGTGCTAAATTAGTTATGTGGGAGTCTCCATATGCATGATTAAAAGGTTGTTCGAGGACGAACAAGGCTTTAAGTGTGGGGTTGTGATCACGGGCAAAAATATCATGCCCGTGATACGCTTTACAACTTAAATTAGTCGTGTTGTCTAAGTTATCTTATAGATTTTCATGTGATTTTATATAAATGTGAAGATATGTGCTAACCAACATGATTAGCTGTTTGAGGTTTGATGACTTTGGAGGAGCTAATCCATGAGTTGGTGAAGTAGAGGCTTGAAACGGAATAGAAACATGGCGTCGGCAAGGAGGGGGCCCAAAACAGCCCTGTAGCGTCGACGCGTGCCACGGCGGGCGGAGCTGCCAAAGCAACCCACCAGCGCGTTGGCAACGTGCCGCGGCAGGGTGGCTGCGGCCAGGAAGGATGCAACGCTGCAAGCGGCGTGCCACCTGGCTGTAATGCGGCGAGTCGAGGCCAATTTTCGGGGTGATTTCAGTGAGCTTTCGCCAGATGCCTCCGTGTCCACGGAGCGGTGCTCCACGATACACTCCGTGACACGGGAGCCGTTCCACGACAGGCCAAATTACTACATTCTCCATTTACTATAAATAGGACCCTTAGCTCCTAATTCCATTTGGTCACGATTTTATTACGGAAGCACTAAGTGAGAGGAGAAGTGGGAGAACTCAGCTAGCGTTTGTCAAATTCCCTTCTCTCATATACCAATCTAGGTGTAAGTATGTAGTTTAGGAGTAGATTAATAGTAGTGTAGAGTAGTTTTACGAACATGAGTAACAAGAACCCTTCCTCTAGGGTCGAAGCCATGGATTATGATTGTGATTTTATGAAATTGTTTTGGAATTAAGTTATTGATTGTTGTTTGTCTTGCATTCTGATTTGTTGGTTGTTTTTATGATTGATCACCATGAAAGCATATTTGTTAGCTGGATAATAGCTTGAGAAGGCATTACCTAGGTCAGGACATGAGGATGTGAGGAGCAGTTGTAATCTCGGAAGGTTCTATGTTAGGATAAATATCACAACACCATGCTTGGTTGACACACGGGGTTATGAAAGACCAACTTGGGATGTCACATCACCACTCAAAGAAGTAGTTGTGAGGCTAAGTTAAGTTAAATGGTTATACGCACGAAAGTCCCTAATCGTTTCCCCGTAAACCACAACATGATTGATTGCCCGCGACTAGAAATTAAACTCCTAAGCTCACAATGATGGTGAGGCTAGATTGCCGTGTTTAGAGGCTCAGAAAGACCAGACATGCAATTCCAGTTATGTGAAATAACAATTGATAGTTCCATGCTTATTCCATTGCAAATTGTATTATCGCATGATTATCCGGTTTTAACTCTATGTTGCTCCCTAGGTACCTTGAATATTTACGTTATTAAACTTAGGCTTAATTATTCTTCATCGAAAATTTCTGTAACACTTTAGGTATTTAAGACTCACGCTATAAATGGATGAGTTAAAGGAATGGGTCCGGTCCCTGTGGGTTCGACAATCCGGTTCTTAAAAAGAGCCACTATATTACTTGCACGACCCGTACACATGCGGACGCGCTCGTCTCGGGCACGTCAAGTCACTGTTGGAGTGAAAGCGAGAAGGGTTCTAACAATATTTCGGGACTGGCTCAAGCTCTGCAGCCTAAGGTGTCTACAAAAAGGCAAGATAGCCTTGGATCCTTAAGCATAAACATCAATATGAAAAAACGCCAACATACCAATGACAAAATCGGAGACCTCTACTTCTGACGGGATGCTAAAGCATAGAATACGTTACAGCTTACCGCTAGCTGTGCTAGTAGATTCCCCCTGATGTGCTGAGCGTACTAGAGGGGTTGCTGAGTTAGAAGCTGGGCCTCGGACCCCAACTTGACCCTATCTCGGCTAGACAATCTCTAAGCATGTGTCCGAGCTTCCCACACCCAAAACAAGCACCTCACATCTACGACAAGCAAGGATGCACAGAATCTGCGGGTCTACACTATGACCCCTCAAACTGATGCCCATCCCCTCTAATCATGTTTGGGCCTATATGGAACACTCAATATGGAAGATGGTGGGCGTGTTCTATGGTGGGAGTGCGCTGTCGGTGCCAACCTGGGACCATTGCAGGAAGAATGCGTGGTCCTCAGTCCTAGCCCTCTTGGCCTCCCTCTCCCTCAGTGTCCGCCTCCATCTACTGGAGTGTACAACACTATCCATGGAAATCCATGTCCTAATGGAGCATAGCGTTCTTACAGTCCTTGTCCAAATAGCGCTTCTCCATGGAGAGTCTGCTCACACGCATCCACACGATCAGCTACCATCTCTGGGGAATATTTCGATGGCGAGTGAACTCAAGGACATACTCTTGTAGTCATTCTCCCTTGCTTCAAATTCCATGAACTTCATTTGTCTTCGGCTCCCTCATCTCTCGAGGAAGAAGCGGTCTAAATACAACATGGACCTCTTCCCAAGTAGGCGACTGCTCCTACGACCTTGCTATCCTTCATTGGCAAAACCAGATATGTGCAGCCCCTTTTAACAAAGTAGCTCTGACACATCAAACCCCATTCACCCATGACTTGGGTGATCTTGAAAATCTCATCTAAGAACTCATGTGGGTCCTCATCTATCTTGGATCCAGACTCGATAGGTTCATCCTCAAAAGTATACTTTCGGGCCGCCTTTGCATTTCCATTTACGGAACATGCGCAATGACCTACTAATTGACCTAAGCGGTCAAGGCATGAGCAAGCATTTGAATAGCGGCACGAAACTGACATGGGCTGCTAGCTCGGAGCTGGGGCTCTGGCCAGTGGGGCTGGCATATCCAGTGACCATTGCCATCCTCGTGGCCTTCACCATCTTCATTTCCTCCTTCCTCATTCTTCGAGGAGCCATGATTTAGCAATCGCGAATAACACGAATTAGAAGGATATAAAGACTTTTCAGCCTTACGACATTTATCATGAAAGAAGGGAACATTTCATAAATGTCTCATAGTCTCTTCGTCATAAGTGTGGCGCGCTTTACACCCATGAAAAAGACTATACTCAATGTGGCTTTCAGGCACCCTAGGACACTTACAACCTATAGCTCTGATACCAAGTTTTTCACGATCCGAATGGAGGCCAGATCTCTTCATGGACAAGGCCTCGAGATAACCAAGTTAACCCATGGCATAAGCATACATCTAATGAAGAACTAAATAACCATCAATACAATCATAAGAGGAAGTCTAACTTGAATATAACATCGGAATAGAAAATCTAAGTGAATACATGCATATGTACGAATAGCCTCTAAACATAATGAGTTGATGGGACAAGATCCCAACTAACTCAACAAGATGAAAACTAAATACATAAAGAAAAGATGGATAGGCTGGTCCTCATAAGATGAGGACTTACCAATAAAGCAATGCTAACTTCAATAAGCACGACTAAAGGGGGCTAAAGGCGAGTGCGAACATATATCATGAAATGATAACATCATAGAATGGTCATTGATGAATGTACCGAGTATGCAAGGTAAGTAAAACTACTAATGTAAGTAAAAATCATTTAAAGACAATGCATTAATTAAAACATACATTGAAAACTGGGAGTAGAGGCTTGCATGCATTTCTTTCTTAAATCATGGTATCTTCAACTTATGATATAACATACTTCATACATCATAGAAAGTATGCGGTCAGTAGGTAGAATGTACCGAGTATGCAAGGTAAGTAAAACTACTAATGTAAGTAAAAATCATTTAAAGACAATGCATTAATTAAAACATACATTAGAAAACTGGGAGTAGGGCTTGCATGCATTCTTTCTTAAATCATGATGTCTTCCTAACATGATATAACATACTTCATAACATCATAAACGAATCGATTGACTCAAAGCTGAATTCTGACATTTATAAGTAAAAGCTAAACATTGAGTCCAACCTGCTTTAAAACATGCATTTACATAAATCTCATAAGTAATGAATGTGCATATGTGAAATCATGAGGAACAATGGGAGACTTGTCTTTTAACCGACATACTACGATAGAGCTTACATGGTCCCAACTATTATACTCAAGTGGGCAGAGCTGTCCAAAACTTTGCCAGGGCTAAGGACGCTACCATGATATTGATATCAAGCTGAAGGCCCATTCGGGCAAGGGGAAGCTCAGAAGGGAGGTCCCAAGTCATATAATAGTATCAACCTACATTGGTGCGTAGTTATGAGGCATAGGGTGATCGACCTATAGCCTACTCAGTGCTAGAAAATACTCCCAAAAAAACATGCATATGCTCTATATCATATATAAGGAAGCTCAACATCGTCTATTGAAGAATCTCAATAATCAAATACATCTCAAATACGAAATCATCCATATGAGAAGCTTTAGTTCAAAACATACCACAAGCTAAAAATATACTTGGGAGCCTTTTCTCCAAAACCATGTGGTAAGATATGCATAGGAAGACTTAACTCAAAACATAACACAAGATAGACTATAAATTTGAGAGTCTTCGCTCGAAAACAATGTGGTAAGCTTAGTTCGGGAAAATCATCATTTAAGCTTAATATGGAGAAATTGCCCAAAGCTTTATCATACTTAGAAATACTCAATTCTCATCCAAAACGTAATTATAAACATGGGTAGCTTCAAATCATGCTTTGCATCATAATATCTTATCTTTATAACATATACTTCACAAATCTCACTTTTTATGATCCTCTCATCAATGGGCCTCAACATTCATAAGGCTAGAAACTTAATTTTTATTGAAATCATTATAAAATTAGCACATGCTTCAGAATTCGATAATAAAATCATAATCAACTCATACCCATGTGTAGAAATAGATAATTCATGCATTTGGGTAAAACCCCCATAAATCAATCATAGAATTTCATACTTTTTAGAGATAGATTGGGCATGGGTGTGGAAGAAACCACCCATTAATGACCCTACCAACCTGATGGAGACGGAATCTTACTCTACATTGAATTCCCGAAAAGGAATTGAAAGAAATTGAAGAATAAAACCTTGAATCACCCTTTGGTCACCTCTCTATTACCCTTCTATTCTCTTGCATGCATGAATGAAGACTTTAGGATAGTTTCCCCCTCTAAAACCCACCTTTCATAGGCTAAAACGACCTAGTTTAGGCTTTAGAAAGTTAGGAATTATGAAAAAGGCCCTTACTAATTCATAGAAAATAACTGCTAGGTGGTCCTAACGGACGACCTTGCGACTCGTTGCTAGAGGGCACGACTCGTTGTATCGATCATCAAGTGCACTACCTTATTTGTTCTCCTGGGCTCGTAACGGGTCACGTCACGATTCGTTATGGGTGACAACGACTCATGATCACCACTCGTTAAGTACACAGCATGACATTACTTTCTCCGCCTATTTTCCCTCTCCATGGCTGACCCAACAAATCGTGGATCCTGACCACGAGTCGTGGTCTCGCCCGTGGGGTCTCAACTCTTCTAGGGTTTCTTCTCAAAACCCATGCCTTCCCCATAAGTCACCTGATGACTCATGGTATGTCTTAACGAGTCATGAGATGACTTGTCCTGAGGCTGCAACAACAATTTCCACTTTTTCCCGGTTTCAACTCCCGGATCCGATCTTTGAGCTCCCGGGGTATAACAAGAAATTGAGGAGAATTCTAGTATGATCTTAGAAGGGAATCTCAACTTAATGCATACACGGGAGCCTAATGGCTTACGATAGGTTAAACACTCTTAAATCAATCATTTCAGGGATTAAAACCATGTCATTAAGAAGTTAGGGGCTTGGAAAATTACTAAACTACCCTAGGGAATTTACATGAAAAACCTGACTGCCAGCTACAACGACCAATCCAATGGGCCATTGAACCGCCCGTTGAATCTGAAGAACTTTTGGTACTCTACTAAAGTTTTGAACAACGACTAGTTAGGACAAGTCGTCATTTAAAACAATGAATCATTACTCCATTTGTTGCTTTGTCACGACCCGAGCGTAGACCCGGATCGTAGATACGGGACAAGGGACCCCGAGAGACCCCAAGTCAACCCATGGCATAAGAATTTACCTAATTCATTCAACAAACATGAAGAAAACATAATTATAAACTCAGCAAAAGTCTCATGCAATGACACATTAGAATAATATCTGAAGCTATACATACATAAGTCTGAAAGCCTCTAGTCTAGATGAGTTGATGAGACAAGACCCAACTAACTCCATAAAACATGAAACTGAAATACGACATCAAACTGAAATTCTAGTCCTCGAAAAATGAGGACTCACCAGTCACGCAGGTGCTAACTCCGATGAGCGATTACAAATGGGGCTGAACCTGGGAAACAGATCCTGCATCATGAAATGATGCAGCATAGAAAGTATGCGATCAGTATGTGGAATGTACCAAGTATGCATAGTAAGTAAGACCTCTTAAGTAAAATAAATCTTTTACAACATTTCATAACATATCATAAGCTTTTAAGTGTAAGTAGAAGGCTACATGCATTCATTCTGAAATCGTACTCTTATCATAACATGACTATGCAGAGATTTAGAACATCATGACTGACTCGCACGAATCAAAGATGAAACATAACATTTATATCAAAAATATGAATAATGAGTCAAACCTTTCTGTTTGAACATGCATGCATAGGTAATCATCATGAGTAATGAATATGCAAATCTGGTTGATATAGACAGTGGGAGACTAGTCACTTAACCGACATACCACGATAGAGATTACATGGTCCCAACTATCACACTCAAGTGGATAGAGCCGTCCATAACCTTGCAAGGGCGATGGATGATACCATGATATCAATATCAAGTTGAAGGGCCAATTGGGCCAGGGATAGCTCACAAGGGAGGTCCCAATAATATAATAGTATCAACCTATGTTGGTACGTAATTCTGGGGCCTAGGGTAATCGACCCTTAACCAGCTCGGTGCTAGACTCTTCTCCCAAAAACATGCAATGCTCTTCATCGTATATAAGAAAGCTCAACATCATTTATTGACGAAGCTCAACATTGTCTATTGACAAAGCTCAACATCGTCCCTTGTCGAAGCTCAAGATGAAATCATGCATAACTCAACATCATATAAAACGAAGCTCAACATTGTCTATTGACATAATTCATAATAAAATCATGCATAGACTAGACATCATATGGATATGAAGCTCAACATTGACATACATCTCAATTGTGAATTCATGCATATAGGAGGCTTTATTTTGAAACATACCACAAGCTCGATTATAGGAGGGAGTATCTACTCCAAATCATGTGGTAAGCTACGTGTATAAATATTTACTCAACATACAACAAGCTAGAATTTATAATAAAAATTTGAAAATTTCATTTCAAATAATGTGGTAAGCTTGTGTTGGGAAAATCATCACTTTAAATCAACATGTGGGCATCACCCAAAGCTTTATCATACATGGATCTAATAAATTCATTTTGAAAACAACAACATAATCATGGGTAGTTTTAGAAACATGTTTTTCATCATTCAATCTCATCATCATCATATATTCAACATTATTCGCTTCTTTGATGAACTTCTCATCCATGGTCATTCAATTTCATAATTTCGAAATCACTATTTGGATTAAAAACAATTTAAAATTTGTCCAAGCTTCACAATTCATCATTATAAACATAATCTAATCATACCCATGTATAGGGATTGAATAAATATGCAATTGGCTAGAAACCCCATACTTGATTTTAGGCAATTCATCATGTTTTGGTAGAAATTGGGCATGGGTGTGGAAGGAAGCACCCACTCAAAGCCTTACATACCTGGGAATGGTGAATTCTAACACCCTCTAAGTTCTCAGTTTAGATTCCAATTGGAAACCTTGAGATTTAACCTTAAATCTCCTCTTCAAACCTTCAAATTTGCATGCATTGGGAGAATGGTTTAGAATAGCTTTTCCCCTGCTAAAACCCCACTAAAACGAGCCTTGAATGACGTAGTATAGGCCCATAGTATTTAGGAATTATGGAAAAGACCTTACTAAAATCGCTGAAATTAACTGTTAGGGGGTCCTAACGAACGACCTGAAGACTTGTTACTAGGGCCAACGATTCGTTGGGTTGTTCGTCAAGCGCACTGGCTAACTGATCCTTTAGGGCTCGCAATGGGTGACTTAACGACCCATTGCCACTTATCACGACTCGTTTCCACCTCCTGTCATGTACACTTCCTTAGAATCAAATGGAACTCACCTTGCTTGATCACGACTCACCTCACGAGTCGTTGGGATAGACCACGACTCGTGGGATCCCTTCCGTTAGGTACACTGGTTCCTTCTCCATCTATTTTCCCACATAACTCCAGGATTGACATGATGATTCGTGGTGGATGACCACGAGTCATTACCTCAGTCGTGGGGACCTCAATCCTTTATTTTCCCCAGGCCTCCCCACGAGCCATCTGACGACTCGTGGGGTTACCTCACGAGTCGTCCAACGACTCGTCCTGTGTCTGCAACACCAATCTCACAATTTTCCCATTTCAATTCCCGGGTCCGATCATTGAGCTCTCGGGGTATAACAATATCTCCCCCTTGGGGAAATTCATCCTTGAATGTTAGAAACACACAGAAAACTTAGAAACAAGCAATCCTTATATGCAAACACTAATTATTAAAATCGAAAACTAATGGAATGACTATCTTCGAAAAGAACTACATAGTTGAACTGAATTCAGGCATCACATACATATATCATAACATAGTTCAAACTTGTGCACATGAGCTGAACATGGAAACTGATTTGATAATTAGGGACAAAAATGATACCTCAAACTGAAACTGAGCCGGTAGGCAACAGGTGGGGGTATTTAGCCATCATAGCCGCTTCGGCTTCCAACGTAGCTCCCTCAACATGCTGGTTCCTCCACAACACCTTCACCAAAGCTACTTCTTTGTTCCTTGGCCTCTGAACCTAATGATCAAAGATTGCAACTGGAATTTCCTCAAAATTGAGGCTATCTCCCACACCAACACTCTCCACCGGGACAACTAAAGATGGATCACCCAAGCACTTTTTCAAGAGTGATACATGAAAGATGGGATGAACTAAAGATAACTCTGATGGCAAGTCAAACTCATACGCTACCTTGCAAACTCTTCTCATAACCCGATAGGGACCAGTATAGCGAGAACTAAGTTTTCCTTTCTTTTCGAACCACATGACTCCCTTCATGGGAGATACCTTTAAAAATACCCAATCGTCCACCTCAAACTCCAAATCCCTTCTTCTCACATACACATATGACTTTTGACGACTCTGAGCAGTTTTTATCCTGTCCCTTATCAACTAAACCTTTACCACGCCCTCGTGAACCGAACAGGCCCTATCAAAGAACCTTCCCCAATGTCAAACCATCCGATGGGATATATATACCTCGTCCTATAAAGAGCCTCGAACGGTGCCATTTGGATGCTAGAGTGATAGCTATTATTGTAAGAAAACTCGATTAATGGCAAGTGGTCATCCCAACTACCTTTGAAATCCATCACACAGGCTCTCAACATGTCCTCAAGAGTCTGGATTGTCCGTTCCTCCTGACCATCCATTCGCGGATGAAATGTGGTGCTGACCTTTACCTAAGTCCCAAGCCGTTTTTGGAAAGACCGCCAAAACTGAGAGGTAAACTGAGTACCTCGGTCTAAAATAATAGACAAGGGCACTTCATGAAGTCGAACCAACTACCGAATATACAATTTCGCATAATCATCCACTGAATCTGTGTTTTGATCGGTAGAAAGTCTGTATCCTTGGTCAACCTGTCAACCACCACCCAAATGGAATCATAGTGTCGGTGAGTAAGAGGTAGGCCTATAATGAAGTCCATATTAATCTCTTCCCAATTCTATGTGGGAATGCTAATATCATGAAGTACACCTCCCGGCCTCTCATGTTTGACCTTCACTTGCTGACAGTTTGGATATTTGGCTACGAACTCTGCGATATCTTTCGTCATATCATCCCACCAATAGATTTCCCGCAAGTCCCGATACATCTTGGTGGCACCCGGATGAATAGAATACCTAGACCCATGTGTCTCACGCAATATCCAATTGCTCAAATCATCAACGTCTAGAACACATAGACGACCCTAGTACCGCAGCACCCCATCTCCCTATTTGGAGAAGACCTCCACCGTCGGACTTCTAACGGTTTCCTTCAACTCTACTAGAATTGGATCCTCATCTTGCCTGGCCTTCACATCCGTCACTAAGGACGATTCTGATCCGTTTTGCACAAGAACGGCGCCATCGGTCGAGTGGACCAATCTAACTCCCAACCTTGCAAGTCAATGGAAATCCTTCACAAACTCTTTCTTTCCCTCATTCTCGTTGGATACACTCTCCATAGAGAGTTTACTAAGTGCGTCTACTACCACATTCGCCTTACCCGGGTGGTAAAGGACGCTCATGTCGTAGTCCTTTAGTAACTCCAACCACCTCCTTTGCCGAAGATTGAGATCTTTCTGCGTGAACACATATTGCAAGCTCTTGTGATTCGTGAATACATCCACGTGGACCGCATACAAGTAATGCCTCCGTATCTTCAATGAAAACACCACCGCGGCCAATTCAAGATCATGGGTCAAGTAGTTCTTTTAATGAACTTTCAACTGTTTTGAGGCATAAGCTACCACTTTAGCATGTTGCATCAACACACACCCGAGTCCAACTCGTGAAGCATCACAATACACTACAAAGCCATCCGTACCCTCGAGTAGAGTCAACACTGCTGCTGAAGTGAGTTGGGTCTTAAACTCTTGGAAGCTTTTCTCACAAGCCTCCGACCATTGAAACTTCAGCTTCTTCTGAGTCAACTTTGTCAATGGTGCGGCAATAGATGAAAAACCTTCCACAAATCTCTTATAGTAAGCCGCTAAGCCCAAAAAGCTCTTGATATCTTATGGGTTCATCAGTTTAGGCCAATTCTTTACCGCCTCAATCTTCTGAGTCCACGTTTATCCCCTCACCTGATACCACATGGCCTAGAAATTCCACCGAGTCAAACTAAAACTCACATTTGTTGTACTTTGCATACAACTGATAATCCTTGAGGGTCTGAAGCACTATTCTCAAGTGAGCGACATGCTCCTCCTCTCCATGAGTATATAAGGATGTCATCAATAAACACTATCATGAACATTTCCAAATATTCCTTGAACACCATGTTCATTTAGATCCATAAAAGCTACAGCGGCATTGGTTAGTTCAAAAGACATAACAACAAATTCATAGTGACCATATCGAGTCCTAAAAGCAGTTTTTCGGATGTCACTCTCCCGAACACTGAGCTGGTGATACCCAGATCTGAGATCAATCTTGGAGAAACACTTGGCACCCTAAAGCTGGTCAAACAAATCATCCATCCTGGGTAAAGGATACCTGTTCTTTATGGTGACCTTGTTCAACTGCCGATAATCAATGCACATCTGAAGCGAACCATCCTTCTTCTAGAAAAATAACACTGGTGCACCTCATGGAGACTTACTCGGCCTATTAAAGCCCTTATCTAACAGGTCCTTAAACTGATCCTTCAATTCTTTTAGCTCGACTGGAGCTATTCTGTAAGGCGGAATAAATATATGTTGCATGTCGGGAAGAAGATCTATACCGAAATCAATTCCCGCTTAGGAGGGACACCTGGCAAATCATCAGGAAAGACCTCTGGATACTCACGTACTACTGGTACAGACTGCATAGTTGGGGTCTTGGACTCCACATCCTTAACCCAAACTAGATGGTTCAAGAAACCCTTAGAAATCATCTTTCTAGCCTTAAGGTAGGAAATAAATTGACCTACAAGAACAACTGAACTACCCTCCCATTCTAAGACAACCTCACCCGGAAATATGAACTCTACTGACCGGGTCCTACAATAAACTGAAGCATAGCATGTAAATAGACAATCCATGTCGAGAATAACACCGAAATCAGTCATGGCTAACTCTATCAAGTCTTCTAAGGTGACCTTATGAAGAACTGAGAATGGGCAATCTCTATACACCCGTCTAGCTATAATTGAGTCACCTACTGGAGTAGAAAATTAGAAGGGCTCTGATAAGTCATCGAGACTAACTTCGAAGCTACTGGACACATAAGGTGTCACAAAATACAAGGTATCCCCTGGATCTAACAAAGCATATACATCAACATGAATGACTCTCAACATACCGGTGACTACATCTGGTGAGGCCTCCTGCTCCTGACGCGTGGCTAAGGCATACAATCTGTTCAGGTGCTGTCCGCCAGCTGTGCTAGTAGATGCCCACAGATGTGCGATCCGTAGGGTGGGGCTGCTGAACTAGAAGTTGGGCCTCGGCCCCAAACCTGATTCTTTCTTGAAACGTGACAATCTCTGAGCATATGTCCAGGCTGCTCACATCCAAAACAAGCTCCTGACCCTGCCAAAAACTGGCCTGTGTGCCCTCGACCGCACCTGCGATAAGCTAGAATGCTGGAGTTTACGGGCATATTGCTATGACCCCTCGAGCCTGACGCTCGCCCTCTCTGATCATGTTTAGGCCTAGATGGCATACTCAGCACTGAAGATGCTGGGGCTGATGATCTCTGGTGGGTATTTTGTCGGTGTCCACCACTGGACCTTTGTTGAGAGAATCTATGGTCCTCAGTCCTAGCCTTCTTGGCCTCCTTCTCCCTCGAATGTGCCACCTCCATCTGCTGAGCTTACAACACTATACGAGGGAAGTCCATTTCCTTGTGGAGTGTAGTTGTCCTGCAGTCCTTGTCCAAATATCCTACTATACTATGCACAAATCTACTCACCCGCGCCCCTGGTTGGTCACTAACTCTGGGGAATAATTAGATAGGCGGCTGAACTCAAGGGCGTACTCCTGTATAGTCATCCTTCCTTGCTTTAGATTCAAGAATTCAGTTGCTTTCAACTCCCTCATCTCTCAAGGGAAGAACCGATCTAGGAATGCAACCTGATACTCCTCCCATGTGATCGGACCTACTCTTGCGACCCTACTGTCCTTCCACTGGCGGAACCAAAACTGCCCAACCCCTTTCAACTGGTAGGAGGCCAACTCTGCGCTCTCAACACTACTCTTCCCCATAACCTGGGTGATCTTTACAGTCTCATCAATGAAATCATACGGGTCCTCATCTACCTTGGACCCCAGAAACTCTGGAGGGTTCATCCTCAAGAAGTCCCTGACTCGAGCTGTCGCCGTATTTCCATATTGTGGAACATGCGCAATGGCTTGCTGATTCACCTGAGCGGTCAAGGCCTGCGTAAGCATTTGAATGGTAGCTCGAAACTCAGCATGAGCGGCCTTCTCCGATGCCTAAGGCTCCTGAACTGGTGGGGCTGGCTGGTGCTCATGACCATTTCCCTCATCGTGGTCTTCACCACCTCCATTCCTCCTTCAGTTCATCCTTCTAGGAGCCATGATTCTGCAATCGCGAATAGCACGAATTAGGAGGATAGAAAGGCTTTTCATCGCATGAAATTGATCATGAAAGAAGGAAACATTTCCTAAAACATCTAGTAGCCTCTTTGTCATAAGTGTGGCATGCTTCACACCCATGAAAAAGACTCTACCTAACGCGACTTTCAGACTATCTAGGACAAATAAAACCTATCGCTCTGATATCAAGATTGTCTCGATCAGAGCGTAGACCCAGATTGTAGAAATGGGACAAGGGACCCCGAGATACCCCAAGTTGACCCTTGGCAAAAGCATTCAACTAGTTCATTCAATAAGCATGAAGAAAACATAAATTATAAATGCAGCAGAAGTATCAAACAACGACATATAAGAATAATATCCGAAGCTATACATACATAATTCTGAAAGCCTCTAGTCTAGATGAATTGACGGGAAAAGATCCAACCTAAATCCACCAAACATAAAACTGAAATATGATATGAAACTAAAAGTCTAGTCCTTGAAAGATGAGGACTCACCACTCACGCAGGTGCAAACTCTGATAAGCGATTGCGAACTGCTGAACTTAGGAAACGGATCCTGCATCATGAAATGATGCAGCATAGAGAGTATGCGGTCAGTATGAGGAATATACCGAGTATGCAAGGTAAGTAAGACTGCTTAAGTAAAATAAATCTTTTAAAACATTTCATAACATATCATGAGCTTTTAAGTGTAAGTATAAGGCTACATGCATTCATTATTAAATCATACTCTTATCATAACATAACCATGCATAGCTTTAGAAAATCATGACTGACTCAAATGATTAAAAGCCGAAACATCACATTTTTATCAAAAGCTGAACAATGAGTCAAACCTTGCTTTTTGAAAATGCTTGCATAGGTAGTGATCATGAGTAATGAATATGCAAATCTAGTTGATATAGACAATGGGAGACTTATCATTTAACCGACATACCATGATAGAGCTTACATGGTCCCAACTATCACACTCAAGTTGGTAGAGCTGTCCATAACCTTGCCAGGGTGATGGACAATACCATGATATCGATATCAAGCTGAAGGGCCAATCGGGCCAGGGATAGCTCACAAGGTAGGTCTAAATAATATAATAGTATCAACCTATGTTGGCACGTAGTTCTTGAGCATAGGGTAATCGACCCTAAACCCGCTCGGTACTAGACTCTTCTCCAAAAAACATGCAATGCTCCACATCGTATATAATGAAGCTCAACATCGTCTATTGACGTAGCTCAACATTGTCTATTGATAAATCTCAACATTATCCCTTGACGAAGCTCAAGATGAAATCATGCATAACTCAACATCATATGAAATGAAGCTCAACATTGTCTATTGACATAACTCATAATGAAATCATGCATAGACTAGACATCATATGGATATGAAGCTCAACATTGACATACATCTCAATTATGAATTCATGCATATAGGAGGGTTTATTCTGAAACATACCACAAGCTCGATTATAGGAGGGAGTATCTACTCCAAATCATGTGGTAAGCTACGTGTATAAATATTTACTCAACATACAACAAGCTAGAATTTATAATAAAAATTTTGAAATTTCATTTCAAATAATGTGGTAAGCTTGTGTCGGGAAAATCATCACTTTAAATCAACATGTGGGAATCACCCAAAGCTTTATCATACATGGATCTAATAAATTCATTTTGAAAACAACAACATAATCATGGGTAGTTTTGGAAACATTCTTTTCATCTTTTAATCTCATCATCATCATACATTCAGCATCATTTTCTTCTTTCATGAACTTCTCATCCATGGGCATTCAATTTCATAATTTTGAAATCACTATTTGGATTG
Organism: Datura stramonium; assembly: GCA_018107945.1. Classification (NCBI taxonomy): domain Eukaryota; kingdom Viridiplantae; phylum Streptophyta; class Magnoliopsida; order Solanales; family Solanaceae; genus Datura; species Datura stramonium. Next base: position 321,760 of record JACEIK010000336.1, read on the forward strand.
AAAACAATTTAAAATATGTATAAGCTTTACAATCCATCATTATAAACATAATCTAATCATGCCCATGTATAGAGATTGACGAATTATGAAATTGGGTAGAAACCCCATACTTGATTATAGGCAATTCATCATGTTTTGATAGAAATTGGGCATGACTGTGGAAAGAAGCACCCACTCATAGCCTTACATACCTGGGAATTTAGCGTTGAATCTCCTCTTCAAACCTTCAAACTTGCATGCATGGGGAGAATGGTTTAGAATAGGTTTTCCCCTGCTAAAAACTCACTAAAAAGATCATTGAACGATGTAGTATAGACCCCTAGTATTTAGGAATTACGGAAAAGCCCTTACTAAAATTGCTGAAATTAACTGTCAAGGGGTCCTAACGGATGACCTGACGACTCGTTACTAGGGCCAAAGATTCATTGGGTTGTTTGTCAAGTGCACTGGCTAACTGATCCTTTACGGCTCGTAATGGGTGACTTAACGACCAGTTGCCACTGGTCACGACTCGTTGCCACCTCCTGTCATGTACACTGCCTTAGCGTCAAATAGAACTCACCTTGCTTAATCACGACTCACCTCATGAGTCATTAGATAGACCACGACTCCTGGAGTCCCTTCCATTAGGTACACTGGTTCCTTCTCCATTGATTTTCCCACACCACCCCACGATTGACATGACAACTCGTGCTGGCTGACCATGAGTCAATACCTCACTCGTGGGGACCACAATCCTTTATTTTCCCCGGGCCTCCCCACAAGCCACCTGATGACTCGTGGGTTCGCCTCATGAGTTATCCAATGACTCGTCCTATTCTCGCAACATCAATTACATAATTTTTCCATTTCAACTCCTAGGTCCAATCTTTGAGCTCCCGGGGTATAACTATTTCTTCCAGGTGAAATTATGGTACTCTTCTAGTTCTTCAACCAATGACTAGAAAGGATGAGTCGTTACTTGAAATAATGACTCATCATTCCCCTCGTCGTCACCTCGACCACAATATCATAGCTTTTGAATTCCTTCCAGAAACCAATACCATGAGTCTTCACTCGCCACCATGGGTTGTTGTACCCTTTCGTTGTCATTTAACCAGGTTTGGACCTTTTCTAAACTCCATTCCATGACGCATACATGACTCGTTGGATCCACCAATGAGTCGTTGCTAGGTTCGTTGTTTCAAGTAAATATTGACTGATGGCTTACAATGAATCACAAAATGAGCTGTTGTTTCTAACAATGTTTTGTTCCTTGAGTCGTTCTGTGACTCTAGTGTAATTTTCTTGTCTTTCTCTGATTCAATCCTCGAGTTTGATCTTAGGGACTTTTGGAGTGTTATAGTTTTGGGTATATGATTATGTGCAATATGCATGCTTTGGCAGTAGTGTCTAGGACCAAGTAGGCCAGGGATTCCAAGGACCCAATTCTCATAACTACGTGCCACTATAGGTAAATATTCATATTGGGACCTCTCAAGGGAGTGTTTCCCCCGCTCGAGGGCACACTAGTGATATCACACCTTCATCGCTCTTTACCTTGGCAAGGATTAGGATGATTGTGCCCACTTGAGCCAAATAGTTTGGGTATCACGTAAGCTCTATCGTGATGGTGTCGGTTATGAAGAAGCCACCCATTGTTCCTTATGTTTTAAGTTACACATGTTCATGTCTTACGAAATTATGTTTTATAGCATATTTGACCCATTGACCAGTTTATAAGTTTTCAATTATGATTTCAAGTATGGTACACTATATATTTTCTATTTCTAAACCTTGGGTCATTATGTTCAGCTTATGATGAATACTTCATGATTATGATTACCTCAAGAATATGATGTTTAGAATGCTGTCCTTACTCTCTTGTTCTACCTTATTTTATATTAATGATTTTGGACTACTAATTTACTAGAATGTTTTACTGTCTCTACATAATTAGTACATTTAAAGTATTGACTAAATACTATATGATATATCATCTCATCATATAGATTTGGGTGATCAGACTCAGTCCCCACTCTAGTTTGCTCTCGCTTCAGTTCAGTTTCATTCCAGTTTTTGGTCAGTCCTCGCGATATGAGGACGACAGTTTTGATTCATGACTCTTTTGTTTATGTCTTTTAGTTTCAAACTTAGCGAGCTAGTCGTGGGTGTTGTCCCATCAGCTCATCTTATGATTAGAGGCTCTTTAGACAACGATGTATAGATGTTCAGTGTTGTTGACTTGTATCCGCACTTATGTTTTTATGTCATGCCGAATTCCGCTTACATTATGTTCATGTTTTATTTAAACTTAGTGATTCTCTTATTCATGCTATGTATGTGCCATGGGTTAGCTTGGAGGCATTCATGGTTCTAACTCCCGTGTTGTGTCCGGGGTCCTTGCTCAGGTAATGACACATAAACCGAACTAAACTAAACTAACCATATTTGAGATGCATAAATACTGATATGGAATAATAGTATGAGAATACATAATGAAAGTGCAAGTAAAACTGATTTGAGGGTCATGTACATGCACTGAAAATTGAGTTTGTAATTGTCACTAAAACTGTAATTGCATTGAACTATGGGAGAAGCCTGTTAACCAACATAAACTATGTGAGCTAAACATGGATTCTGATCTATACGTGTCATAACCCGAGTGTACACCCTGGATGTGAAACGGTTCTTAGAATCACAGCTGACCCTATGTGAACCCATGGCATGGAATAACACTACTATGATATGAATTTATTAATAAATAGAGTGGAAGCTGACTGAAATTATGGAAAAACTATTTCTAAGTAATGAAAAAATCTAAATTATGTAAATAAACATGGAATCTGGCATTAAACCATAAAGCTGATATACAAACTGATATCTATCTGAAGGCCACTATTAACCGATGAGTTACTAGGATAAGTCCCCAGCTAATTCTAAATGTCTGAATCTGAAATAATATTGAAATAAGGGGAAAACATAACTCCCATCCTTGGAAGATGAGGACTCACCATAGTCGACTAATAGAGTCTAGAACATGTCTAATCGCGGGGTTGAGTCTGAGTACCTAAACCTATATCATAATATGGTATAGAACATAGAGTATGCAGTTAATACTTAGAATGTACTGAGTATATAGGAAACATAACTGAAGATTAAAACGTACTAATAATTTAAGAAGAATTTTTATGAATACATAGATGAATGCAGAAGTTGAGATTTAGTACAATGACCCTATCTGAGATGCATAAATATTGACATGATGTAATAGTCTGAAAACAATTGATAAAAATGCAAGTGAAATTGATGTAAGGGTCATGTCAATGTACTGAAAACTAAATATGTAATCATAAACTGAAGACTAAAGCTAACACAAACTATATTAGACTAAACCTGAAACTGTACTAGACTAGGAGCTATAACTATATTGTGGGAGAGCCTATTAACCGATATATAACCACGTGAGCTAGACATGGACATCGATGTATACACCCCATCAAATAAAGCCCACTGTACCTTGCCATGGTATAGTGGATGGATTGTGTGATCACTAATTGAAAAACCCATTCAGGCTAAAAACCTATGGCGACACATAGTATGAGAACCTGGATGTGCTGGAACCCCAATCCGCTCGATGCTAAGTACTACTCCCAACTGAAAATCTAATTATATCTAACTGCATGGATAGATCGAAACTGGTGTCCTAAGACTAAGTCAGAACTACATATCTGGAAGTGTTCTAAGAGTCTAAAGGACCTGAAAGAAACTAGTGTTCTAAGACTTGTCAGAGTTGCTTTATCTGAAGTGTCATGATAGTGTAAAGAACTACGCAGGAAACTGGTATTCCAAGACTTGTCAGAGCTGCTTTATCTAAATATGTCATGACAGTCTAAAGAACTATGTAGGAAACTGGTATTCTAAGACTTGTTAGAGTTGCTTTATTTAAATGTGTCATGACAGTTTAAAGAACACAGAACATGCTGGCATACTGAAATCACGAGGAAAATTATATGTTTAATTCATATTGAAAATAATGCATACTGAAATCATGGTAGAATGATATATTTAAAACAAACAATATTTTCCATAAAACAATGCTAAATTGTGACTGAACCTTGGAAATCATACTATTATCAAACTATGGGAATACATCATTTAATTGAGGATGAAATAATGAACTATATGTGTTATTCATCATAAAAGTCTTGAAACATGGAATACATGAGAGACATCGTTCATAGAATAAAAATCCTAAGACATGGTTTCTAGAAAATTTAACTTGCTAGGGTTTCTGAAATTCTTGGGATACAAGGGTGGAAGGAGACCTTTGTTAAAGTCCCACATACATTTCCTTGGGCTCACAACTATAAAAACGAAGGCACAGTCCCTTGATAACATCAATCTATAAAAATTATTTGGATAGGAACTATAATCAATAACTTAATGACGAAATCCAAGTCATAAAGACATTTCATCGAACACTTGAAGGGAATAGGAGATTCAAGCCTCTTATGAGTGGGGTGTACTAATACCCACCTCTTTCTACAGCCCCTTAGCAACAAGCATAATCATTACGAGTCCAACCAAAATAACCACAACCATCCTCAATAACAAAACAGTTCCATAAACCCTAACTCTAGGTCATCATATGAACTCATGGATTCCTAGGATCGTTCCATGAGTCCTCACCTTAGAATACTCATATAAGATTTTATGAGAGTTACTTAACTTGGAGGAAGGAGGGATGCTCAAGATAGTCTTGGAACTCAAAGTTTGTTCTTGAGCTCGAGAGGTGGAATGTTCTCAATGATTCCTAGGGTTTGCATCAACAATCGCATTAGAACCCATAGCTTAGGGTTAGGAAATTGGTACTTTAACCTTAGGAATGGAGGAGAAGATATATCTTGGAGGAACTTGTGATTGGAGATGTTTGGAGAGCTTAATTCCTCTTCAAAGTCATGATATTTAGGGAAAATATAAGGTCAGGATGTTTGGCTATCATATGGGTAATGTTAGGAATGATTTATAACTTAAAAAATAATATATATATATATATATATACTAAAAAATAGGGTCGGGACAAGTCCTAGCACACCGCACCAGCCCGATTGATTTGGAATTTGGCCTCTGGAACGCCGTGCCTACCTTAGCGCCACTTTGATGATATTTTTTCATCTGATATTTGGTCCCAGGTGTGGAGCACCTCCCAATGTGCCATACCTAATAAAAAATTTCTTTGAAGTTTAGGGTTTGGCACGACGCGCCGCTCAACGTGCCTACCTTGAAAATGCCTTATTAAAATGCCCATAACTTTTTATTCCGAATTCTGATTCACGAACGGTTGGATGCATTAGAAATAAGGCTCAAAAGGATTCAAATTGAATGGATGAATCACCCAAATATACTTTGTAAATTGGGATTTATGATTGTTTCAATTTGACTCATGTAGCAACTTACATGGAAATTCAATCGGTAAGAAGACTCTTAACCCAACTTTGTGCTAGAGTTTCCTTATGACCTTAATTCGAATACAATGTACTTTCCACACTCAAGAATTGATCTTAATAACTAGTTTTTGTAAAAATATTTATTCAGGTTTTGGTGTGTCTACACGCCTATACGATTTTGAACTTAGCTTTAAAGTTTGAGGTGTTATAATATACCCTATCGAGAGGACCCAATATACCTTGCCAAGGTATAAAGGCCTGACTGGTGTGATCATTAAAATTTATTTTCATTTAGGCTAAAACCTATAGTGGCACATAGTTTTGGGGCTTAGGTGCACTAAACCCTAGTCCCACATGGTGCTAAATACTACTCCGTTTTGATAATTTACTGATAGCTCAAAAATTAATATTCTAAGACTAAGTCATAAACTACTTTATTTGAAAATCTTTTGAGAGTCTGAAGAACCTAAAAATACTGGTTATGTTGTCAAAATATCCATACTAAAATTATGAGGGGATCCTATGTTCATAACACACTAAGTTTCTCTAAAACAATTCTAAATCATAAAGATTAAACTTTGAAATCATGCTAAATTCAATGACATGAAAATACGATATGCAACTGAACCTAAAATCATAAATATCACATAATAATACTCATAGGATTTTTGCAATTATTGAGATAATAAAGAAAATCATAAACCGAATGGGAACCCTAATATATGATTTCGAAAAGACTGAGATTTCTACAATTTCTAAAAGAATTTGGGACACAAGAGTGAAAGGATAATCCTTATTGAAATACCATATACCTGGAGTTAGAGAATTTTCACTAGAACTTTAAATCTTGACGCTTTTGGAGAAGAACCCTAGTACTTAACTTGAGAGAGTTTAATCACTTCTGATGTTTGTTTTTTAGTGTTTAGAAGAGAATGAGAGAAAGGATCGACTAAAACCCCTAAATCCCCCTTCTAAAAGACCCAAACAACATAGTTTAGGAGTTAAAAGAATGAGAAAAGACTAAAAGGTCCATGATAAATGTAATTCCCTACGGATCATTCCACGACTCATGGAATGCACTCGTGGCCACAGAAGCCACTTGATCGCTTTCTGAACTTCACACCATGACTCATTTGAATGATCTATCCTCTGACACCATGGGTTATAGCTATGCAGTCATTGTCACTAAAACAATTTGAACACTTTCTGAACCTCTCACCATGCCCATATAAGACGGGTCATTTCCCGACCCCATGATTCATCCCTCGAATCTTGCTATCTAGGAACATGGGACCTCTGATTCCTCACCATGGCCCTCTCACGAATCATGGTCCCTCATCACGTCTTGTGGTATGGGTCGTCTTGTTGAAAAACTTCACTTCCTATTGGTTTTCTGCATCGTGTCTAAGATTTGATCTTAGAGACTTTTAGGGCTGTTACATTATCTCCCCCTTTGGAATATTCATTCTTGAATGAAGACTAACAAAGATGAAAAGCTGAAATCCCAAAATTGAAAGCTAAGAACTGTATACTAAGGAGTGATAGACTATGGACTGAGATATATATATATATACACGCTAAACTGATTTCATGAAACTTGTGAGCAATTGAGAGACATGAAATTAAGTAGAATACTAAGGAGGAAATTGTTACATAAAGCTGGAATTGAATTGGAAGGAAAGTGATGAGGGCACTTGCCTATCATGTCTGCTTCTGTTTCCCAAGTAGCTCCCTCTACAAGCTGATTCCTCCAAAGGACCTTCACTGAGCGACTTCTTTATTTCTCAACTTACAAACCTGACAGTCCAGAATCTTAACTAGGACCTCCTCGTTAGAGAGACTATGTTTCACATCCATACTCTTTAAAGGCACAACTGAGCTTGAATCACCAATGCCCTTCTTCAACAAAGACACATGGAGGACTGGATTCACTAATGCTAACTCTCCAGGCAAGTCCAACTCATAAGCCACATTGCCAACACGCCTTAAGATCCTATAAGGACCAACAAAGTGGGGACTAAGGTTCCTTCTCTTACAAAATATCATCACCCCTTTTATGGGTGAAATATTCAAACACACCCAATCATCAATAGCAAACCTAAGTTATCTTGTCCTCACATCTGCATACTATTTCTAATGACTCTAAGTTCTTTTTCGCCGATCTCTAAGAAACTGAATTTTCTCAATAGCCTCATGAACTAAATCAGGCCCGATCAAGGTAACTTCTCCAACCTCAAACCACCCTATAGGAGATCTACACCTCCTACCATAAAGTGCCTCAAACGGAGCCATTTGAATACTGGAGTGGTAACTATTCTTATAAGCAAACTGAATGAGAGGCGAGTGATCATCCTAATTAACTTTAAAGTCGATCACAAAAACTCTCAACATGTACTCTAATATAAGAATGGTCCATTCGCCCTGACTATTTGTCTACATGTAAAAAGTTATGCTAAGCTTATCTTGGGTACCAAGACCTTTCTAAAACAACTACCAAAATTGTGAAGTGAACTGTGTATTTAATCAGAAATGATGGAGAAAGGGACTCCATGCAACTTGAATAACTCCTGAACATAAATTTTTGCATAATCCTTGGCTGGATTTGTAGTCTTAACTGGCAGGAACTATGCTAACTTAGTCATCCGATCTACAACTACCCATATCGAATCATGTTGTCAGCGTGTACGAGGTAAACTGTAATAAAGTCCATATTTATCTCTTTCCACTTTGAAGTAGGAATGCTAATTTCCTGAGACATACAACTAAGTCTCTGGTGTTCAAACTTAACTTGCTGTCAATTTGGACACTTAGCCACAAATTCTCGATATCCATCTTTATGCCATTCCACCAGTAGATTTCCCGTAAATCACGATACATCTTAGTGTCACCTGGGTGAATAGAATATCTATCAATATTGGCTTCTATCAATATCTACTGCCTCAAATCTTCTACATCTTGAACACACAATCGGTTCCAATAATGAAGCACACCATCTCCCCATTTGGAGAAAACCTCCACCTCTTTATTGAGGACTGCCTCCTTCAACTTAAGCAAAATTAGATCACCGTCCTACTTTTCCTTAACATCCATCACAAAAGAAGATTCTGAATCATTCTAAACTATGACTCTACCATTGGATGAATCAACTAGACGAACTCCCAAATCAGCAAGGATGGGAACATCATGAACTAATTCTTTCTTCTCATCCTCAATGTGAGCAACATTGTTCATGGATAATCCACTGAGGGCATTGGCCACTACATTGGCTTTAAACCGATGGTACAGGACACTCATATCACAGTCTTTCAATAACTCAAGCCATCTTTTCGAATGAAGATTCAAATCCTTCTAACTGAACACATACTGAAGACTTTTGTGGTTAGTAAACACATCCATATGAACACCGTAAATATAGTGCCTCCAAATCTTTAAGGAAAAACTATTGCTGCTAACTCAAGATCATGAGTTGGGTAATTCTTCTCAAGAACCTTGAGCTATTTAGAGCATAGGCTATAAACTTGCCATGTTGCATCAGCATGAAACAAAGGATAATTCTGGTGGCATGGAATTAAATCATAAATCCATTTATACCCTCTAGTAGAGTGAAAACTTTAGCAGACGTGAGTCAAGTCTTCAACTTCTGAAAGCTCTTCTAGGAAGCATCAAACCATCGAAATTTGACTTTCTTCTAAGTTAATCTAGATATAGGAGATTCAATAAAGGAAAATTCTTCCACAAACCATTTATATTAACTGGCTAAACCCATGAAACTCCTAATGTCGGATGGAGAGATAGGTCTAGGATAACTTCTAACTACTTTAGTCTTTTGAGGATCAACTTGGATGCTCTTGCTGGAGATAATATGATCAAGGAATATTACTGATTTCAACCAGAATTCACACTTGCTAAACTTAGCGAATAACTGGCAATATTTGAGAATTTGCAATACAATCCTCAAATGGTCTGCATGCTCATCATTGCTCTGAGAATATATAAGGATGTCATCTACGAAGATAATGATGAACATATCCAATTATTGTTTGAACACTCTGTTTATCATGTCCATTAAAGTTGTAGGAGAATTCATTATCCCAAAAGACATAACAATAAATTCATAGTGACCATATCAAATATTGAAGGTTGTCATGGAAATGTCACATTATTTGACCCTGAGCTGATGATAGATGGATCTGAGGTCAATCTTTGAAAAGCGACTAGCACCCTGAAGCTGATTGAACAAGTCATAAATCTTGAAAATGGGATACTTATTATTGACTTTGACTTTGTTCAGCTGATGGTAATTGATGCATATTCTAAGAGAAACGTCTTTCTTACACACGAAAAGAACTGGATCACCCTATGAAGAGATGTTGGGTCTAATAAAGACTTTGTCTAAGAGGTCTTTTAACTGATCTTTGAACTCCTTAAGCCTCAAGTAAAGCTATCTTGTACGGAGGAATTGAGCCAGGCTAGGTATCTAAAAGAAGGTTTATTTTGAAGTCAATTTCCCGTTCGGGAGGTACTCAGGGAAGATCTTCGGGAAATACTTCTTGAAATTCATATACAATTGGAACTAACTGAGCATTAAGGCTTCAGACCTGGAATCCTTAACCTAGACTAAATGGTAAATACAACCTTTAATGATCAACTTTCTAGCTTTAAGTTAAGAGACAAACTGACCTATAGGAGCTGAGCTACTACTCTGCCATTCTAAGACTGGTTTATCAGGACATTGGAACCTAATGATTCTGGTTCTATATTTCACTGAGGCATAACAAGAGTGTAACCAGTCCACCCAAGAATGATATTGAAATCAAACATATATAACACTAATAGATCAACTGTGGTGATTTTCTGAAAAACTAAGACCGGGCGATCTTTTTGTATACCTGTTTAGCTATGAAAGAATCACCAATAGGAGTAGAAACTGAGAAGGGTTCTAAAAGAATTTCGAGACTGACATCGAAATTTACTGCAATATCATGAGTCACAAAAAAGTGTGTGGCTCCTAGATCTAACAATGCATATACATATAGTTGAAAGACTCATAACATACTAGTTACTACATAAGGCAAGCTCTCCTGATCTTGATGAGATGATAAGGTATAGAAATGGTTCTAGCACTGGCCTCCGTCCGTACCAAAAGAAGTACTCTACCAATCCGGGTGACCTAAAGGGGCTGCTGAAGTAGTGGGCTAAGTCTTTTAATGTCCATCTAAAGGGAAATCTCTCATCTTATGGCCCATTTAACCCCACCCAAAACAACCCTCCTTGCCAAGATGACACTCATGTGGATTATTCTTTCCATACATGCGATATATTGGAAAAGTGAGATATCCATATCCCTGATGAGAATAGCGGTCCTGCACTCTTTGACTACTAAATTTGAGACACCCAAAATGAATTTTCTTATTCGATCCCTCAACTCAACAACCATTTTAAGAGCATACTTGGACAATTGAGTGAGCTTTAGGGTGTACTCCTAAACATACATGGAGTTATACTTTGGGTTAATGAACTCTGCGACCTTTGCTTCCCTTAGCTCATTAGGAACAACTTGTCCAGAAACACAATCACAAATTCATCCCAATCAACTGAGCCTGGATCAACACTTCTACCCTTCTTCCAATGTTTGCACCAAGTCTGGGCCACTCCCTTCAACTAATATACGGCAAAGTATGCACTCTCAACTGAGGTAATTCTCATGATTTGAGTGATCTTATGAACTTCATGGATGAAATCTTATGGATCCTCATCCTCTTTAGACCCATGGAACTTTGGAGGATTTATCCAAGTGAAGTACAGAACTGTAGCAGCAACTGCATTTTCATTTGGATTAGAAGGTACAACAACCTACTGATTGACATGATTGGTCATGGCCTGAGAAAGTATCTAAGACATAGCCCTGATCTAAGCATGAATAATTTGTTCATTTAGAGGGTCTGTTGGAGCTGGTAGAGCTTGCTAGTTCCTATTACCATTTCTCCTTCCATTTGCTCTTTTGGGAGACACTGTCCGTAGATGTGTAGAGCACGAGTAAGAAGGATAACTAGAGTTTACACTCTATCGCACGATAGGGCTCATGAAATATGTGAGACTTTCCTATAATGTTTCATAGCCTATTCCTCATAAGTATGACATGCTTCACACCCATGAAAAATACACTCCTTAATAAAGTTTTTAGACACCATAGGACATTCCTAATCTTGATGCTGTGATACCAAGTTTTTCATGATCTGAGTCTACACCCTGTAAGTGCCACGGTGCTTGGAACTACAAGTAACCCTGAGCTAACCCATGGTATGACATAACACTAATAAGACTAAAGACATCTGAATAAACATAGCTTCAGCCCTGGAATAATGAGGACTCACTACTAATAGCTATTGATGGGAAACAGATCGATGCTAACCATTATGATAGTACTTCATATGTACTTAGCATGTGAGATATGCAACTAACTAGGTGTAATATACTAATAATTTTAAATGTTGTACTGAAAGCATAAACTGAACTAAAGTACAATGACCCTATCTGAGATGCATAAATACTGATATGGAATAATAGTCTGAGAATATATAATGAAAGTACAAGTAAAACTGATTTTAGGGTCATGCATATGCATTGAAAACTGAGTTCGTAATTGTGAGGGAAAAGGCATAAAATCCCCCCCAAACTTGTCCGCATAACACAATTTAGCATTTTAACTTTACGAGCATTTATTTATCCCCCTATAATCAGAAGTGA
>JACEIK010000336.1:334083-363223 GCA_018107945.1 Datura stramonium
TTCCATATCCATGGCAACACATTCATGGCAGAACTTTTCTTAATTTCATATCTACAACATACACACTCATACCTCGCTTATAATTGAAAGAGCTTCTCAAAAGATAGTTTATAGATGAGATAAACAATCACATTGAAGAAAGAAAAGTCACCGGAATTCGATTTTTTTGGGGTGAGTGCGACAATCTTAATCTCAACTTTTAGATCCTAAATTTCGATTAAGAAAGGGGAAAGATCGAACAAAAGTATTTTATCAGTGTTTCAAAAAGAAAACATATATGGGTCAACTTTATCGACAAAACTGGTATCGGAAAATAATTTTTATGGTCAACGAAACCCACATATGATCTGCCTAAAAAAAAAATTTTTTAAATTTTATTATGTTACAATATTAAAATCATCGAGCAAATTTATCTTTAAAGAAAAAAAGAAGAAGAAGAGAATGATATAGAAGATGAGAAAAGATATTGAGAAATTTGATGTGGTATTGAAGAAGAAAGAAAGAAAGAGAACAGAACCATAGGAAAGAAGAAGAAGAAAGAGAAAGGAAAAAAAAGTAAAAGAAAATCTTAAATGAAAATAAGAAATAAATAAAAACACAACTAAATATAGCTAATTGCATCATCCAATTAGAAGATGACNCAATTAGAAGATGACACATGGATAGTTTAAATCATATTTAATATTTTTTACTCTTCTCACCCGCTTTCCAATTTCTTGTAAAAAAATTTGCCACGTCACTTATTAAGGAGTTATTAATTCACTTCTGATTAAAATAGGGGGGTAAATAAATTCTAGTAAAGTTAAAGTGCTAAACTGAGTTATGCGGACAAGTTTGGTGGGGATTTTATGCCTTTTCCCTAATTGTGACTGAAACTGTAATAGTACCAAAATGTGGGAGAAGCTTTTTAATCGACATAAACCACTTGAGATAATGTGGAATCTAATGTATACGCCCTATTGAGAGGACCCAATATACATTTTCAGGGTATAAAGGCATAACTAGTGTGATCATTAAAACTGATGCTCATTTGGGATAAAACCTGTGGTGGCCCGTAGTGCAGGAACTTAGGGGTGTTGAACCTCAATTCAACTCAGTGCTAAGTACTACTCCTAACTGATAATTTACTAATAGCTCAAAAATTGATCTTCTAATACTAAGTACTTCATTTGAATGTGTTCTGAGAGTCTAAACAACCTGAAAATATTTGTTATGCGGACAAAATATGGATACTAAAATTATGAGGAGATCATATATTTATAATGCACTAAGTTTTTCTGAAGCACTGATAAATCATAAAGTCTGGATTTGGAAATCATGATAAATTAAATGACATAAAAATATGATATATAACTGAACATAAAATCATGAATATCGTATAATAATACTCATAGGAGTTTTGAAAACACTAAGATAATAAAGGAAATCATAAATTGAATAGGAACCCTAAGACATGATTTCTAAAAGACTGAGATTTCTATAATTTCTGAAAGCATTTGGGAAACAAGTGTGAAAGGATAACCCTTGTTAAAATCCCATATATGTAGAGTTAGAGGATTTTTTCTAGAACTTTGAATCTTGATTATTTTGAAAAAGAACCCTAGTTTTTGACTTAAGAGAGTTTAATCACTTATGATGTTTGTTTCTAAATGTTTAAGAGAGAATGAGAGAAAGGATTAACTAACTCCCATAAATCCCCCCCTTAAAAGACCCCAAATGATATTATTTAGGAGTTAAAAGAGTGGAAAAAGACTAAACGTCCTTGAGAAACATAACTGAAAAAATCTATCGTAAAGTCCCTACAGATCATGCCATGACTCGTGGTGTCCTACCATGTCTCCTGGTATGCACTCTTGGCCACAAAAGCCACTTGATTTCTTTTTGAACTTAACACCAAGGCTCATCAGGACGATCTATTCTGTGATACTGTGGGTCGTGCTATGCACTCGTGGTCACTGAAATAATTTGAAAACTTTTTGAACCTCTTGCCATGCCCAGACAGGATGGGTTGTTACCTGATCCCAGGAGTTGTCCCTTGAATCATGGTATTTGGGAACATAGGACCTAGGTTTTTCACCACGAGCCCTCTCATGAATCGGGGTCCCTCACCACGACTCGTGGTATGGGTCGTCATGTGGAAAATTTTCATTTCGTGCTATTTTTTTTCTTCACGTCTAGAATTTGATCTTAGGGTCTTTTGGAAGTGTTACACTATATATATATATATATATGTTCAATCTTTCCAAACTCCAATTCTTAGTTATCATATAGGCAGAACAATAATCTTCCTTGCCATGTTTGAGAATAATTGTTTCTTTCCTCCATTCTCATATACCTCCATCAGCAACCATTTGGAAAAAAGAAACTCTCTCTTTAAAGTTCAAAATTCCGACACCTATTCCCACCACTCTTCATAATCATTTCACATTTAACTAGATGTATTACTATAAATTCTAAAGACATGTATTTTCTTTAACCAAAAAATAGTTATGTGCTTATTTTGTCAATATCTTATTCATATCGAGCAAAGACTATAAAAGGTTCTCCTAAATCTTGTACAAACTCTGGCTATGTTAGAATCACATCCATTCTTCCCATATAACCTAGGAAAAGGAATTTTTAGCAACCTAACATGTATAACAAATAGCTAAACATCTTATGACCAAACAATAAGGAAATATATTTTTTCTCCTTGAAGTGATTCAAATCATGAGCATAGTATGATTTAATCTTTCCTGCAGCAAGAATTCGCTTTATGTCTATGATTTAAAGTTTTTAAACAGAGACTTCATTTCTAATTGTAGCAATCAGTTAAGCTTCTTTCAAATATTCATGTATAAAGTATGGATTGGTAACAAAAAAATCTAATAAAATGATTATTACCTTTAGTAGCATGTAACTCCTTTCCCTCTTTGTTGTAGTACTCTCTTATAGACACCAAAGTTTTCCCCCTTAACTCAGTCATTATTACTCCTCTTATGAGACGATTACATGGAATCCCAGAAAAAATATCATTCCAAAAAGAAACATCGAGAAATATCAGCTTATAGCAATAAAATAGCAGAAAAAAATAAATAATACACAACGGATATGAGTTTTCATGAAAACAACAAATAATACAAAACATATGAGTTTTCATGATCGAGTTTTAGTACTGGGATTAATGCATCTATTCCGGTATATGTCAGAAAATATAAGTTTTTAAAGTGAAGCTAAAGCTCATTTTGTAAGAAAAGGAAATTGTGTTATAAATGAGGCACAAAGGAAGTGCTGAAATATGTTTAAGTGAAGAAAATCAAAAGATAATTCCATTCTCATGTTGCAGGGACTCTAAGTTCTTAAATTAAAAGTCGCAATCTAGAAACTTCATAAATTACAATTCCCTACAGTTAAAACTATTACTGTCATTTTAAAAAAAATAAATGATTTAATTCCACACAAAAATATTTCATCTAAAATATGTAAATTGAGAAAAAATAAAAAATTATCCCTTTCTCATCTTCCAAGGACACTTAAGTGCTTAAATCTTTCACTGATTAGAAAAAACATAAAAGTTTATGCTCGGTTTTTTTTCTTTGACCTTTAAACTCCTCAATTTATGATGTTTATCTGCTCAAAGTTCCATCATCTACCGCCTTTGTTACTCTTATTAACATAATTTTCAAAATTCTCTGTAACGGGCAGACCACCGCACAAAATAAAGTCATCAACTCTATAATTGACACCCATAAATAAAAGGACAAAGTATTTTAGAAAAACAGTACTTTGATTGGATATTTTTAAGAACTGAACAAGAGAGACTATATGTAATACCCTGATAGTTCCTAAGACTAGATGAGAGAAATGGAAATAAGTTCAGCAGAAAAATCTGTATTTTTGCCTTAGAATGACTCATGGTATGAGTCGTGGTGAGAAGTAATAGATCGTGGGAGGAGTCGTAGGGAGATGCTGAAGTTTGATTCTCAGACCATGAGTCACACCACGAGTCTTGGTGTGTGGGTACGACTTGTGGTCAGGAGTCGTGGTGAGGCATAGGGATTGCCAGGGTTAGAAAGGATAGATCATTGTATGACTCATTGTGGGAAATAATGAGTCGTGATAAGGGTCGTTGTTTGAAGGTTTTGTGTATGGATAGGTTTTCATGAGTGGTGTTATGACCCTTGGTAGGAAACCACGAGTCGTGGTTTTTAACCTGTGGAAAAATCCAGAGAACGTAAGAATTGAGGCTTAGTGACAACGACAGGTGCTACGACCTATGATGACATGTAACGAGTCCTAGAAGGAATCCGTGATGTGATCTTAAAGAACCAGTCTTACAACTAGTGCTGACCATGGAAGGTGACCACAAGTCATCACTTCATGGTACGACTCATGGGGAGAGTCGTGATGAATGACAATGTCTACTTTTCAAAATTTTCATTAAGAGTATTTTCATAAATCCTAAGCTCCTAGGTCCTAAATTACGTCATTTTAATCCCTAAAAGATGTTTATTAGGGGAGTTTAATCTATCCTATTTCATTCAACTCCCATACATGCAAGGTTAGAGGTTTTCATTGAAGATTAAGCTTATAATCCTCTAATTCTCCTCCAAACCTCTTGGGATTTCAAAGAATGTTATGAATCAGTTAACCCAGGTATGTAGGGACATGAATGAGAGTTTCCTTTTACTCTCATGCCCAAATTTGTCCTCAAGCTCACGAACTCAAGTGTTGATTCAAGTGTATGATCCTATGGGATTTTATCCCAATTTCATGAAATTCTCTATGATTTATTTATGGATCAATTCCCTTCATGTTTCAAAGCATATTTTAAGATTTTTGGGCAGATGTTATACCTATTTTTATTATTAATTCATAATTTCAAATTTTATAAAATTATTCCTAATTATGCAAATTTCATGAAAAGTCAAGTTTATGTTTCTATTATGATGTTGATTCTCTTAAGCTTAAATTTATGATTAATGATTTATTTTACTATTTCATACAAGTACTCTTGATGAATTTATGAATCTCAAGTATGGTGATTTTGTCAAGCATGTAAGTTCTTCATGACTTATGAATTTATGATTTTGGCCGACACACGGGCCCTTATTTCATGGCTAATCATGTATTTCAAGTATGATCAAGTATGTTATAATTTTACTAGCAATGAACTTCATGTATGACTTCAAGATTATTAGATGAGCCCGCATGTGCATATTTTTGGTGCAGTGTCTAGCACCGAGTAGGCCCGAAATTCAAGTAAACTCCATGCTCTCAGAACTATGTGCCAATGTAGGTTTATATTCATGGACTGCAGGTGGGTCCCTATTAGTGATATCACTCCATTTACGTTCCTTACCTGGAAACCCTGGAACGGCTCTGCCCATTTGAGTGAGATAGTTGGGGCATCATGTAAGCTCTATCATGATGGTGTTGATTAAGACGAGTCCTCCCATTGTTCCTTATGTTTTATGCATGATCATGATTATGGTACTTTGGCTCAAGTTATGTCTTTCAAGGTTTCTCTTATGATTACGATTATAACTAGTTTATGAATGGTTTGAAATCCTTGAGGCCTCATGTTTATGTTATGATTATCATTTCATGTTTTGAACTTTTCTACACTTATTAACTCTTATGTATTTTAGTAGTCCATTTTTATTTACCTTGCATACTCAGTACATTCAAAGTACTTATCGCATACTCTATGCTGTATCGTTTCATGATACAAGTCCTAGAGATATGACTTAGCCGCACCATTAGTCTTGCTTCCATATCAGTTCAGTTTAACTTGTATTGGTGAGTCCTCATCTTCCGAGTACATTCAGCTTAGTATTTGTTATTATATTATTTTAGTTACAGACTTTAACGAGCTAGTTGGGGATGCTGTCCCATCAGCTCATCAGTTAGGTCAAATGCTTTTCAAAAAGTATGTAGAATATCTATTTGTTAGAGTTTATTCAATTCACGATTATTATGTGTGTATACTTCCTCTTATTCATGTTCAGTTTACCAGTTTTCATTAATTTATGCTCTTTAGCCGTTATATTCATGTCATGGGTCGACTTGGAGCCATTCGTAGTTCTAGGTTCTATGTCTCAGTCCCGGTCTCAGCTCGTGTCATGAAAAACTTGGTATCAGAGCAAAGTTTTAGGGTGTCCTATGGTATCTGAAAGCCACGTTAAGTAGAGTCTTTTCTATGGGTGTGAAGCATATCACACTTATGGGGGGGGGGCAACAAGAAGTTTTAGGAAATTTCCCTTCTCTCATGATCTATGTCTTGCGATGAAGTATCTTTTTATCCTTCTAACTCGTGCAATATGTGTTTGCAAAATAATGCTTCCATGTCATATGAATTGAAGAAGGAACAGGAACATAAATGGCCATGAGGATGGCAATGGGGATGAGCATCAGTAGGCCCCGCTAGCATCGACAGGTCCTTTGACCAAATAGGTCTCTCATGCCGAGTTTAGGGCAACTTTTCCATTGTTGGCTCAGACTTTGACCGCTCAGGTCAACCAGCAGGCGGTGGAGTATGTCCTTCAGCATGGGAATGCAGCGACAACTTGAGTTAGGGATTTTCTCAGGATGAATGCCCCTGCGTTTGTTAGGTCGAGAGTGGATGAGGACCCATATGAGTTTCTAGAAGAGATATATAAGATCACCCAGATTATAGGGTTGACGGGAGAAGAGAGCACAGACTTAGCCTCCAATCAGTTGAAGGGGCTGCTTATATTTGGTATTGTCAGTGGAGGGACGGTAGAGTAGTGGGCACAATACTCGTGAGTTGGGAGGAGTTCATGATAGCCTTCTTAGAAAGATTCTTCCCTAGAGAGTTGAGGGAAGCAAAGATGGCGGAGTTCATCAACTTGAGGCAAAATGGTATGATTGTCCAAGAATACGCCTAGGAGTTCACCCGGCTGTCCAAATATGCGCCGAATGTGGTGGAATATTAGAGAGCTCGCATGAACAAAGTTGTATATGGGGTGTTAGATTAGTTGGTCAACGAGTGTAGGACCGCAATGTTGAACAGTGATCTTGATTTCTCCTGATTGATGGTATACGCCCAGCAGATTGAGGCGGATCAGATGAGGGAAAGGGAGAGAGAGGCCAAGAGGGCCAGGACAGATATCTTTGGTTTTCCTAGTAGAATTCCAGTAGCAGACATTGTCAACAGTCCCACAAGAGGTCATCGGCTGCAACGCCGTCATCAGTCAGTGTCCCATCCAGATCTTGGGGTGATCAGAGGAATAAGGCATCAGGTTCGAGAGGATAGAGGTGCAAACCGGTAGAGCGCACCTTTCTAGTCTATAGATAATGTGGTAAGAACCACATAAGAGAGTTCTTAGTCAGATTAGATATTTTCTTTGTGTGTGGGAAACCCGAGCACATGCACTGGGAGTGTCCTCTGGATAGGTAAGGTGATGGCAGAGGTCGTGCTCAGACTACCAGTTCAACAGCAGCTCCAGCAACATGTCCTTCTCAACAAGGTGCATCTACTAGTACAGGTGGTGGACAATGTAAGAACAGGTTTTATGCCTTCTCATCACGTCAGGAGCAGAAGGTCTCTCTATATGGAGTCACTGGTATGTTGTGAGTCTTTTATCTTGATGTGTAGGAATTCTTAGATCCAAGGGCTACTTTATATTTTGTGACTCCTTATGTTTCCATTAGTTTCAGACTTAGTGATGAAATTTTATCATAATCCTTCTCAGTCTCTACTCCAATCGGTGACTCTGTTATAGGTCGATGGGCATACAAAAATTTCCCTATCACAGTCCTTTAAAAAGTCACCTCATCCGATCTAGTAGAGTTAGACATGACTGATTTATATGTTATCTTTGATATGGATTAGTTGCATACATGTTACACCTTGGTGAATTGTAGTACCTGTGCGGTAGACTTTCAATTTTTGGGTAAGCCAGTCTTAGAATGGAAGGGTAGTTTTGTTGTGCCTATAGGTCGCTTTGTTTCCTACTTTAAGAACAAGAAGATGATTTCCAAGGGTTATGTTTACCATCTAGTTTGGGTTAAGGATGCAACATCTGACATCCCGACTCTTCAGTTAGTTCCTATAGTGTGTGAGTATCCAGAGGTTTTCCCAGATGATCTACCAGGAGTTCTTCCTAAGCGGGAGATTGACTTTGGTATTGACCTTCTTCTCAATATGCAGCCTATATCTATTCATCCATACAGAATGGCTCAAATTGAGATGAAGGAGTTGAAGGAGAAGTTCAAGGATCTTTTAGATAAGGGATTCATTAGACCTAGAAAGTACCCATGGGGTGCACCAGTTCTCTTTGTTTTCAAGAAGGACGGGTCTCTTCGTATGTGCATTGGCTATAGGGAGTTGAAAAAGGTCACCATTAAGAACAAGTATCCCCTCTCTAGAATTGATTACTTGTTTTACCAACTTTAGGGTGCTAAGTGCTTGTCAAAGATAGACCTCAGATATGGGTATCATCAGCTCAGACTTGGGGAGAGTGACATCCCGAAGATAGCTTTCAGGACTCAGTATGGTCACTGTGAGTTTCAAGTTATGGTTTTGGGACTAACGAATGCCCCTATATCTTTTATGGATTTGATGAACAGGGTGTTCAAGCCATATTTGGTTATGTTCGTGATTGTCTTCATAGATGACCTCCTTATATACTCTCGGAGCAAGGAGGAGCATGCCTCTCATTTGAGGATTATGCTACAGACTGCCAAGGATTGCCAGTTGTTTGCTAAGTTCAGAAAGTGTGAGTTTTGGTTGGACTCAACAGCATTTTTGGGCCACGTGATGTCAAGGGTGTACAAGTGGACTCTCAAAAGATAAAAGTTGTAAAGCATTGGCCTAGATTAGTTAGTCCTTCGGATATCAGGAGTTTCTTGGGTTTAAATTGCTACTATAGGAGGTTTTTTAAAGGATTTTCATCCGTTCCAGCACCGTTGACTAAGTTGACCCAGAAGAAAGCAATTTTCAATAGTCTAATACCTGTGAGAAGGGTTTTTAGGAGTTAAAGGCTCCACCCACTTCATCCTCAGTGTAGACCCTACCTAAGGGTACAAATGTATTTGTTGTGTATTATGATGCCTCTAGGGTTAGTCTTGGGTGTGTGTTGATGGAGCATGGTAATGTTATTGCGTATGTCTCTAGACAACTTAAGACTCGTGAGAAGAATTATTTGATGCATGACCTAGAGTTAGAAGCAGTGGTGCCTGCATTGAAGATTTGGAGCCATTATTTGTATGGGGTCCATGTGTATAGGTTTACGTAGCACAAGAGCCTATACTATATGTTCACCCAAAAGGATTTGAATTTGCGACAGAGGAGATGGTTAGAGCTCCTCAAGAACTATGACATGAGTGTCCTTTATCATCAGAGAAAGGCCAATGTAGTGGTGGATGCCCTTAGTAGGCTGTCCATGGAGAGTGTTTCTTATGTGGATGATGGAAAGAATGAGTTGGTGAAGGATGTGCATCGGCATGCATCATTAGGGGTTCGCCTTGTTGATTCGACGAATGGTGGTGTCATTGTTCAGAATGGTTTAGAATTTTCTTTAGGGAATGAGGTCAAGGCTAGGCAGGTGGAAGATCCCATTTTGGTAAAGTTGAAGGAAGCAGTTCAGAATCAAAAGGTAGTGGTCTTCTCCAAAGGGGGAGATGGTGTACTTTGATATCAGGGTCATTTATGTGTTTTAGATGTCGATGATTTGAGAGAGTGGATGTTGCCTAAGGCTCATGATTCACGGTATTCTATACATCCAGGTGCCACCAAGATGTACTATGAACAATGGGAAGTCTATTGGTAGAATGACATAAAGAAGGACATAGCGGAGTTTGTGGCTAAGTGTCTGAATTGTCAACAAATGAAGGTTGACCATCAAAGACCGGGATGTGTGCTACAAGACATCAGTATCCCTACTTGGAAGTGGGAGGAAATCAATGTGCACTTCATCATAGGGTAACCTTGTACACGTCGATAGTATGACTCTATTTGGGTGGTTGTAGATAGGTTGACGAAAGCAACCCATTTTCTACCGATCAAAACTACCGACTCAGCAGAGGATTAAGCTAAATTATACATTTGGGAGTTAGTTCAGCTGTATGGCGTTCCCTTTTCCATCAGTTCAAATAGAGGTACTCAATTTACCTCATAATTTTTGAGATTGTTTCACAAGGGACTCGGTAGTTAGGACATGCTTAGCATAATTTTTCAACTATAGATAGATGGTCAGGTTGAATGGACCATTTAGACTCTCGAGGATATGTTTAGAGCATGTGTGAATGACTTCAAAGATAGTTGGGATGATCATTTACCTCTTATTGAGTTGTCTTACAACAACAGCTATAACTCCAGCATCCGGATAGCTCCATTTAAGGATCTTTATGGACGGAGATGTAAATTGCCTATAGGTTGATTTGAGGTAGGTGAAGCTACATTGATATGTCTAAATTCAGTTCATGAAGCTATGGAGAATGTTCAGCCTATAAGGGGAAGGTTGAAAATAACTTGGAGTAGTCAAAAGTCCTATGCCGATGTGAGGAGGACAAAACTTGAGTTTGAAGTTGATGATTGGGTGTTTTTAAAGGTGTCTCCCATGAAGGGAGTTATGAGGTTTGAAAAACAAGGGAAGCTTAGTCCTCGATATGTTGGTCCCTACAGGATTGTGAGACGCTTTGTCAAGGTGGCCTATGAGTTGGAGCTACCAGCGGAGATGGCTTCGGTACATCTAGTTTTTCATGTATCATTGTTAAAATAAGTGCGTTGGTGATTCGACTTTGGTTGTTCTAGTGGAGAGCATAGGTGTGAAGAATAACCTGGCTATGAGGAGGTACCAGTTGAGACCCTTGATCGTCAGGTTTGGAAGTTGAGGAAAAAAAAGTAGATTTGGTGAAAGTCTTGTAAAGGAATCAGCTTGTTGAAGGAAATACATGGGAGGCCGAAGTAGATATGATGGCTAGATACCCCCATTTATTCCCTTCCAACTCAGTTCCAGCATGAGGTATCAATTTACTCCTTAGTACTCTATTCAGTTTCATGTTTAGTTCATGTCTCTCAGTTTCGTTTATGTTAGTGCATGTATGTGTGATTTATGAATTCAATTCAGTCAAGTATATTAGTCCGGAGTCAGTCACTCCGTTAGTTTTCAACTTCAGATGTTCAGTATTTGAGATTTCAGTTCCCTTCCCTAGCTTTTCAGTATGTTTAGTCTACATTCAAGAACGAATGATCCCAAGGGGGAGATGTTTTAATACCTCAAAAGTTCCTAAGACTAGATGAGAGAAATGGAAATAAGATTAGCAGAAAAATCTATATATCTGCCTCAGAATGACTCATGGTACTAGTCGTGGTGAGATGTAATGGATCGTACGAGAAGTCATAGGGAGATGCCGAAGTTGGTTGCTCAGACCACAAGTCACACCACAAATCATAGTGCGTGGGTACGACTCGTGGTGAGGCACGGGATTGCCAGGGTTGGAAAGGACGGACCGTGGTGCGACTCATTGTGGGAAATAACGAGTCATGATAAGGGTCATGGTTTGAAGGTTTTGCGTATGGATAGGTTGTCACAAGTGGTGTTATGACTCGTGTTAGGAAACCACGAGTCGTGGCTTGTAACCCGTGGAAAAATCTAGGTAAGGTAAGAATTGAGGCTCAGTGACAACGACAGGTGCTACGACTTGTGATGGCATGTAATGACCCATAGCAGGCATCCGTGATGTGATCTTCAAGAACAAGTCTTACGACCAGTGGTGATTACGAAAGGTGACCACAAGTCGTCACTTCATGGTACCACTTGTGGTGAGAGTCGTGACGACTGACAGTGCCTGTCTTCTAGAATTTTCATAAAGGGTATTTTCGTTAGTCCTAAGCTCCTAGGCCCTAAACTACATTGTTTTAAGCACTGAAAGAAGTGTATTAGGGGAGTTTAACCTATCCTAGTTCATTCAACTCCAATGCATGCAAGGTTTGAGGGTTCCACTGAAGATCAAGATTAGAATCCTCCAATTCTCCTCCAAATCTTTTTGTCTTTCAAAGTCAAGTTAACAATCAGTTTACCCAGGTATGTAGGGGCATGAATGAGAGTTTTCTTTCACTCGCATGCCCAAATTTATCCTCAAGTTCATGAGTTCAAGTGTTGATTCAAGTGGATGATCCTATGGGGTTTTATCCCAATTTTATGAAATTCTCTATGATTTATTTATGGGTCAATTCCCTTCATTTTTCAAAGAATATTTTATGATCTATGCGCAGATGTTATACCTTTTTTGATTATTAATTTATGATTTCAAATTTAAGAAAATTATGGCCAATATGCAAATTTCATGAAAAGTCAAGTTTATGATTCTATTATGATGTTGATTCTCCTAAGCCTAAATTTATAATTTATGATATGATTTCCGACAAGTACTTTTCATGAATTTATGAATTTTCAGTATGGTGATTTTCTCAAACATGTATGTTCTTTATGACTTATGAGTTTATGATTTTGGCTGACCCATGGGCCCTTAATTCATGGCTAATCATGTATTTCAAGTATGATCAAGTATATTATGATTTAACTAGCCATGAAATTCATGTATGACTTCAGATAAACTCCATGGTCTCCGAACTATGTGCCAATGTAGGTTTTATTCAAGGACTCTAGGTGGGTCTCTATTAGTTATATCATGCCATTTATGTCTCTTTCTTGGAAAGTCTGGGACGTCTCTACCCACTTGAGCGAGATAGTTGGGGCATCATGTAAGCTCTATCATGATGGTGCCAGTTAAGATGAGTCCTCCCACTATTTCTTATGTTTTATACGTGATCATGATTACAATATGTTGGCTCAAGTTATGTTTTACAATGTTTCTCTTATGATTATTATGACTAGTTTATGAATGGTTTGAAAACCTTGAGCCCTCATGTTTATGTTAGGATTATCATTTCATGTTTTCAACTATCCTACTCTTATGAAATCTTATGTATTTTATTAGTCTATTTTTACTTACCTTGAATACTCATTATGTTCAAAGTACTGACTGCATACTCTATGTTGTATCATCTCATGATACAGGTCCGTGGGATCTGACTCAGTCATACCATTAGTCCTGCTTCCATATCAGTTTAATTTAGCTAGTGTTGGTGAGTCCTCATCTTTTGAGGACATTCAACTTAGTTTGTTATTTTGTTATTTAAGTTACAGACTTTATCGAGTTAGTTAGGGATGTTGTCCCATCAGCTCATTAGTTATATTAGAGGCTTTTCAGAGAGTACGTAAAATCTCAGCTTGTTAGTGTTGATTCGGTTCATGATTATTATGTGTGTAGACTTTCGCTTATTTATGTTCAGTTTATCAGTATCCATTAATTTATGCTCTTTAGCTGTTATGTTCACGCCATGGGTTGATTTGGAGCCATTCATAGATCTAGGTTACGTGTCTTGATCCAGGGTCTCAGCTCGGGTCGTGACAATATAACTCTGCCATAGGATTATTCAACATATAGAAAAATCAAATAAAGGTTTTCTAGGTTTTTGGTCAAATTTACCACCCCAACCAAAAATCTAGTAAGAAATAATAGAGACAACAAAAAAATGAAGTTGAATACCATTTCAAAAAAAATATGAACAAAGAACAATATATATTACTTGATGGAAAACCCTAACAAAGACAACAACAAAAGGAGGATGGAAGAAGAGTGTTAATTGGTGAGAGGCATTTTGGAGAAATGCATTTGTCGGAGAGAGACGTTGGTTGGATACATTGATTCTGCCTTACAACAATATTTTATCCCCAAATCTATTTAGTGGGATTGGTTGTCGAGTAATATATTAATATCTGAATTTAACCTGTGGACGAATTTGGCAATAGAAGATAGTTCTGTCGCTATTAAAAAAATTCAAAATTTTCTTTAATGATAATGACAGGGTTTTTTGGTTGCAACTGAGCGCACAAACTATTAATAAATATGATAAGCCTAGCTACAGATATTCTGTTGTTCCTCCCTTCGTTAGTTTGCAATTAAGTATATTGCCAAATTTTCGTTGCTAATTTTGTAGCTAAGCTTATGGTGCTCAAATTTAGCACCAATTATTAGCGTTGGATGTACAATTCTGTCGACAATCCATTGCTATATTTGATGTTAATTCACTTTTGGCTTTTGTAGTGATGAAATTGTAATTCTGTAGCGTATCCATCATTACTTAGTAATAGAATTAAGTTCGCTGTTACAATACGTCGCTAAGTGTTTTTTGTAGTGGTATTTTATGGAAATCATTTGTGTACCTACCTGGGATAATATCTGGTAAGGCATCTAGGTCCTGTCGACCAACTAGGGGTATCTCTAGTTAACACTAGTATGGCAGAATCACCTAATAATCTAGGCTACTACCATATCTTGAACTTACAAGGAGTAGGTTTGACAACTTCTATTCTAACATGTGCATAACCTTGAAGGTTCTGGGTATATCACCAGAAGTGCTAAATATCCTCTTTACGCGGAGATCATATAAGTAATATAGGATTCATATGGAGGAGATGGCTTCCAGAATTAAAAGTTTATTATATCTTTTTAAAAATATTGCCTCACGAGATACTATTTTCAATCTTTTTAAATGGACGACCCTTAGCTATGTAACTATATGAGTAATTCTCGCTTATTTCATGCTCCGATAAATTAGGGATGACATAAGTAGTTAAAACTATAGAGGGCACTTAAATCTCTGCAGGGGGTTCTTATATAAGCAATTGTAGATCTAAAAGATCAAAGTCACTGAGCTATCTTGAGCCCAAGTTTGAATCTCTATGTGACTGATCGTTATTATCTGAAAGTTTCTTTTTAGAAAATTCTAGTATTTTTGCTTTGGCCTGATATAAGATTGTCTTTATTATGTAGAACCGACATGATGATTAAGTAGTTTATGAATTAAAAGTAACTTTTTATGACTTAGCTCTGTCACACGATCTAGATCATGAAAGAATTTCATAATTTATACATCCCCATGTAGCCCCTTAATTATAAAAAATAACACATAACACATTAATTAGTAAGGTCCTACTTGACACGGCTTCACAGACTCCTTAGGACATATGAACTTAGTTTTTTAATACCATGTTTGTCATGACCCAAGACTAGATAAGGCAGACAAGTATGTATGAGCATATACCATACAATGACATGCTATAAGTGGAAAAATAAGTATACATAAGATGAATGATAGATAATTGTACATATGTAACACTAGCCAACTAGCCACACTAATGTAATTGACAAGTGAATCTATAAATACATATGACAACTTTAAAAGTTCTATGAAGCCTCTAGTAGAATCTATAACTATACTATGTCAAATGGTTGGGACAGGGCCCTGACATACAGAACTATACATATAAGTACGACCAAGGAGTACTAGATATCTAGTAGTATTGTCAATATAGAGCATACAAAAGTGTACATAGTCATGCAAGTAATACAACGATTTTATGAAATCTAATATCAAACCCACAAGGACTGTTACTTAAAAAGATTAAAGATAAGCTATTATAATATAGTTGACAAATGCTTTCTAAAGGATTTGGTTTTTGTGTTTATTCTATGTTTATAACTTAGACTAAAATTAGTAATGTAGTTGATGAATATTTTCTTAATGATAATAGTAGAAGACAAATTCTAGGTTATTGCACTTCGATGTAATCATGTTGTATCCAGAGTTCCATTAATGTGCACACATTTATCGAGATGCTAATTTAAAGGGTTAATAGTATGATCATAATTCTTGCCAATCTCTAACCCTCTGGTATTATTCACATACCTATATTGCTAAGATATGCTCATAATAAGAATTCATTTATACTTCTCGTTTATGAACTAAGTAGGAAAGACTAGGTATATTGCTATCCTAGTAGCAAAATTATTCCCTCGGGAAGTATCCTACTTTAATTGACCCTCAGTCTATCTCAACTCCTCTTTTAAGTTCTGATAAAGAATATAGGTTTACCCTACTGGCCGCGAATCAGCAATATAGTTTGCACAAAATCAAATAAACAACTCAAATGATAAATCATGCATAATTAACTCAAATTTCAACTACAACAACCATACTTAGGCCACAAACCCAGAGTAAGGGCATTTAGCTACTCATGTTCATATTACACAAATGTTTATTCATAATTAAATCCATAAAAGAAGAGAAAAAAAGAAATAGAGAGTAACCCTTGGTTGAGAACTTTTGCTCTTGTCTTTTTGCATTTCAAAATATTGACACCCTCTAAAAATAACTAAGAGTACTTTTATACTAAATGGTAAAGACTTAAGAAGCCCACCAAAAAATGGATATGTCTTGACAAAAATTTCTATTTTAGTCATGTTGTAAAGGGGTGTCATTCTCAAACACACATGCCAGTGTAAAAGGCCGTGCAAGTAATACAATCATAAATGATTAGGTTGTCGAACTTATAGGGACATGATGTGTCAGAAATTGGCAGCACATGTTTTCTTCATTTCATAGTATTTTGCATGTCTTTAAGAGTTAACATTAAGTGAAAACTAATCTTATTATTCTGTGTTTTAGGAACCTAAGTAAAATAAATATGAGAGGTATTAAAGTCATAAAACTATACAAAAGACAAAACAATGGACGTACAGTATGTCTGATGGACGGTTCGCATCATTAGCCATCCAAATCCAGCAAAAGATTCCACAAACCAAGTTGGAAGAGTCCCTAAACAACAATTTAAAGGACGAACCATCTTTCCATGTCAATTGAAGTACGAACTCATACTAGGTAGAAGTTGAATTCTAAAGAATAGTACAAGGGATTAACTGTCATTCCAAAAGGTGGTCTAACGATCAACGGAAGACAGGAGACAAAAGCCAATTTGTAATGTACGAAGAAAAGGACGAGTAATCCTTCAAAGGGACGGTCTATCCCTGCAAACCTGGCGCCTCTGAGTTTGAATTAATTAGGCTTTTTGCGATATAGTATAAATAGATTTTTTGTAATTTTTCTAGGGGCTTTTTATTTAATTTTTTTAGTAGATAGTAGAAATAACTATTTATCTTTAGTTCACATTGTAGATCTAAGATTTTAGCTTGTAATTTGAAGATTCAAGTTCATCTATTGAAGATTTCCTCTCTAATTTCAATTTCCATTTGTAAGAATGTCTAATTACTCTCTTTCTATTCTTCTTCTTGCTATTGGTAATTAAATCAAGATAGGGTTGTGAACTGTAATGATTCGAATTTGATAAAATTGAGTTTGGGCTTATGAATATTTGATTAACTATTTCTTTGTAGTGTGTGATTGGTGATGAAAGTCATGCAATCCTACCCAATTACCTTTCTGAGGCTTGAAAGAACAAATTTAGGTTGGGTTAGCATCAACCAACAATAACTCAAGGTACAAACCTTGTTTAATAGATTGTCCTAGATGTAAGTTGAATTCCAATTGGAAACAAGTAATTGGGCAGAGGGAAATTCTCTTAAATTTGACAAAATTGAAGTAGCTTGACACCTGTGGTGTTATTGAAAATTACCCTTGTGTTTCCTAAGTCTTTGTTTGTATATTCATCCCTAACCCGTTCTCAATCTATTCATATTGGGTGATTTAGGGGGATCGACCCATAATTAGGGTCAGTTCCCTAGAATTGTATTAAATTGATTACAACCTTAGCAATTTTACACTCTATAATTGTAGTTAATTTTTACCAATCTCAATTCTAATAGACTCTATCTTGAAATACTATATTGATTAGTACTAGATAGAGTGGGCTTAACATAATCTCTATGGGATTCGACCCCCACTCCTCGTTGGGTGCAATATTTGCTGCGACCATTTACACTACTCGAGATTGGGAGTGGATTTGAACAACACCAAATATTATGTGCCATTGCCAGGGACTACGACAAAAGCCCTATCTAGCCCTACCAATTAGTTTTCTTGCTTAGGCCTATGCTTTTACCTTATCTTTATATTTTTGCTGATTGATATAAGATCATGGATGCTCTTTTGCCTGGAGACTTGGATAACGTGTTTGTGGAAGTTAACGAGGAAGTTCAATATGCAAGAGCCATCGTTCCACCAAGAGTGAATGCTTCATCATTCAAGGTAGACAGAAGCATCTACACCATGATTATGTTTGAGGGGCATTTCACAACTCCATGAATGATGATCCTCGTCATAATTTAAAGAATTTGTAGGAGGTGTGCAACCTCCACAAGAAAAATAACATTTCAGATGATGTTACTCGGCTTAGAGTATTCAAATATTATTTGGCTGGTGAGGTATGAGATTGGTTGCACAGACTCCCTCAAAAATCAATTCATACATGGTAGGAGATAGTCAGCGTCTTCTTGAAAAAGTAGTTTCCACCTAGCAAAATGGTGAAGCAACTGGACAAAATATTCTAGTTTCGGCAATTCTCGATGGAATAGTTGTTCAAAGCATGGGAAAGATTAAAGAGATACAAACTTGGGGCGCCAATCCATGGGTTCCCTGACCATATTTTTCTTGAGAAGTTTTACACCAGGTTAGATTCTTTGACATAATCTGTTGCCAACAACAACACTAGAGGATGTTTTATAGACAAGACATTCAGTAGAATTTCCATCATATTGGACTGAATTGCAAAGCACAACCATACATGGGATGGAGGTCATCAGAGTTGAGGGATCAATGTGGGAACTTCTTCATTATCTCAGTTGCTGAAGGAAAATTAGGAGCGTGATAAGATAATAACTGCCATGACAACTAACATAACCCTTCTTACCGAGAAGTTGACCGTGTCTAAGGTCAAAAAGGTGCATTTTGTTGATAAGGTAACGAACGGTGTTCAATATGGTCATGGATGCCCCCCCTTCTCCATACCCATATCAACCATTACAAGAGACACCTTCTCTGCAAGTTGAAGATGCCAAATATATTGGAAATTCATCTGGTGGCTATAGACCACAATAGCAACAAGGCCACCCCTATTCTTTGTATCAAGGGAAATGGAGACCTCAACTGCATGGTCAAGGTCAATATTACCCAATCAGTGAATATGGTGGACAAAATTAGGGTTGGCACAATGGTGCAAATTTATAGAATAATGGCTTATCTTCTTAGTTTCTGCCGGGAGGTCCCCCCTCTAAATCTCAAAATTGGAGGGAGGGTCCTTCTCATGATCTTGGAGGCTCAAAGCTTGAAAGGATGTTGGAGAAAGTGCTTTCCTATCAGGAGACATCAGATGCTTGTCTCAAGAGCCTCACGAATATTGTAGGCTCTCGCACAGATTCCATTCAAAAATTAGAGCAACAGCTGTGGGATCTTTCCCATGGCCAAAATCTGAAGCAAAAAGGTAATCTTCCTAGTGAAACAGTGGCCAATCCAAAAGGACATGTAGGACCTTCTAATGCTCAATATATAGCTATTGTAACAAGGAGTGGAAATATTATGTAGCCTCTGGATATTACGGTCAAAGGTTGTATGGTTAAGAATAAGTCCAAGATTGTTTTTGAAGTTGATGACCAAGTGGACAGGCTGAAAAATCCCTTTTGTTGATGAGAAAGTTGAAGGTGGAGCCAAAAAGCCACCTATTGAGAAAGTTGCAAAAGATAGTTTAGTTTCTCCAAGGAGAGATAGAAGGCCAAAGGAGCTGTAGATAACCTTGAAAAATATTTTCCTCCGCCTGTTCCTCCATTTCCATAAAGAACAGCTCAATAGGCTCTTGATGCAAAAGTGACAGAGCATACTAAGTGGCTAAAAGAAGCAACACAACTATTTATAGATGCCATCAAAGAGATCCCCGATTTTGGTAAGCTTTTAAAGATGTTATTGACAAGAAAGCTATCATGTGACAAAGAGGAGCTGATTCAGGTGACACACCAAGTGAGTGCCAGTGTTGCGGGCATATGTGTTGAGAAGAAAGGAGATCTGGGAGAATTTATTACGCCTTGTAGGATTGGTAGATATGACTTCTTGCATGCCGTTTGTGAAAATAGGGTGAGTATTAATTAGATGCCTCTAACAATCTACAAATGGTCCGGGTTGTCCATGTTGAAGTCCACCTCTATTCGGCTATAAATGGCCTGTAAGACAATTAAGACACTGGTGGGGGTGGTTGAAGATGTGCTTGGGAAAGTTGGAAAGTTTGTGCTTCCGACTAATTTTATGGTTCTTGACTGCGATGTGGATTGTGATATTCCCATCATACTTAGGAGACTTTTCTGTCTACTAGAAGGGCCTTTATGGACTCGAAAAATCACGAAATCATGTTTTGGGTCAAGAATGAGAGCATCACATTCAAAGCCGAGAGAGGTCATTTGTTGCCCATAGGAGTTGGGGACATATTTGTGGTCCATGTTGAGAAAAGTGCTGATAAAGTGGCTGAACATACCATTGCTGCATAATCCAAGAGAAAGAAAGCTATATTAAAATAGGTTAAATAGTACCTCTATGGTACAAAAAATAGGAAGTGGGTGAGGAAGTCCCATCCCAAGGACGACTCACCAAGTTCATGATCAGGTATCTTGTATCATGCCGCGATGTTAAATAAGGCGCTTCTTGGGAGGCAACCCAATGGATGCTACACTATGTGTAGTATCCATGTCATGTTGCAACATTAAATCAAGCGCTTCTTCGGAGGCAACCCAAGCATATATGGACTAATGAGTGTTAGTGCATGAAGGTACACTTTAAAAGATGGAGGAATGTGATGTAATATAGAATAGGGGAAATTTGGTATGCAAAAGACGGTGGAGCAGACAGACTATCCTATTAAGGAATGGACCACATGTTCTACCTTCCTTTGAAAATGGCTCTCTGGTAAGAAAAGGGCAAGAGACAATCCAATGTGCGGACTATACTCTGCCCAAACGATCCGTCTTTTGGACCTTTTTTGGTTTTCAAAAAGATTTAAAATGGGGCCTTTGTTGAGATTGATTTTTGTTGGTTTATTGCATATGTGGGCTGGATTGTATTTAATTAGCCACCCATGGGCTGAACCAACCCAATCCATTTTTAAAAAAAAAGAGAAATCAAGAGCGTGTCGCGGGCCTTTTTGCCCGACGACCAAAAAATCCTCCCCCTCTTCTTTGTTCCTTCCCTCCATCTCTTCCCCATTGCTATAATCTCCCATTCTTGTTACTTTATTGGTCAAACTACTTGTTGCCTTTCATTTATCACAAGCATACCAAGCACAGTCACAACCTAGGGATCGGAAACCCTGCTAGTTCGTGCATTTCTTCACTCAAACACCCAAGCACTTGAAGTCATTTCGGTATTTAGTCTTGCACTTTGAGCTTTATTTTTCAAGCCTAATGTGATGTGTATATTTTATTTATTTCGGGGGTATTATGAACCTAATCTTGGAGTATGACTTGGAGATGGGGGCGGGGGATAGAACTTTGGATGGGGATTAGCTACTTGTATGAATGTATCTAAATGATTATAAATGGCTTCTTGAACTTGAAATTTTTATATCCCCGTCCCATGTCTAAGATTTGTTAAAAATTGAATTGCTCATGAATTTTGAACAATTTTGGACCCCTAAAGAATAGAGGCATTGACAGACCATCCCTTTCAAAGACTACTCGTCTGTCTCTCCGTCTATTGAACCCGAACAATCAATTCTTTTGAGTCAAAGGATGACTCAAGGGATGGACCATCTTTTTAAAGGACAGACCACACCTTG
This sequence comes from Datura stramonium, assembly GCA_018107945.1. Lineage (NCBI taxonomy): Eukaryota > Viridiplantae > Streptophyta > Magnoliopsida > Solanales > Solanaceae > Datura > Datura stramonium. The sequence continues at coordinate 355,707 of JACEIK010000336.1, forward strand.
AACCGTCCATTGAAATAGTGAATGTGAAGTTCGGGAGTCCATTAGCGGTGTAGGGTATGGTTCATCTCTTCAAAGTATGGACCATCCTTCCAGCCGTCTGTTGCTATTTTCTACTAATTTCATGTTACCCCTAATCTATGTTCTGATAAGTTTGTGCATGATCACAGGTAAATGGCACAAAAATGAGCAGTACCTAGAGGAAGCAATTCTATTGAACCAAAAGGTCCTTACATAAAGATGAGGATAAGGAGGAGTACTTACCTCCGGGAAGTAAGAGGACCACCGAGAAGCAAACAGAGGTGTTACCCTATCCCTTTTTTTGGGCGGCATCTATAGAGACACCGTCTCTGGGATCTTCATTCAAGTCCGGTGAGAATCGTGATTGGGCCCAGGCTAGTGGGACCCAGATAAACATTTCCTCTAGCTAGTCTGCTGAGGAGGAAACATCTAGTCAGACCTCTTCTTTCCCAGCAGTTGCAGTAGAGTTGAGAACAAAATAGGAGGACAAGATGTGTAGACATTGTTGGAGTGTTAAGGAGCGAGGGAGTACTACTTATAAGGATGAGAGACCGTCAATGGGAGACCTCATTAGGGTATTACAGAGGAACATACTATTAGCTCCAACGGCTTGGAGATGTACCCTAACATCATGGACAACCTCACATTCCTGCACTCAGAGCTTTTGTTCTACCAGTAGGCAAGTATATTCAAACACTGGTCCGAGAGTTTTATGTGGTGTATAGTTTGATCCTCTTGCGGAAAACCCAGTGCTGAAGATGCACATTGAGCCGCTGACATCTGTGGTCATTAGAGGAGTTTCGGTTGATATCATCCCAAAGGTGATCAACCGATACTATCTGGGAGATGAATATGAGGTGCTAGACACCTCCGTTTACAATGAAATAACTACCTGGGGCCAACAAGCTAGAGGTCGGATAGATGGAGTTATAGCTAAGGGGATACCAGTATGGGATGCATTTGAGATAGCAGATGTCTTCAAAAAAGAGCTCCTGCTTTCGGCCAAGTTTTGATGGAACGTTGCTTGCAACAGAATATGCACAATGAAGAGCAATAATAAATAACCACTCAGACACGCTCTCTTTGTGGCATCCATTGTAGCCAAGAAAAGTATTAGATATCAGATAGATGGTTAGTGTGGAGCTGAAGGACATAGTTGTTTAGACTGCCACCTCCCTACCATTTCCATGCATTATCACAACATTAAGTCAGAGGGAGGTATGTTAATCCTTCCAAGGGAGGACCTATTCACCGATGCTCATTAGGTGACAGATATCACCAGGATGCGATATGACTCTATGGACACCTCGGTGAACCGTCCAAGCTCCATACTATCAGGCAGGCCCACTACTGAGGGTTAGGGCATCCAATTTAAGGAGCCCACATCACAGGCCACCGGAGACAGACTCAGTAGCTGCAGCAGACCCAGCCACCATGGCTTCTATTCCAACCATATCACTGAGGCCACTACTCAGCTCTAGAGATACATTTACAGGCTTGGCCTCATGGATGGATAGAGAGAAGTGCCAGCTTGCTAGGCTCATAGAGGACTTGCCAACCTTCGTTCCCACAATAGTTGAGCGAGCTCTTTATCTACTCTGGGAAACAATAAGGAGCTTTCATGAGGTGTTGAGCTCCTGTTTAGGGGCCATGGATGCCAAGATGCACTAGCTCGAAGGAGGTGCTAGTTCTTCAAACATATTGAGTATCCAATAAAATCTAGAGGAGACCAGAGTTTCCTTACTTGAGTTGCAGATGCAAGAGAGGCAGCCAGAGAAGGTTTAGATACTACTGGTGGACCGGACACCGCCCATTGCTAGCATCATGGATTCTATTCCGCATGAAATGCCCGTCCCACTAGATTAGACTCAGCCCAGTCCGCTAGTCCTAGTCACTAGGGCTAGCACTCTATAGGAGTGATAACGCTAAAATTATACCTCAAAAGAAGTTTAACACGGTTGTTGTTATCAAAGATATGCAAGTAACTGGGGATGTAATCCCCATGGATTCATAACTAGGTCGGATTCTTACACTTGAGATCTATTCCAATACTTAGCCTGTAGAATTGATAAAATACCTTCATCCAAATGGCTAAATAACCCCTATTAGATGAATATACTCAATCACTGGGTTAGGTCTCATGAGCGCTTCCAACCAAACTTTATCAAAAATTCCAAATCAAATTTTCTGCGACCGCAACTCAAGTTATTAAATGAAAATTGATTTCATGTCTTTGTTGTCTCTCCCTTTTTCCAATCTCTTCTTCTCTAGATTCAATTAAGAAGAGAATACGAGCTAGTCCTAACATTGCGCACCACTATGAAACAATTAAAATGAAGGGAAGAACAATACAAGATTTAATATTGGTTTAGAATCACTTTGTGTTAACCCTAATTTGTTATTTCACCATGGTTCCCACAACCCTATTTTTGGGGTTTTAGCTACTCATATTTGCAAGAAGGAAATAAAAAATCATAGAAAGAAATCATAATTAACAACTTACAATATTGAAGGAACAAAACCCATGAATAAGTTGAACAATAATCTTTGAAAATCAAGAGCATAATGAAGAAAACTTATGTTTCTTTAGTGTACTTCGTTCTCCCAGGAGTGTTGGCAAACTCCAAAACACAATTACAATTAAAAGTATCAGATCATCTAATGAAAGATTAAATGAAAATGTTTATACAAATAATGAAAATCCTTTCCTAAATTAACAAGGACTGTTGTGCTGGGATAACCTATGGGTCGTGGTTGCTCATCATACTATATCTAGCAGTTTTTGAATTCGCAAGTAAGAAAGACTTGGTTCGACTCATGGTGAGTCACTACGGATCATAGGTATCAGTTATGGCTTGAATTTCTTAAATACACATCTCCAATGATTATCCTACGAGAACCCATTATGGCTCATAGAAGGGTGGTACAACTCATGCAATCAACTCGTAATTGGAGGATGTCATGTTGACAGTTATTTGTTTCTGACCATAAGTGTATCAGTACGACTCGTATAGTGTTTTCACGATTCATCATATCTGGTCGTACCATGAAATATACAATTGAACATCTTTTGAATCTCTGCTACAGGCACTAGATACGGCTCTCACCCAGGTGGTTTGGCTCGTACTATGACCTGTAGCAAATAATTTTCTACACTTTTGTGCTGCTTTTCAAAAATCCAACTCCCCGACATGATTTTCCTACAAATATTGTGAAAGAACCTCATATCCATATAAACATTACCTAAGTTCTATCATCTTTTCTGTGTTTTAAGCATCAAAAGTGCGATAAAACTACGACACATCAACACCCTCAACTTAGAACTTTGGCATGTCCTCAGGTAATCAAAATATTACTACACACATGACGCTTAACTAGAAAGTAAAATAGAAGACTCATAGCCAATAATTTCAAAATTTTCATGCACAATCATTGTCAATTATTAACCCTTTTTTTTCAAAAACTCAAACCTAAGACTGTTGTGTAAACATGCAACTACAACTCAACACAACATGATCTAGAGATGGAACCAAACTATCAGCAAAAAATCGAGCAATTACTGATACTATTTACACGGACGACTGGCAGTGTATAATACAACCCATGTATCCTCACAACAAATAAAGTCTCAAATACTCACAATGATATGCATATAAAAATCAAGGACTAGCAGCAAAACACTTACTCTCACAAATAAGTTCAAATGTTTACATGTGATACCATAGGCTTGCCCTTATTATATCTACTTTGATTCTCCGGACAGTCAGATTAGGATAACTAATAGGACCTTTATTGGCTTGTAATGTAGGTTTGGGGATGGGTATGGTGAATATTGATTAAGTGACTCACCCTCCTTGGCACTACATAGATTTTTGCTCTACTTCTACCTTTTTCTCTCCTTTTGTCCCTTTTTTCATTTTATTCAACTTTCAACTTGTGGGTGTAGTTTATTTTTTACTTTTTCTTTTTCTTTCTTTTCCACACCATGCCGAATCCTTTTCACTGCCTAGCTTTTCTCTTTATCTCCCCCATGCAGTCTATGCACCCCTAGAATTGCCACCCTCAGCTTAGGCATTTTTCCTGAGTTGAGCTTCACAATGTCCAAGGAAGAACAAGGGCCAAAACAAGTTCATTATAAACATAAGAGAAGGTGAATGTGCTCATCAAAGAAAAATCAATTTCAGGCTCAAACTTTGGATCAAGGGATACTTATGTCTTTTGGCAGGGCAATTTAAGCTAATACTGGGATAAAAAATGGGCTATGATCCTTTTCTAACTGACGATCCCCCGACCTAAACAGTACTAACCAGGCAAGTTATAGATCACATATACAATATTGAACTAAGTAAGAACCTCACTCTCCCATAGTACAGGGTTATATCACACTACTATCTATCTGGTTCATGCACAACTACACTATAATTAATTATGCTCATATCTCTAATTCCATTAAAGGATCCACATTGGTTATGCTTTGTAGTAAACATATAGATCTACTTACGAAACTTTTAAAAAGGGTTCATTTGTCAAAAACTACAAAAATCAAATACATGTGCATTTTATTGGCTGTTAATTACACCTAGATTACTTCTAATTAAAAAACAAAAACATACAACCTAAACATGTAGGTTCTACAAGATAGAATGCTAGAGGGAAAAGAAACACGATAACAAAAACTGTCACGACTCGAGCTGGGACCCCGAATCAAGACACAAGATCTAGAACCATAAAAGGCTCCAAGCCAACCCATGCTACATATGTAGCATGATGCAAAAGCATAATCAAGATAAAACAATGAGAACACGAATAAGCGAAAGACTAAATCTCATAAAGAGTATATCAAGTGATAACATCACAACACTGAATCACGAAGCTGATCATACTAAGTCTATGTCTAATAAGCCTCTATTATTTGATGAGATGCTGGGACAAGCCCCCAGCTAACTTCATGTCTGAAACTAAACTGACATAACAAGTACCAGCTGAAAGATGTACTTGCATGATGAGGACTCACCTATGTAGGGGCTGAACTGGACTGATATGGGAGCAAGCTATTGGGGAGACTAAGTTGAATCATCCAAAACTATATCATGAGATGCTATAACATAGAGTAAGTAGTCAATTTTTGAATGTACTGAGTATGTAAGGTAAGTAAAATGTGGTTAGTAAAATGATAACCTAAAAACATGAACATAAATCAAGATAGAACATGAGAGTAAGGAAAACATGCTAAACATTATATTATTAAAGTAATCATGTTATACCCCAAAAGTTTCTAAGACTAGCCTCGGGATTTGGAATGCGTTTAGCAGAAAGAGGGAAATTTTTTCATACAATGATGCATGCTAAGAGTCATGATGAGAAGGTACGACTCGTAAGAAGCATTCATCGTTAGGATCTGAAGAAGGAGTTTAGTGACAATGAGTTAAGGTACAGCTCATGGGATCATGTTAAGAGTCAAAGTATGAATTGTGGTTTGACGACTAAGTTACCCTGGTTAGAAGGTGCTAGTCATTTAACGACCCATTATGGGAAACCACGCGATGATGTAGGATTCGTTAGAAGGATGGAGGAGCTGCATGAGTGAACTACGAGAGCAAGCCATGAGTTGCTGGTTGATGGTATGACTTGTACTCAATAGTCGTAATGGATCTCTGGTGTATCAAATTTGGAAGGAACAAGTCCTGGTACAACTCGTAGTGTGAAACAACAAGTTGTGGCCTGCACCCGTGAAGAAGAACTAAGGATCTTTAAAGTGGTGATCACGGGTGGATCTAATTACTTGTAGGTTGGTGGTACAGGTCATGGTCTTACCCATGGAAAACTTCAGAAAGTCAGGAAAATAGTGGTGACAAAGGATGGTAACCACGAGTTGTGGTATTGAGGTATGACTCGTGGTGTGATTTGTGACACCCGGCAGAGTGAAATTTTCTGTGATCTAAGTAAGAGCATTTCTATAATCTCTAATCTCCAAAGCCCTAAACTATGAAGTTTAAGCTCTATTAGGAGGGTTTTAGGAGGGTTTAAGCCTATTCTAACCATTCGTCTTCCATGCGTGCAAGACTAAGACCTCTCCATTAAAGATCAAGCCTAGAATCCTCCAGATTCTTCTCAAAATCCCTTGGGCTTTCTAGAGTGATAACTCTCAAACTCACTCTCCTGTCAAAGTATGAAGAAGACATTGTCAATAAAGAACCCAACGAAGAGGCTGGGGTCAATTCCACATGAAATATGGCAGGATATAGAAGAGCGCTAATATTTAAACTTTTAAGTCAATTATCTCCTAAAAGGGGAGAATTTGTAAAAGTAACAAGTAATATTTTTGAGATATTGAATGTCGATTCCAAATTAATGCAATTAACTAGGGTAAGTGTTCCCCATGGGTTCATAACTACTTCGATTTTTACACTTGTGATCTATCCCAATACTTTACTTGTAGAACTGATAACTAGGATTCATCCAAACGACTGGTTCGCCCCTATTGGATGACTAACTCAATCACCAGGTTAGGTCTCATGAGTGATTTCAATCCAACCGTTATCAATTTGCTCCAAAATTAACTATGCTACGACCACAACTCAAGTTATAGAATGATCATAAAAATCAAGGCTTTATTGTAACTCTCTTTTTATAATCTCTACTTTTGTAGATTAAATAAAGTAAAGAATTTGGGAAAGTCCTAACATTGTACACCGTTAAGAAACGATTAAAGATGAAGAGAATACAATAAAAACATTTAGCATTGGTTTTGAATCACTTTTGTGTAATCCTATTTCGTTATTTCACCTTGGTTCCCAAAATCCTAGTTATGGAGCTTTTAGCCTCTCATGATTGTAAGATTTCAATTAATATTCATAGACAAATACATAATGAAATACTTACAACAATAATTGGAGGAAAACCTACATTGAATATTGATGAAGAAAATCAAGAACAATTGATGAAATCAAGTGTTGATCCTAAGAATTGCTCCCTAAAACATGATAAAAATTCACAAATACTACTTTTCACATGTCTCTACTACTTTTTCTCTTGCTCTCCTACTAAAATAAAACATAAAAGTTATTTATACAGACATTAGAAATCTTATCCTAAGCTAACAGGGAATTTTTCATATCTGACGCCGGATTGACTCACAACTAATCCTACGACCCGTAACAGGATTGTACGGGTCGTACCTACCTCTCGTACATCCCTTGGCTGCTACAAATTTTTCAAAGTGTTGGCAGTTGGTATGACTCGTACCACAGTCCTATGAGTCTTACAATCCATCCGTGGCTTGGCCCTGAGAACTTTGACATCTTCTGAAGTTTCCTACGAGTGTTGTGGTATGCCTCGTACCTTTCTCCTATGACTCGTATTTTCTTGATGCATCTGGAGTTCTGCCAAGTCTTTAAGAGTCATTGAAGCTTCCTACAGTGGTATGAGTCGTAAGTGGTTGTTATGATCCATAGGTTCCACCCTTTGTTTCTTCTAGCTTGCTCTGCTTCGGTAGCTAG